>JABMIG010000006.1:1012694-1342152 GCA_013187285.1 Cyclotella cryptica
TGGCAATACCGTTATTGTTGGCCTGATGATAGATATAGTGACCAGTGGCCCCAAGATCACGGTTTGCTAAAAAATCATATTCTTTCATTTATATTTTCCGTTAGATTTTTTCATTGAGATTTACGGTCACTCCACAGTATCCATCACAACACAGCCTACAGGCTGAAGTTGGACGTCCCACCCAGCTCCCTTCCATACCAACAATAGCAGTCAGCAATGGGTAGAAGGCAAAGGTGAGATATTGTTCCTTCCCTCATTTCACTATCATTTTTCAGCTTCTTAATGATGATTTCAATCATATTGTTTACTGTCACCCAAGATAATCTGCCAAAACTCAGTCAATAGATTTAAGTTAGACCTCCCACTCACTTCCACAGCATTCTGACAGCAGCCAGCACGGGCTGATACAAAAAGGAGGTGAGTTTTCAAGCACATCCTTTTGTTGTGTTTGTTGTGTGCTCCATGACCAGTTAAGCAGAGTGTGGCACAATGCATACCCCGGATATATTTCTTCAGACAAAGACTCTAGAAAGGTCATTATATTCTTCCTTTTCACCTTCAACCTTCCATTCCAAATGGTAGTTCTCATAGCCAACTTTGTCAGTTCATAGCCAATGGTATCCAAGTACATTGAAGAATAATTGCTGGTTGATATGTTGATCAGCAAGTAGACTGAGTTGTCTTCCATGTTTGAAAGACCAACCCCAATAATAGTGCCAACCTTCTGCATCGCCCACACATCTCTGTACACCTCAAGCCTATCATATACTGAATCCATAAGAAGTGTGAGTATCTATGAACTGGCATGGTGGAATTTATGTTAATAATACTATCTTCCTCTTCTGAGCAATCAAGTGCCTCTAAGATATCATGCTCGGCATCTGATTCAGCAGCAACAGCAACAGCAGCAGCAAATATCAAGTGGTGTTGGATGAGGTACAGAATTGGAATTGGTGGGTGGTATACAAGAACACACAGTTTGTTCACAACCATTGCTGTAGCAGCAGGATGTTTGGGTGATACTGCCCTAGGCGTCATTTGATTTTATGGCTTGGCATGCTACCGTATTGAAGCCATCAAGAGCATACAGCCTGAAGATGATGTTGTCTGTGTGATACAATATGCACAGCAAATACATTCCATGGATAGCAGACCATCTAAAACAATATTGGCAATTTTGGAAATGAATCTCAACTTCATTGATGTATATGAAGCATGAAAGTTAAACAAATCACAAAGAATTATTTCATTGTGTGCCCACAAATGAAAAATTGCTAAGTCCTTGCCGGTATTTTTTGTCCATTTTGGGTGTCCGGTCAAAATCGATTCCCCAGAAGTTAGGTTGTACAACATGATGAACAGGTGAATTGCCCTCTGTTGTGTGGTTGCCCGTAGGAATCTGTGTAATTTTCGCTGACTGTTTCACAACTTAAAAAAACTGATCAAGAAAGTTGCCAAGCTATTATACCTACTACGATACGTTTAACGATAATCAAGATTTTTTCTTGAAAAAATCTTAGTTTATTATTATTTGAGAATTGTGTTCTTCTCCTTCTTCGTCATGAGACACTTTTTTAACTTTTGACCATTATTGGTAACATTTCAATATTTCTAAAACATTACCTGTAAATATGCTGTTTTCGTGTTTGACATGCATGGGTAGTCATGATGTTTTAGTTCATTGTTACCTATAAAAATATATCTAAACTTAACATAAAGAATGGCCAAAAATTTTGACAAATGGCCAAAAGATTTAACACAACGTGTAACTCGTCACCAAAAACTGGTTTTAACGTAAACGTGCCACTTTAATTTCGTCAAACGTTGACATATTATTTATGCATCACGGAAAAATATTTCTACATTAACGCATCACCAAGAAACACAACGTGTAACTCGTCGCCAAAAATTGGTTTTAACGTAAACGCGCCACTTCGATGCATCGACAAAAATGTGTTCAACAATAAACCTTGACATATTATTTATGCATCACGAAAAAAGATTTCTACATTAACGCATCACCAAGAAACAGAACGTGTAACTTGTCACCAAAAATGGTTTTAACGTGAACGCGCCACTTATTATTATTTATGCATCACGAAAATGATTTCTACATTAACGCATCACCAAGAAACACAACGTGTAACTCGTCACTAAAAAATTGTTTTAACGTTAACGCATCACCAAGAAACAGAACGTGTAACTTGTCACCAAAAAATGGTTTTAACGTAAACGCGCCACTTATTATTATTTATGCATCACGAAAATGATTTCTACATTAACGCATCACCAAGAAACACAACGTGTAACTCATCACTAAAAAATTGTTTTAACGTAAACGCGCCACTTTAACGCATCGTAAAAAAATGGGTTCAACGTTAAACGTTAACATATTATTTATGCATGACAACTTTAACACATTACTAAAATTGATCATTCATGACAATTTTTGAACTATCATAAATTAACAAATTTGAAGCATTCATACTTGAAGGTTGAAAGTTGTCCGTTCTTTGTTATTTATGTTTGAAATGTCACATGACAGCACTTCAGAAGCATTACTTATGAAAAACACTGAATGTGAGCAAAAATGATATGTTTGCCATTTAAGCCATGAAGACCTTGCTTATTATGTATGCTTTTGTCCAGGTATCTACGAACATGCAAAACAGCTTAGCACTGAAG
The DNA here is from genome assembly GCA_013187285.1 of Cyclotella cryptica. Taxonomy (NCBI): domain Eukaryota; phylum Bacillariophyta; class Thalassiosirophyceae; order Thalassiosirales; family Thalassiosiraceae; genus Cyclotella; species Cyclotella cryptica. The sequence goes on from JABMIG010000006.1 coordinate 1,015,380, forward strand.
CGAAGATGACGAAAATGAAAAATGATAAGAAAAGAAGAAATGAAAGACACAGACAAAAGTCAAAAGAAGAGAAGCTTCAGGGCAGTCGGAAAAATAATATATACTACAAGAGCAACAGAAATGCAATTAATGAGATGAGAAGGGCAAAGTATAAAATGAATGCAGATTCCATTTGCTCGCAGAGAAAAGTGTACTACAAAACCAATACTGATACCATACTCCAGAAAAGAAAGATTCAATATGATATCCATGCAGAGTCCATCTGTGAGAAAAAAAGAGTTTATTATGAAAACCATACTAGTCATATATCAAAGAAAAGGAAGAATCACTATGAAGAAAATGCAAAGAGAATTTGTGAGAAAAGAATGAATCACTATTATCACAGCAAGTCCTCTGGACAGGAACGTTCTTTTCTTGTTCTGAGAGCAAAAAATTTACCAAGCCCACAAGCAATCAATACCAATGCAGCAAGTCCTCTGGGCAGGAATGTTCCTTTTCTTGCTCTGGGAGTGAAAATTCATCGACTCCTACAAGTAATCAAGAGAACACATCACAAAACCACCATAATTTTCTGCCAAGAGAGTTGAATGAGTCAGAGATGGAAAAAATGGTTCAGAAGATCAGAGAGAAGATTTGCCTCTCAACTGCTGTGGATGGTGATATCAATAGGCACCGTGCACATGTATGTGTCATTTGTGATCGCCTCATCATTGGATTGGAAGAAGTCAAATTCATTGAGAAAGAAGCATTGTTGGAGAACTCATCAAAATTAGCAGTTTCAACTTATGAAGAGTACTATGATGGTGTTCCCATGCATCCAGAATTGGTGAAACAGTACCAAGTTGAGGATTGTGATTTGAAGCATTTGTTGCTTTCTCCCAGGGCACGAGTAGATCAGAAAGGGTACGAATGTTGTGAGAGTTGCTACAGGAGCCTAAAATGTTCAAGAAATAAGGATCAAGACAAACCACCCAAATTTGCAATAGCCAATGGATTTGCAATAGGTCATATTCCTGGTGTCATCAATTTTCAAGACAAAAATGGCAATATCAAAAATCGAAGCATTAATGCAGAAATTGATTTGGATGATCTTCTTTGTGCATCAATCAGCCCAGTGAGGCCATTTGGATACGTTCATGCCTATACTGGAGGAAGTCAAAAATCTTTGAAAGGGCATTTCTCAATGTTCAGCGTTGATCAATCTCATGTAGGAGGTGCACTGCATAAATACAGGAGTTCTACTGGGGGAAAAACATTTATGTGGTATTGTGTGGCAGAATGACGCCAGCTCAGAAAAATGTTGTAAGAAGGCAAGCTGAATTGGACACAGACCTTTTATGGATCTTTTAACATGGTTCATCAAGGAATCAGGTCATAAGGGATACAGTGATGTGTTGCCCCCAGATGAATGTCCAAATCCTGTGATCATACTGCAAGATGATGACAATGAAAATAATACTTCTGATCCGGTTGCTCCTGAATTAGAATGTCAGATCCAAGGCAAGACGTATTACTTTTCAAGTGAGTCACAGAATCCAAATACAGACAATTCAGTGTTTGATAGCACTGAGGATTTTGTCCAAGCTATGCTTGAGTCAACTGCACCAACAATGTTGATGTATGGTGGTACCTACTTGAGAGGACATGAAATCAATTTAGAAGATGCCTTTCCCATTCAATTTCCATTTGGTTCGGGATGTCCGAATTTGGGTAAAAAGAGAAAGGTGGAAGTTTCCAATGAAGCATGTCTGAAGCACTACATGAGACTTTCCTTGAACCAGTTCATGAGACCAGATTTCATTTTGGTTTGTTATCATCTGATGTGTAGAAATGCATCATATACTACAGGACTAATAAAATGCAGATCGAACTATCAAGGGCAGGCGCTGGGAGAACGGATTTCAAAGCTGTCTGTGGGTGATGTGCACAAAGCTGCAAAAGAGCTCAACAGAAGGGAACAAAACAGTGAACCTCTTGATATAAACACACCAGCAGCATCATTTTTGAAATCTGTCACAACATCATGCAAAATTCTTGGGCACACAGCAGAAGCTGCCAAGGAAGCTAGAAAGAAGGTTTATGCACTCAGTGACTACTTTGGTCCTCACAGCATTTTTTTACTGTTACGCCGGATGATGAGTGTAATTTCAGAGTTCGAATGTATGCTAACCAAGGGAAGGAAATTGTCATTCCTACAGTTGATTGTAATGAAGCTGATTGCATTTCCGATTTTGAGCTAAGACAAAAAAAGAGGACAAAATATCCAGGAGCTTGCTCCCTTGACTATCAAGCTGCAATGCAAGTGGTGTGTGAACTGTTAGGATGGGACTTCAACAAGAATTGTAGCAAGGGTGTAGGAATGTATGGCAAATGCAAGGCTTTTGTGAGAGGAAGTGAAGAACAAGGAAGAGGATCATTGCATGGCCACTGTTTAGTATGGTTGGAAGGATTTGATGATTTGAAAGACTCTTTGTTTCATAATGACCCAGTGATCCGCCAAAATGCAAGAAAGGAACTTGAGGGATTCGTTGACAGACATTTCTGTTCTGATTATGGCTATTCTCCTGAACTTGAAGTATTTCACAAAGAATGTCAACAACAGGGCTGCATTTCAGACATGTTCCAAGAAAAAGATGCCCAGACACTTCGAGATTGCAGATCAGAATCTCATAGGATGGAATTGAAGGGCCATGTGATGGAGTGTAAATTGTGTGCTGAAAAGGGATTATCAGGGGAAACTACTCATCTGTCGACGGTCACCCTTACAAACATGGCTATGGAGTCAATGAAAAATTCTAGATGTGCTGAACCTATTGGTGTAGAATTTCCCTTGTCTCGAGAAAGATCAGATTTGATGACATATCGATATCCTATCGATGGAGCCACAGAAGGAGCAGGATTTCTTTTGACAGTGAATTCAGGCATTTGGTTGCAACAAGAAGAATGAATGAGCATGACTGGAAGCATAGGACATCTTGCTTCAAATATGGCAAAGAGTGTCGATTCCCATTTCCAAGACCTGCCATTGACAAAACAACATTTCAAGAAGACAATGATGATGAAACAAAGGCAACTGTTTGGAGATCATTGGAGAAAGGTGATACAACCATTTACCCCTACACTGTGGAAAGCAAGCGATCTTTGGGATCTCAATTTTTGAATACACATTGCAAGTATATAACCAAGACTCTTGGCTGTAATAGCAACATTCAAGTTGGAAGTCCCAGGTGTCTTTTTTATGTTGTTCATTACTCCACCAAATCTACGCAGAAAGAAGATAGAGGTGTTGATTTTGATAGAGTGGGAAAGCAAGTCATTCGTCGCATCCAGAAAGAAGAGGAAAAGTTGGTAGCTGAAGGGTTGCAACATACACCAAACATGGAACAAGATGCCTGTTTTCGGGAGGGTTTGTGCCGTTTCCTCATTGGGATGAGTGTTCACCTGAGTCAAGATGTTGTTAGTGCAACAATGGCACATCTGCTATTGTGTGAGAATGGTTCCAGATTTTCATTTTCACATGACTTTCAGGATCTGCTTGTTGGACAAATGCTTAATAAGCTAAAAGGAGAAGCTCCAGGTGACTTTGTGCTCCGTAGAAAGAATAGGGGTGAAAATGGGGAAGTGGTCATGTGGGCAGATTACTCTGTGAACGATTACTTGTTTAGGCCAGAATGTTTGGAAGATTTGAGTTTCTATGAATTTGCATTGAAGTATGAAAGGATTCCTTTATCTTTCAATAGAATGAGCAATAATGATGATAGTGGCATGCCAATACTACAAGATGGTGAATTTGCATTCAAAGAAGATCATCCAGGAAGAAGATACTGTTACATGAGAGAATCCAAAAAGATGAGAATCCCAAAATTATCAATGCCCAAAGGAATGCTATGTGACCTGGAAGATTTAGAGCTGACAGAAAATGAACCAAGCAAAGGGGCCCTTGAATCGAGGGAAAACTATGCAAAAATTGCATTGATTCTTTTCTACCCTTTTCGAATGAATCGATTTTACTTCATGAAGCTCATTCTTGTTTGTGGGATAAACTTATGCATGCTATGAATGAGAATATTGATTCTAGCAAATTTTGGAAATGTGGGACAAAAATTCTCCAAAACATGCAAGACAGTTTACAGTGCAGAAAATGCAAGGTTCCTACTGATAGAATCAAAGCAACTACGAAATCAACAGAAAGTGATAATATGGATGGTCATGCTGGAGTTGACCCTTGTGACAGCGATTATTCTGAGTTTGATGATGCCCTTTCTGTAGATTCATATCATGAGGATGAGTTTGAGGAAGATCTCTACCAAGATGAAAACTGTATTGAAAGATCATTGAATGATCTCAAAAAAGGAGAATTTCTTTCAAGCAACAAAACAATCAATACTAGATCATTTGATTCAAGTTCAATTTTTTTACCTGGAAATAACTCCTCTGCCGCCAATAATGAAGCATCACAGAGTGCAAGAGGTTCAATGAATGCCCAAACTGACAACAGTGTATTTGGTCATGGGGCAAGTAAATACAAAACTCTACTTGCTTTCATCAGTGGTGCTACCATCAGGAATAACTTACATGAGGATACGCAAGGAATTGACTTTTCAGAAGAGAGGATTGATGACAGTGATTCACAAGAAGATTGTATCCTCGAAGAGAGGGAATGGGCAGAGCTTGGATTTTCCTCCACTTTCAACAGAGGTTCAATTCCAACAATGCAAGGAGTTGCTAATCGCATTTCAAGAGAAAAGCATATTACATTGGACAGAATCCAGTATATCGCTTATGAAGTCATCTGCAGCTCATTTCTCCTGAATCTGATTCGTGAGAGTTTGGACTCTTCATCTATGGCATCAGGATTTGCAGATAGTGATGAGGATCTCAGAGATGAAAGAACCACTCTTATAAAGCAGAAAGTGGAACAAAAGTTGAAGGACCTTGGTGCCAAGGAGCAATTGTTAATGTTTGTCACTGGACCTGCCGGAGCTGGCAAAAGTACAGCAATTGATGTTGCCCAACAATTTTGTTTTCAATTTTGCAAATCAATGGACATCCTTTGGGGTGATAAAACTTTTTGTTTACAGCTATCACTGGATGTGCTGCTGCTTTGTTTGGAGGCGTTACCTTACACAGTGCAGCTTACTTGAATTCAAAGTCAAAAAATATATCTCCTGAGATGCTTCATAACTGGGAACAAGTTCGAATGCTGATTATAGATGAAATCTCATTTTCAACATGTGACCAGATGGAAAAGCTGAATTCCGTCTAAATATGATCCGTCGTAGGTTATGTTCCGGTGGGAAGGGATTGTCTCCAAATATGATATTTGGAGGATATTCAATAATATTCTGTGGCGATTTCCGACAAATACCACCAGTGAAAGCTAGAGAGAGTCAGCTCTTGTATTCCAATTCATCACTGTGGGAAAACTCAATAAATGTTGCAATCATTCTCAACAACAGCCACAGATTCAAAGATGACCCTGAATATGGAAGAATCCTAAAACGAATGTGGGATGGATTGTTTACGAAAGAAGACTGCAATGCCATTAATGAACGTGTCATTGGCCAGCAGGTTCAACTACCTGAAATCCAACAGGATGCAGATATTGCATATGCTTGTTGGAAAAACTCAGAAAGAGTATCAATTCATGCATCTGTTTTCCAAAATCACATAAAAGATTTCCCATCATCAGAGAGTTCTGAACCTCCACCAGAGCATACTGTTGTTATTGAAGCAGATATAAGAAAGGCTCCAAAACGACGTAAATCCAAAAAAACTTTTGCAAATGAAACTTGCTTGCCAGTAAGAGTGACAAGTGAATTGAGAAACAAAATTTATGCCAAATGTGGTGACAGTGATATGAAAGACCAACAAAAAATATAGATCCTGCATTAAAACTTTATGTTGGGGCACATTGCATGATAATTGACAATGATGATATATCAAGGGGAAGAGGAAATGGTACATTATGTAGAGTCATTGGGGTCAAAAGAAAAACAGACATACCTTTGAATTGGAAAAATTACGATGGGAAAAAGTGTATACAATTAATGTTACTGATGTGGATTATGTTGAGTTTGAACATTTTCCAAAAAAGATGGAACAGATCAAGATTGAAGAACAGATCTCATCATTAGAGAATGACCTTCAGCATGATCCAATGAATGAAGGAAAAGAAGCACAGCTGCATGGGTTTCAAACAAGATTGAGAAAAATTGTTTCCTCAAGAAGGTTCAGGCTGAAACCAAAGAGGTATTATTGTACATTCTACAGAAGTGATATTGATCCTCCTGACAAAGGTATGAGACAAAGACAATCATCAAAAAGTGGAGAGCACAAACAGAAAGTGATCATGATACAATTACCTATCAATTTGAATGAGGCTACAACTGCTCACAAATTACAAGGAATCACAAAAAAGAACTCATCATTAATAATTGGAATTACGGCCATGGATGGGTGTACACTGTTTTGTCAAGAGTGAGAACAAGAGTAGGTTTATTTCTGAACAAACCATTAATATACAAACCAGGGGCATTTACACTTCCACCTGCTTTGGTAGCTTTTCAACACAGAATGCTTGCAAAAGTTCCCGATAAAGCAAGAATATAAAAACCAATCATTTAATCACAGATATTGACACTGTACAAGAAATTACCCAAATTAATCATTTAGTCACTAATATGAAACATAGAAATTTTGCAAACACATTTTGACAATCTACAAATCACAATCACTTAATGTAACTCCACACGAGAGATAAAAACTCATGACATATATCTGTGACACACCTTCTTTACAAAAGTTCATATGCTTCCTCAGAGATGTTTTCCAATGCTTGCCAACCTTCATCAGCAGAGCCAAATACCTCCTTAAGTATTACATCTCGATGCTCATTATTGTTTAATGCATCTTTGCTTTCACAGTTTTCCCAGAATCGCTTGATGAAACTAATGCAATCATCATTGAGTAAATACTTGCTCAATGGTACAACAGTTGGAGGGGTTGCCCTGCCTCTGTTGACAAAACTGGGGACTTGATACTGCCATTGGGGTCTCACTACAGAGTTACGTGCGGCATCATTGAGCACATTTACAAGATCACCAATTGCGGAGAAGAAGGTATACTTCGGATCATCAATAGACATGACAATGACATCAGTAGAATACAATTTCCCAGTGGCTGACGGTGTCTGTAGAGGAACATTTGCTCCATTAGAATCACGAAGCTGGGCAAGAAACATGATGTGACCAGCTGCCTTGTCACCTTCAGAATCATCCAAATAGCGGGTGATAGGGGCAATGTAAGAAGGATTAATTCCATCTGGTTTGTAGCAAAATGCAAGACAAACTCCCTCGATTCCAACTTCCTTGTATCGCACAATCTGGTCTTTGGATGATTTAACTGATTTCAGAGGGCTGCGGTCTATAGCAGACTTTCTTGGGGACTGGCAGCTTTAGCTGGAGGTTTTCCCTTTGTAGGAGTTGATGGTGGCGTGTTTTTGCTTGCTGTGTTTGCCATGGCTGTTTTGTTGATTTGTTGATAATAGAATCAATATAATATTCCCAAAATTAAAATTATGATCTCATCATTTGAGAAAAAATATTCAACAATGATCAGGGAGTTTGGGTGAACAAGAATTGAAGCAACATCTAAGACTGCAACGTCTTCTCCAAAAATTTCAAAATTTTACAAAAAAAGAAATGAGAAATTCTTTTCTCACTTTTTTGTAACAACGAGAAACAACGTTCTGATTTCTTGGAAAATTCAAAAAATTGTGTGCCCTTCACAAAAAGGTATCTTTTAAGAAATAGATACCTATATGCCAAACATACCTTTGAATTTTTCATTTTACAGCATCTTTCTCACTTGAAAGGCAAAAAAATTTCAACGTATCCTTTCAAATTTTATTTTAGAACTGAACATTTTGAACAAGCCATTCTGAGCTGCAGAGTGTATCAAAGGGAAAAATGTTTGAACGTATCATTTTTATATTAAACGTTAACACAAAATATTTCCAAGAAGCCAAATGAATTTTTCACGTATAATCACAGTGCAATTAAGCATTACAATGAAAGCATTCCTTAGTATAATATTCTGAACAGAATATTCTGAACTGACATATATATCAATATATAACAATCAGACTGAACGATGCAAACTGTATTTGCTCTTTGTTGCCAGCGTCGTTCTTAATTTGTTTTTCTTATCATAATTTTATTGTCATGGAAAGAGTGAGACATGTTCACTGTATTTTTCATTAAAACAGAACAACAAGTGCGGTCTTCATACCACCAACATGACGTAACTTGGTGTCTCAAAAATTTCTTCTTCCAAAATAAATTAGAACTTTCTTTCACTTGGGTTGAGAGTCAACAACAGAATGACCATGTCTCACTGTTAGAAGCATTTCCAGTTAGATTGCTGCTGAAATTGGCATTGCATAACAAAATCAGTATTTTCCAATTGAGAAACATCAGTTTGTCCGAAGCAATATTATATCATATCTGGAAAATCCAGCAACATCACAAGCACGAAAGGATCCTATCACAATGAGTTGTGCTTGTTTCTTCGGTCAAACACTATTGCCGAAAAATGACTCGCTCGTTCCGGTTCGGAGTAAATATGGTGATTCCTACTGCAATGGCAGTGCCATGCATGCTCAGTTCCGTATCAAAATTCAATAACATATAGAAAAATTATACTATGAAAAAGTATTAAATTGTTGCAAATCTATATCTTATGTGTATATATCTCTGTCTGTTTTCTTTCCACATCTTTTTCTGTGAATACCAGATGAGTCCAACCTCAGGGTACACGTATCCTCATAAAAGTCTCTAAAAGATTGGAGCCACCTGAAGCAGTAACCTATTCTATACCACTGATCCTTATTCGCTCTCTTGCCATAGACAAAGCTTGCTCCATGTGTCATCATAATATCATCAATGGGGTCAAGAACTGATATTGTAAACTTTCCACAGGTGAAATGATGCCTCGATGATGTTATATATGTGCTTTTTTTACCTTGAACATTTCCAAGTGATGGAAACCTAAAGGCAAATTTCATAGGTTCATTGCCCATTGTCAAGACCAAAACATTTGAACCAACAATCTGAGAATTCTCTCCACCGCCAGAAGGATGACCATCTAATGTGACAGATTTTCCGAAACAATGTTTTTAATGAATTGAACATTAAAATTGTCTCTGTGATAACCCATTTTTGATTTCAATGCTCCATAATAAAATAACATCTGACAATGTGTTGGTGGACTTTTTCTAGAAACTTCTGTGAGATAGTTCCAAGTTGCTCTCCAACAAATAAGACTTGCAAGAAAGGTAGATGCTTTCATTGGCCTTCCGTGCCAATTGTCTTGGTGGCGACCATAAGATGTGTAATTTGGAAGTGTAACAATCTTTTGTCCTTGTCCCTCTCCATCAGTACCATTATAAAGGTGTAAGAAACGTTTCAGTATCCCTTCTGATCTTCGCTTTGGCTGATGAGAAGTTAAGGACTCATTCAAAATTGAATAGCATGGATTATAGATAACAATGTCATCAAGATATTTGCTGCTTGATATTCTCCTCACCAAACTTTCTTGGTCATCTGTCGATGTTGGGATTAAAGTTTCATCTAAGTCCTTCATAACTTCTTCCAAAACTTCCTTGTCCATAGTTTTCATTATTCCAATATTGCAGCTCCAAAGTCCGATATGACAATTGTTGCATTTGTAGCACCCATTGAAGCGACCTTCCAGAATTACACCATAAGTGTCAAACTTATATTCCCCTTTCAATTCATCTTCCGTCAAGATGAAATCATTCACATCATTAATAGTAACCCACTCTTTTCTGAAATCATGTGATGTCTTCAAGAATGTTTGTTGAAGCTTCTCGATTCTAGAACAGATTCGATTCGGCATCATTAAATTTTTGTTTGGATCAAGTAATGAAAACTTACATCTTCTTCTCAGCAAAATCAAATAATTATACAGAATTGATTCTTCTTCATTCAGCCTTGTGGCATCAAAATATTGAATGTCTTGACTTTGACATGTAAAACAATCTAAAAACACAAGTACTGTTTGAATGAAAGAAATTGAAATCATGTCCATTTTAAATCCCAAATTACATACCAGGCTCTGGACTCATTCTCTCAGAATCTGAACTACTTGAAGCAAGACTTCCAAGATCACCAGAAGAAGAGTTACTTTCTGAATCAGCATCAACATCATCTTCATATTCATCCTCTATTTCACCAGATGTATTATGCAAAGTAAAAACTTCTCCACTGTCATCCTTGCTGTAACCATCTTCTTCAGAGTTTTCATTTTCCTCGTCATCCTCATTTCCATCTTCATCATCAAAGTCGTCATTGTCATCATTTTCATCAGAGACAACATCATCAATGCCTTTGCGCCCTCTCGTTTTACCATCACCTTCTATCACATATAATTTAAGTGTCATTGAGCATTTGTAGCAATATTGAAACAAAATAGAAGACTTGAAGACTTACTCGAATGTATTTTCGAGTTTTCTTCTTCGAGACCTTCTCATCTTCAGATGGTATTTCCTTTTCATATGTCTCACCCTCTGGCTCAAATTGGAACCCACTTTGTTCAATAGCATCAGCACAGCGGGGGAAAAAATAACCACCTATGTTGAACCCAAATGCCTTGTACTCATCATCATGATAGGAAGGATGGTGGCAGCCCAAAACTTTGAGGCAGATAAAATCAATCCTGTCAAGGCCATAAATTGAATGGAGCAAATGCAAATTTTTTGTGTGAACATCAAAGCGATCAAATAGCCCATGTTTAGATGCCTCGTTTTTTACTTTGGCAACTGATAATCGATCGAATTCAAGATCAGTAACACCTTCCTCAAGACACACAGACCACGATACATTGAATAGGATATTGTTACCCATCTGTTCACGTTTCAATGGAAAAATTGCAAAGTGCTTTGAGAGATATCTCAGATTCCATGTTATCGTCACAGCAACATTGCGGGTCCACGGCAAATATATGCTGGCTGAATTTTTTAAGTTCATACACACATCAAATGATTGTCCGTGGCTCGTGTGGATAGCATCTTCGTCGTCGATGACAATGTAATCTGAAATCTCACCCAACCTCAATTTCCCTGTTCGAATCATGGAGGTGAAATTATCAACAATAAGAGTCTTGAGTTCTTCATACTCAAATTTGGAGCTCATATACAATTTATATGGATCAAAACAGATCTGAAGGCTTAGAAGTGAGAATCATGCCAGTATGCAACAAATAAGTTTGAAAATCACTCACTTGATATATGTCCATGTCATGGTAAAAGTCACACATTGGTAGGGTCCTCAGTAAAGTCTTCCCACGTGGTCCCAAGCCATATATCATGTGTCTATTTTGATCACATAGTTCGACTTCAGGATAACGAGCTTCATTGGTGCCTGATAATGCAGTTATAACCATGCATGATGGGTAATCTCTGTGACAAATACGAATGCGCTTTAAATCATGAAGAAGAGAAGGAGTAAGTGTCCTGTCCTCCCTAGGATAATACATTCCAATAAATATGCACAATTGAGCCACTTAGAAGAATAGAAAACAGTGTGTCAATAATCATCTGTTTTAACTTAGAACATTACAAATGAACCCTCTCACCGTCGCCCTCAAGCCCTCGATCCTCACAACACTTTTTCGAAAGACCAAATACACCTTGTAAATATATTGGATGGTGAGAATAATGGCTTCATTTCTGTTCAGTTATTCTTTCCTGACTTACTTGAACTCTTGCCATGTTTAAACTTCTTTACCGTACCAGTCGGAGTGCTAGAGTGGTCCACTTTTCTCTTTCCCTTTTGGTCTGTATCTATGCCAAAAGTGGAAATTCAGTTCATTGAATACAACCACAAGAATACACATGAAATTATTAACTTACATGAAGGCTGCATCAATACCATCTGTTTTTCCACCGCAGCTATGACTTCTTCCTTAGAAGCATCAGGGTCGTCCTGAAGAGAAACATAACCTTTCAAGGCCAAGTAAATGATGGATTCATAAACCACCTGACAGACTGAATGTCTGTACTCAGCTGGATCATCATTGTTGCTGCATTCCATGAGGTCTTTCAACGAGCCTGCAAAAATTTCTTTGACTTCATTCCCCTACAGTCACTAGCCAGAATACAACATCTGAGAATTCATTTCTGCCTCGAGCCCGCTTTTCATCTGAAAAATTTAGCGTCAGATGTTTGACCTTTACTCCTGTTGCTATGAGAGTATTCTCGATGTCTGCATTGTCATCAGCAGGGAACACCTTGAATATTTTTGTGGGCTCATAGTCTCCCGGACCGTGTCCAACTGAAAAAACAGACTCAAAAACCAATTGGATTTCCTTTAATGGGAGATCAACCTTCTTCAGGCTTTGTGGCATCACCAGTGACAACCTTGGCTTGTACACCTCATTTTCACTATCATAGTATTTGTGGTAAACTGCAAGACAGGGCTTCCTATCCACAAACACAATAGCAACTCCAAGCTTCTTTGGAATAGTTTCTTTTTCGTTCAACCGGAAAATCTCAGCCAACCAAGCCTTCGGATAGTTTACATCTTTCTCTTTGGATGACCAGTCTAAGACGAGTGGAACGATATACTTTTTTTCATCCAAGAGAGCAGCCCATGCAGCAAGTACAACAAAATCTAGCAATATCAAGGGTGGATTCTTGTCTTCTGTTTTTCTATTTGCCCCTCCCAATTCTTTAAACAGTTCGTCATGAGTTGGAATTTTCATTTCGTAACTGTTGCCATTGGTACGATGCAACAAAACTGGAAGGAAATTTCCACCGTCATCCTCTACGATATCATCTCCCTCATGAGCTCCTACAGACAAATCCTGAGATCCAACAGATTGGTTTGTTGTCAGCTTTTCGGAGAGGCACTTTATGAGTTTATCAAATCCTCTCTGCACAAGATCATTTTGTCGGTTTTGGGCTTCAACAAGAGTTTGAATGACCCCAGTCCAGCTTTGGCTCATGGTTGACATATTCTGAGACATTAACGGATCAGTGGTTACAACAGCTGCTGATTCAGCCAACCTCTGAGAGATACCTCCTCTCTGCATAAAAAGCATGACACGTCTCCATGCCTGACAGAAAATAGATGTCAGATGATAAATGAGTTAACGGTGTAATACCAGTCACACTTACAGACAACTCTTCATCAGACGGAGGAGTAACATCGTCGATTGCATCTTCATTAGAAGAAGCCTTTTGACAAAAAGGAAATAGTTAGGCCAGCCATTCAACAAACTTGAAAAATATAAATGTTACTTACATTGGCTGCATCATTTAGATGGTTGCCTGAAGAAGAAACAGCTGCATTAAAGACAGCTGCATTATCGTCCTGAATCAGAACCTCCTCTTGAACTCCAGAATCATCACTCATGCTGTGTAGGATAATATCCCAAGAATAATGAAACAACACGTCATCCCTGAGGGAAGCATAGAAAGCTGAAATTAAAAATATACTGTACACCTGACTTACCTGAGATGCTTAATTGTTGTCTTACAACTGCTGACTGTAACAAAAGAGTCCAATATGAATACATGAAATGAGATACAGCTTTATGCAAAATGATGAAAGTTCGATATTGTGATAGTGAAAACGAGCTGATCACTCCTAAAGTTGCACATGAAACACAAGATGTCAATAAACACAAAAAAGATCCCATCTCAAAAACTCTAAAATTTGCTTAAAGACCATGCAAATGTTAACAGCCATTAATCAGGTTCACCAATAATAAGCAAGAACATCTCTGTCTCAAAACTCCAAACTTTTCCCGAGTCACAAAAAGCCATCATAGACGAGAATAAATTGTGATATTGAACAATTGCTGACTTCTCCATCTCAAAACACAAAACTTTTCCCAAATCAAAAATAGCCATCATAGAAGACAAGAAACTGTGATTTGAGCAATTGTTGGCTTCTCCATCTCAAAACACAAAACATTTCCCACGTCAAAAAAATGCCATCATGGACGAGAAGAAATCATGATATTGAGCAACTGTTGACTTCTCCTTCTCAAAACACCAAACTTTTCCTGCGTCAAAAATGCCATTATGGACAAGCTGAAACTGTGATATTGAGCAATTGTTGACTTCTCCATCTCAAAACACCAAACTTTTCCCAATTAAAAAAACGTCAGATGGGAAAAGAAACTGTGATTCTAGGAATTCTTGACTTCTCCGTCTCAAAACACCCCACTTTTCCCACATCAAAAAATTCCATCATAGATGAGAAGAAGCTGTGATTCTAGCTATTGTTGACTTCTCCGTCTCAAAAACCGCACTTTTCCAAAGCAAAAATACAATCATAGATGAGAAGAAATTGTGATATTGACTTAATAAGATTATTCACCACAGAGAATCAAAATGCCATAAACAGTTGGTGCCCCAACTTTGTAAACAGATAAGTGCACTTACCTAAACTGATTTGAATCGGATTCCCTTACAAACAAACAGAATGTATAATGAGTCAAATGTTAACAGAAGAATTTCATACAAGACGGTACACAAACAATTCCTTACAAAAACTCTTACTCACAACAGTGCCACGATAACACTAGTTCAAAAGCAAAAACAACCTTAGCAAAGACAACAGAGACACAATGAGGGAACAGCAGACAAAAAGACGACTGAGCAATGCCAGAATGCAAACGCACCTGAATTTCTTTTTTAATCTGGTTTCAGCAATATCTACACGAAGAGTTCATATATGTTGCACTGAAAATGAAGGATGAATGAATGAGATAAAAAGAAAGAACCAAAAACAAATTGCGGGGCTAACAACGCCGCGTTTAAAATGTCAACACAAAGAGGAAAAGAAGCCATCACGACATTACGACAACAAATGCAAACACAAAGATGCATCGCCGACGATGCATCCCACGATACATCGCCTAACGATGCATCGCCGACGATGCATCGCAGACGATGCATCGCAGACGATGCATCGCCGACGAGCTGCTGTAATGCCTAGCACACTCTCCACCACGCTCTTACTAGATATCAATCCTGAGATTGACGGCACAAGCAGTGTGCCAAAAGGTGGACACCACGACGTCAACACAACAGCACAACATCCCAACAATCCACAGAACACAATCATGAAGATGCGTCGACAATGGTCTACAAGCCCGGCACACATCAAAACTACACAGCTCTGATTCATCACAGCATCAATGGAGCCATGACATTGTGAACTTGCCATAGAACAAATGCATAACTGACAAACAAACAAAAAGCACCACCTTGCAAACCAACACCAAAAGCACCGTCGTAACTCACGCGCACAAATGAAATAGTAATGTTTATGGTTCTTGTGTTGTCTTTGAAAAAGAAAACACCATGAAACCTTATAAGAACTTGCGTGGTATTGTGCAGCAATCTTTGTACATGTGTGATCAAAAAATTTATGAACTTCACCGAATTAACTTATGTCTCAATCACTAGTGAGTTCAACACAGCTTAATAAATTATTGCCATGTCAACAAGTTGTCCTTTTAAATGAGCGATAGATGAAATATTCCCGATAAGTTCCCGACACATCATTTTTGAACAACGAATTGTTAATATTGCCCACATTGTTTCACGCTTTCACAAATCGCGAAACATGATAACTGGATTACTTATAAAAGAAATAAAAAGAACACTCTGTAGTCTTAATCGTGTTCGGTCATTCCATTTGACATGATCGAAAATGACTAGTTGCCCCAATAAGTTCACGGCACAGAATCAAAAATTGCATAGCCATAATGAGAAAAAAAGAACTCTTTTCGAGCATAACCATGTCTCTAGTAATCAATTTTTATATGTCACAATGAATGACCACTCACGGCACATAATCAAACATTGCATAGCCATAATGAGAACAAAAAAGAACTCTTTTCGAGCATAAACATGTCTCTAGTAATCAATTTTTATATGTCACAATGAATGACCACAACTTAATACTGCATACATACAATAAAATATTATGTTTACCACTACTCCGCAAAAAAAAACTTTGCAGTTACTATAATATCACGGGAAATTAACACAATATACAGGTACATGAGCTACTACTAAAAACTCTTGCAGCGGCTTCTAGTAATATTTTTGGTGGGGGGGGGGGTGCGCCCCCCCCCAGAGAGGGGACGCACCACACTCCCCCTTTTGTGGGGGGCGACCCCCCCCCCACCAAACAAAAACCACCAAAAAAAAAGAGGGAAAAAAAATTTTTTTTTTTTTTGTCTGCCGTTTGTGTTTAAAATTTTTTAGGGGGGGAAAATTTTTTAAAATATTTTGGGGGGGTGGGGGGGGGGGGGGGGAGCACAGAATGGATTGCAACCTGATATTGTAGCAACCTGCCTATGATAGTATTGTATTGTATCTTCCTCGCTCCCTCCACGAACCAAGCACCCTACAACATCACAAAATCTTCTCCTCCTTCGTCACAACTTCCCCCATCTCTCTCCGCCTCAACATCTCTTCAGCAAACCTAATCAAAAATGGCAACTCCTTGCGACGTCCCTGTTGGTGTTATTACTGGAGATAATCTAGTCAAGCTCCTGAAACATGCCAAGGACAATGGTTACGCCATTCCTGCCTTCAACTGCACGAGGTGCGTTCTTGTCGGTTTATGTTTGAAATACCGTCTGGCGGCTCTTACGGGCAATCGCACCGACTTGTCACGTGAATGTACCGACTGAGCGTTGGTTCCCGGGATGACACTGCATGTGTGTGGTGGCTAAAGGTACTTCCGCGTGCACTTTCTTCGTACAACACGATAAATTGCATGAACATGTTGAACGTGGCAATCGACTGTCTCGTGAATCTCGCGTGATCCCTGCCCTATCTTCTCACCTCTCAATCTTTCATCAGCTCTTCCACTGCCAACGCCGTGATGGAGGCTGCTGCAAAATTCAACTCTCCTGTGATGATCCAAGTTTCCAATGGTGGTGCCCAATTCATGGCCGGAAAGTCTATCAAAGATAAAAACGCCTGCGCTGCCGGATCTGTCGCCCTTGCTCTTCACGTCCGCGCCGTCGCTCCTTACTACGGCATCCCCGTCGTCCTCCACTCCGATCACTGTGCCAAGAAGCTCCTTCCCTGGTTCGATGGTATGTTGGAGGCCGACGAAGCGTACTATCACCAATATGGCGAGCCCCTCTTCTCTTCTCACATGCTTGATCTTTCTGAGGAACCCGACGAGGAAAACATTGCCATCTGCGTTCAATACTTCAAGAAATTGGCTCCCATGAAGATCTGGCTCGAGATGGAAATTGGTATTACCGGAGGTGAGGAAGATGGTGTCAACAATGAGGATGTCGACCCTGAAAAGCTCTACACCAGTCCTGAACAGGTATACAGTGTATACGAGGCACTCTCCCCCATCGGAAGCATGTTTTCCATCGCTGCTGCGTTTGGAAATGTGCATGGTGTGTACAAACCTGGAAATGTCAAGCTCTCCCCCGAGCGTCTTCTTAAGCACCAGGAGTATGCGAAGGCTAAGCTTTCGAGCGCGGACGACAAGCCCATCTTCCTTGTCATGCACGGAGGATCAGGATCCACTGATGAAGAGATCAAAACGGCCGTTTCCGCTGGTGTCGTTAAGATGAATGTTGATACTGATACTCAGTGGGCGTACTGGGATGGATTGAGGAAGTTTGAGGCCGACAACCGTGACTATCTCCAGGGACAAATCGGCAACCCTAAGGGACCTGATGCTCCAAACAAGAAGTACTATGATCCCCGTGTTTGGATTCGTAAGGCTGAGGAGAGCATGATTGACAGGGTTGGCGTGAGCATGGAGAAGCTTGGCTGCGCGGGTACTTTCCCTGTGAAGAAGCCTGCAGATGGAAGTGTTCCTCTTTGGAACTTTAAACCCGTCCATCTTGGCCCTCTCGAGGAAGCCAAGAAAATGCTCGGAAACCTCATGAAGCACTAAGAAAAAGGATTTATTCATCTTTGGGTTTAGTTTGTAGATGGGTCAAATGAATAATGTAGAGCCGCCTTTGTAAGGCTTTAACCATTAATTGTTGTGTAAATGCTCCAGTTCATTGTCAAAATAATTTTAATATATGCTATTGACAGAACTACTTCCTTTCTTTGGTTTCGCCTTATGTTTGGGCCGGGGAGCATTTGGGTGAAATATCTCGTTTTCGCGGACACCTCTAGCCGATAAAGATGTAATACCTTTCAAATGACAAATTTTGTTTTAGATGTCTAGATTAAACCAGTCCTCTGAATCGAGGAATTAGGACTGAATTGGGATATTAAATAGGTACATTCGAGAGCCGATGACGGCAGCTCCGGTCAGGTCAGCAAACACAACGAGTCCAACGCAAACAGCAACTTACTGGACCTATGCAATAAAAAATATTGTCACTTCAGGTCACTTCCATTTATTCTAATGAATACAGGGTCGATCAAGCGGCGTTCTCGACGAAAATGTCATCCACGTCAAATGCCACAAAGAAGTATTCGTCACTGCAGAAGGAGCAGTGATCGAATCGTCCTCCTGCCACTACTACTATTAGCTTTAGTGCTCACACCAAAATACCTCAAACCGGTTGATGGAACTCAAGTAAAGTGGTCTTCAAACGAAAATGTCTCTCCAAAAGATAGAGCGGCGCACGATGCCCCACGATCCCAAAAGTATTGGGACGAACACGGAATAGAAAGGCCAGATTATGCCAAAACGGATGAAGAAATAGCGGCAGAAAGACGTCAGAATGGGGATAGTAAGTGGCAAACGTGGCTGGGCACGAGCTTGATAGCGGTCTATGTTGTATTTGGGATTCTGGCCATTTCAACCATCGCATATGCAGTGATTACCGGTGATTGGGGTGTTATCAAGAATAATCAAGTCACAGCATTCTTAGATCGATTCATTACACAAGTCATGGAATCAGGGGGTATGAAAGGGCAAAAGTTAGGGAGTTCAGCAGAAACTACTCAAACGACTACAGGCGGTGTAAGTGAAGAGGAGAAATTACGTATTGCGCGTTTGGCACGGTTTGATAATCCAAGAGATATGTTGGATAGCATGAAAGAGGACTAATGAGGTTCTTCTATTATTTCGTGGTGAAGTTCTGCATTATAGAAATCAATCTCAATCGTACTTAATGACAAGTAAACCCTGGACATGATCACGGAATGATCTTCGAAAAAAAAATCAATTACCTCTCATTATGATCTGACGAATTAATACCACCATTGTCTGAAGCTCTCCTTATATCCGACGACGACGGTGCTTTATACAAGTCGTACAATGATGCAAGTCCTGGTAAGGCATCTCTCACAATCATGGTCATCCTATCCAGAGCCGCAGCCGGGTTGTCCAACGCAGGTCTAACATCAATGTACATGGAAGGCGGGCTCATAACCGGCGCTTGTTTTCCAAATCCATTCGCTTTGCCAACCAAGTTTGCAACATCTCCGGTCTTCTCCTTCCCTTCATAAAAATCAATGACATATCTCCTCGGTTCTCCATCCTTCGTCTCGACATACCAATCATGCCTATCAAATGGCTCCTGCGTCATGAACACCCGGCTATTGAACCAAGCCTTGGGACTTAAATCCTTTGGCCTACCAACAAATTTGACCAATTTAGGATCTTCGTTCCCATGCAATTCCTTCTCCCACTTGCATACTTGCAACCACGACCGTTCGTTGACGGCATTGTGTATACGTAGGACGGAGGGGATGGATTCGATGGGTGGTCTATATCCCTTTCTGAGCATGGCATTGTAGAATTGTTGTTCGCTGGGGTACATCCACAAGGAGGTGTCGGGTGGTTGGTGTGCGGGGGGTGTTGTGGTTTCTGCGGCTGGCAGCAATTCCGAGACATCTCCGCGGGGGATGGAGGATATGATGCGCTGTGTGGAGAGGGGCATTCTTTGACCAGGAGCGGGGATTTGAGAATGGTTGGCAGCTTCTTCGATGGAGGCGGGGATGGCTTTTATTCCTTTTACCGGGCATTGCGATGTGGACTCGCTGCCGTTGTTGGAGGAGGACTGGGAACGTGGGAAGAAGCGACTCCAGAATCCAGCGGATTGGCTTCCTGTTGTTGTTGATGATGAAGGATCGCCTCGAATCATCACAGGACAAGAAGAAGCAGTCCTCGGCGAGATAGAATCGTCATGGTTGTCGTCGGACGACATGGTCACCAGAAGGATAGGCTTTGAAGCTGCTTTGGAGGCTTTCGGAGGTAATTTTTTTTATGAATGGTCAATGAAAGATTCGAGTCCAAGTCACTCCAGAACGGGCCCACGTTTCTTTGAAAAGGCCACCTGGCGGTCTCTGGCGGTCTTGGGGACGGTCTGTACCTGTCTGCCGTACGGTACCGTAGTGTCTCTGCGTGTTCGAATCAGAGAATATCATCTGTTCTCGGAACTCCAATGTGAGGTATGGTACCATCTGGTACCATACTGACTTGGTGATTTTTTTGTTGAACACAACAATAAAATACCGCAACTTTTTCCTTTTCAATCTCCTCTATGTCTCGATCCACGACTGGCAGTCACTCGTCACTCACATAGTTTTTCATTTTCCCCCTTCGAGATCCCTCTGATCCCCACACCCCCACACATTCCCAACACCGTGGTATTCCCCACCGAAATTGTTTGTTAACCATGGTATCCGATTCCACCAACAGCAACCACAAAAACAACAAGCAAACTCAAGAATCGTCCCCCCTAGCTCCATTTCTCAAATCCATCGGCAATGAAGACTGCGATCGTCCCGCATGTGACGACACAAAATCAGCCTTGACGGCGGCGTTGAATCGAGTGAATGCTGCCAAAAAGGCCCAATCTGGCAGAGAAAGCGGGCCTAACAGTTATATAGCATGCCCGCCGACAAGAGATGAAATTGGTGTTTCAACGTGGACACTGCTTCATAGCATGGTGCGTGTCTTTTGAAGAATGTTGGCTTAGTTCGATCTTCTACTTCTGCGTGGAAAAAGTCCTCATCCATAATATGACATCCCACTTCGATTCGACAGGCAGCGTGGTATCCCAACAAACCATCCACGCAGGACAAACAATTCATGTCGGACTTTGTCAAGGCGCTGGCTCGATTTTATCCATGCACATGGTGCGCTACGGACTTTCAGAAAAATGTAGAGATTAGCCCTCCAAGGTGAGTGCGGAATTTTCTCACATCCGCATTGTTTTCCTTACTTGCCGTGCCAAACTGATGTCTACCTAAACTCATGATAATTCCACCCCCAAATAATCTGATAAAAATTCAATGATGAAGAGTGGATACGAGAGAAGATTTATGCGTCTGGTTTTGTGAACAACACAACATTGTGAATAAGAAGTTAGGAAAGCCGCTGTTTCATTGCACAATCGAAAAATTGGACGAGAGATGGAAGAAGAGTGTAGATCCTAAGTGCCAGAGATGATTACGTGTTAACAATTCAGTATGTGAGTGCGAACAGACATGTCCCAGCGTAAAAGTTGTGTTGCAATGGTCGTTTGGTAGCATTTAAATGAAAACTTAATCATCAGTAATAAAGCTCTATTGGATTACGCAGTAGAATATTCATTCTTTCATAGATACGAAAGCTACAGAAACAATAGATAACATTCACATGAAAATAGATGTATACTTCGCCACAAAGAATTATATTGCATCTTCCTCAGCAAAACTCTCTCCCCTGATCCACTTCGCAGCAATATCCTCATTCACAGCACTGGGTGCATCGGCCACAACAGCATCATCTGTATCATCCATTATCAAACCCAAGGCATCGTCCATATCGCAGGATTGAGTTCGTTGCCCTGATGCGATGCCCATTGCGATGGCATCAATGGTGGGCACCCTGTCGTCGAGGGTGAGCGGCTGAGGATCCAAAAGTGAGTTTTGTATGTCATCGTCGAGTAGGGAGTTCAGTAGTTGATCCGTAGTCATCCGACCTAGGGAAGTAGGGCGATCACCAAGACCAAGTTTGTTGATTTCTATTGATAGATTACGATCGATCAGTTCTGCCTTGGACAGTTTGGAGGACACCGCCTTCTTCAGTTGTTCTTCTTTCAATGTGCGCGAGATGGCACTAGCATCACGTGATAGGACCACTCGTTTGGTGGATCGTTTTGTTTCCGGTGATTCGGGCTGGTTCGATGTATCGCGTTTCACAGGTTCGGGACGATATACCCCATCTCTTGGAGCGGGAGGAGGAGGTGGGTGCATTCCCCCGCCAGATATCTTGCGCAGGAGACTAGGTTTCTCCGCGTCCTGTTCCACGGGAGAAGCTTTTTTCTCGACAATTTCCGGCTTTTTTCTATTCTGAATAGGCAGAGGTGGACTAGGAAAGATATTATTGTCATATGGCTTGGGATGTGGCATTGACTTCGATCGTTGAATGAGAGTGTCATCGAGTGTATCCCCGTTGTCTTCCCCGTTCAGTACATCGTAGGGAGCAAAGCTTCCAATACTCGTCTCTCTCGCCACCAAACTATTTTTCCTTTCATATCCACCCCAGGAACTCGAGCGTTCAATACTATTAGTGCTATTGCTCCCACTTCGGCTCATTTTTTCGTCATCGCGCTTTATCTCGTCCTCTTCTTCTCCCATCAAACTCGCAATCTTCGTAAAATCTTGCGGTGAGCCGGCCATCTCGTCGTAATATTGCACACGGCCATCATATGGTGCAAATGCGGATTGGGGCGCAGGTCGACCGTAATGCGAAAGTGGGGGTGACCCATGAGGATGATAGTGTGATGGTGGGGACCCCCATGCTGGAGGAGGTGGTGGAGGAGGATGCCCATATCCATAATAAGAAGGAGGAAGAGGAGGTGGTGCGCGACTGTCATAACTACTGTAGCTACCCCACGATGGTCTACCCCTATCATCGTCAAAAGAATTAGTCGCGGGATTGGAAGTCGAGGCCCCCGGAAGAGGGTTCATGGATAAACTATGATTTCTCCCTCTGTCATGGTGTGTCTGGCCTGATGGACTTGGACGATGATGATAATCATGCTGCGGTGGATAACGATGGGAGGGATGATGGGACGAAGGATGGTGAGGTGGCGGTGGTGGAGGAGGATGACCGTAATGATGATGGTGAGGAGTAGGAGGAGGGGGATAACCCCCAAACGAATTATGTGCCGGATGATTGACATCTGCCCCGGGTAGAGGATTTTGCACAAGACTATTCTCTCTTACATATGGATAAGCCGCTGTAGACGACGGTGGCGGATCCTGCGCTTCTCGATTGTCCAATTCATCCCACGAGAAGCCCTCCATGGAATAATATTCTTCCCCTTCTATAACTTCCGTCCCCAAAGAATGATCTCTTGTCACCAGATTTCCCCTAGGCACCATCTTCGTCCCGCTTTCGAACCTTGTCTCCTTTTCATAGTCATCCATTTCTGATCCCTTCCCCGTCTTCTCTCTCAGAGCTTGCGACGTCTTTTCCCTCGCCTTCTTATCCCCCACGTCGCTCCACAACTTGGTAACTTCATCCTGCTTCAAAAATCTTCCGGGAGGATCCAACTCCCTCCACTCCTTAATAATTTGCATCGCGACCAAGGGCTTATCGAGGCGTTTCGACTTTAAATATACATCCTTCTTGTCCTCGACCATCTTGCGATAGAGTTTGTTGCCCGGGTGGTGGTTCGTCCCTCCCCCCCGACCGAAGAGACAGTCCGTGGGGAGAGGCTCGGCGATGTCCTTCATGGGATGGGCGGCGCGACGTTTGGCGCGCTCTTCGGGCGTTTCGACTTCTTGGGCTTCTTGTTGTGTGGCGTTAACGTCGACGTTGGCGTCGTCGTCGACACTCGTTGTTTGCGCCTCGGTGGTTTCTGGAGAATCATGCCGTTTGTCTGGAGTTACATTGTTCAATTCGTCTTGTGAGGGGGAAGAATCAGTCATGACTTTGATGGGAGACATGGACGTGGATTCGGAGGAGCTGCGTTTGACGCGTGGAGGAGACGATTCGATGGGCTCTCTTGTTTCCTCGGCCTTGATGTCGCTACTGTCGTTATTATCGAGAGTCGACTTGTCGTTTTTGTTCGTGGAGGCGGAAGAGAACGAAGAATGATAGAGCGCCTTAAGCTCGGCTTGACGAGCCTTATTGGCCTTGAGTTGACTGCGGGTCGAACTGCGAGTGGAGATGATACTAGATTTGTTGATGATGGATCTACTTTCCATTAAGCAAGATGGTCAGGAGCAGTGTTGGAATGTTTTGAGCGGCGCGGATGAATAGGAGTGCGCATTAACGACTTCTCAGAGCAATGATGACCACGAGATGTGTCTATTGATGCGTCGCTCTCGTGTTGAGGAACAAAAATTGTGAGCCCGCAGTCAGTGAATTGTCGCTGAAGAATAACTTGTGTTCAGTGGGGTTAGGGACACTGCCATTACTATGTGTTGCTAAGCGATGCGCCTTACTGTCATGGTGCTATGCGTCTTGACGCCCGCCATGGTTTTTTTTGCAGTCAACTTCGATGTTGGGGTTTGTACCTGTTCGTACACAGCGTAACGATCCAATTCTCTAGTCACAGTTGTCAGTCACTCATTGCGGGTTTTAAATAGTCTCGATGTGGCCCGCACGACTCAACGCTTCGCAAGGTCTTGTTTGATAAAAGATTCTTTCAATTTTCTCCAGGTTAATCGGATTTAGTATAATATTTCTCTAAAGGATACCTCACGACTGAAAACTCTGCTTCTGAACATTTCATTTTAAAATTACGGAATCTAGATTTTTTCTTGAAAAAATCTTAGTTTGATTTCATCTGAGACTTGTCAAGATTTTTTCAAAATCTTAGTTGTGTTGGAAACTGAGACCTTCTCTCCTTCTTCTCCTCCTTCTTCTCCTCCTCCTCCTTCTTCTTCTTCTTCTTCAGTGAGACAGTTTTTTTGCTTTTTGCCAAAACAGGTACTGACTACCGGCGAAATCGCCAAAACTCATTCCACAGACTGAGTTAGGCATTCCGCCTTCGACCGCCATGTTGCCAACAACAATTGGCAGCGGCCGGTATATTTTGGGGGTAAGATATTTAAAAGTCTTCATTTTCTACACCACTATACTCACCACACGTCCATTTTTTTCCAATTAAATAGTGACAGGTCTACGGGCAAAATCGCCGAAACTCAGTCCACAGACTGAGTTAGGCATTCCGCCTTGGACCGCCGCGTTGCCAGGAACGATTGGCAGCAGCCGGTACATTTTGGGGGTGAGTTTTCATGAACTCATCTTTTTTCACCCTATTATACTCAACACGTGTTAATTTTTTTCAATTAATTAGTTACAGGTCTACTGGCAAAATCGCCGAAACTCAGTTCACAGACTGAGTTAGGCATTCCGCCTTGCACCGCCATGTTGCCAACAACAATTGGCAGCGGCCGGTATATTTTGGTGGTAAGATATTTAAAACTCTTCATTTTCTACACCACTATACTCACCACACGTCCATTTTTTTCAATTAAATAGTTACAGGCCCAGTTCTGAAATCCCCAAAACTCAGTCCACAGACTGAGTTTGGGATTTCGCCTTGCACCGCCGTGTTGCCAACAATATTTGGCAGCGGCGAGTATATTAATAGAGGTGAGTTGCATGGAATACAATTATTTTTACACTTGTCTTGACTACATCTAATTTTCAATTATTTTATTTCAGGCCAGGCACGGAACAGCGAAACTCAGTCCACAGACTGAGTTTGGCATTTCGCCTTGCACCGCCGTGTTGACAACAACGTTTGGCAGAGGCATGTAAATTTTTATGGTGAGTTATTGAAGTCAAACTATATTACAATTGTTTTCATTTCAGCTTAGTTTCAATTAAATAATTAATTTTCTTCTACCTTGGTGATAATATTGTCCACAGTATCGTTTTTCATCTTGGAGCAGCTTGGGGCTGAAATTTTGGCACCTGTGTCCTTTTGGTGGGCGATGTGTTGGGCGGGCCCCTAAAATATGTTAATGTAGTATGTTTAATTATATTAGTGGAGATAAATTACACATACTCTATTATTGTAGTCCAACAGTAGGTAGCCCTCCCGGTAGCCCTCCTGTAACGTTCCGGTAGCCCTCCCGTATGCTCCGGTAACCATCCCGTACACTCCGGTAGCCTTCCCGTACACTTCTGGTTACCCTCCCGTACACTTCGCGCATGCCACCGGTAAACATTTTTTTAGCTACTAAGTAATGCAGTTATAGCCACTAATTAGATTGATATCGATTCTAAGACTTACTGAGAAGTCTGTTTTCCAGTAAAAAAGTACCAATTCCTATCGTACGTAGAAAAAATCGGAAAGCTCCTCTTGGTCTCAAATTTCCGGTAACCTCCCGGTAGACTCCGGTAACCCTCCCGTACACTAGTTTACCGGAGGGTTACAGAAGTGTACCGCGAGGTTACCGGAAGATACCATTCCGGGGGCTCCGGTAACCTCCCCGTACACTCGAGTGTACCGGGAGGTTACCAGTGTTTTTCGTTTGCGGTGGGCCAATTAGGTCCACACATAGTACATCCCAAGGGTTTGTGATGGCGATCTTAGTAGGGAGTTTCCCATACTTATGCTTATGCCTCTTGTTGACTTGGCATGCATGACAGTTTTTGACATATTTACAGATGGTATTTTGCATACCTTTCCAGTACATCGCAGCATGAAGGGTTTCTTCGAGTCTAGTATGTCCAAGGTGCTGTAGATAGTGGCGGTACCAACTAACTGCACGGTGTTGAAGATCTTTTGGAATGATCATTTTTCCATCCTTGCACAGGAGTTCTGTACTTTCAACCAATTGTGTGGAGTACTGATCTTTCATTGTCTTCAAGCTGGCATCAAGCTTTTGTGCTTCTGCAATCTCTCATACTGTTAACGGGTAGATTACATCTTGAGGTGAGTGGGGCAAGCACTTTGCTGCGTCTTGCCCAAAGATCTCTATAATTCTGGACCATGCCCAGGTACTTACAGAGGTCTTTGACATTTTTTGGCGGCGAGATCTCAAGAATCGCCTGTACCTTTTTCTGCTGTGGTTGAATCCCTGTACGTGTGAGTGTGTAACCTAAATACTAAGTTTCTATGGCACAGAAAGATGATTTTCGGGCGTTGATTCGAGCCTGCCTCGTGTAACCTGGTAAGCACCATTTTCAGTTTGTCAAGGTGGTCTTCCAGATTTGCCTTTGTGATGCAAAACAAATCATCAAGGTAAGCTCTTACGAACTCTAAGGCTACCATTAGTGATGACATTTTTGCTTGAAAAATATCTGGTGAACTAGCAATGCCCATTGGCAACCGGAGGTAGGAATATTTGCCCCATGGAAAAATGAGGGTACATATTTTGGATGAATCGGGGTCCAATCTAATGGTATAGTAACCCATGTTTAAATCTAGGGTTGTAGCATAGGTAAATCCTTCTAGCTCTTGGAGAACTGTACTGATTTTGGGTAATGGAAACGGCTTTCTGACTAGTCGTTTATTTACCTCCCTAAAATCAGTGAGAAAGCATACAGTTCCATCTTTCTTTGCAGTGATAAATGATGGTGACGCCCATTCCGATTCGGGCTGAAACTCTACCACTCCCAGTTCGCATAGTCTATTTAGTTCTTTAATAGTTGTTTCTTTACGCGATTTAGGTTCTGGGTATGCCCTACCATGATATGGTTTAGCGCTTTCCTTGAGTTCAAGGGACACAGGCTCTGTGTTCAATCACCTAGTGTTCCATCAAAAGTTCCTCAAAATGTGTGAGTAGTAGACTAAGGTGAGTACAATTGGTGCTAACAATTGATTGGAGGTCTTCCTTTTTATTATTTGCATCTAGGATTTTAACTACTCGCTGTGTCGCTTCCTGCGTACTTTGCGGTTCATTCACCATGCCGTTGTTGACAGCCCAGGCTTTATCCAGGTTTTTGGTCAGACTATTGACATCTCTCATTGGCAAAATGATTTGGTCAATGGTAATTTCTTTTGTTCAAAAATCTAGAACAATTCCGAGCTCTTTCATGGTTTTACATCCAAGAATGAGATCAAACACTGGCTTAGTCACTTTCTTCTTATTGTACTCTACTACGCCTGGAGTCACTAAGTACTCCTTACTGTTTGAATACTCAAAGAATTTCAGGTTCACTTCGCTCTGTCCTTTGGTTAGGAAGCTCCCATTCGACGTATGCCAAGACTTTGGCACCTGCCTAGTCAAGTAGGGAAAGTGTTTCTCCGTTCCTTTTGCATGGAACATGAGATCACCATCAGATCCACTATCTAGTAGGATCCTGATGACTGTGTTACTGGTATGACACCCTGTAGAGTGTTCGAGGTTCTTACGGGCTGGATTTTCAGTCATTATATAACGTGCTTTGGCTACTACAGTAGTGACCCGTCCTTCTTTACCTGTCAAAGGGGGGTTCACACTGTTGAAAAGGTCACCCGACAGTTCAGGGTCCAACAATTCGTCAATTGTTTCACTCTGTGTTATTTCAACTGCAAGATTTCCTAGGTCTTCTGCCAGATTCAAACATGTATTGTTTGAACCAGAAAATGTTATGTTGGCACATGGGGAAGTTTTAATCGGACTAAGATAAGTGTTCATCATTTCATTACAATCGATTTTACTACACAATTTCTTAGTACTCCCCAACCCATCATCTCAGGATGAGTCTGAATCATCACTGTCACTCATGTCGTGATGCTTACACTTCTTTTTTCTGATAGCACGTTTCATTTTCTTTTTGGACTTGGTAAGTTTGTCGATTTTAGCGGATAGCTGTGCATAGCTACTTCCTCCTCGAGCAGGTCTCTCTTGTCCATGAGAGTTTCCATTTGGTTTTCTCCCCTTGAAGCTAGGCTTCGGGGTACCATTGGTTTCATACTTCTGGCAATCCGGAGTATTTTGGGTGGTATGTGCGCCCCCATGTTTCTTACAGAGAGAGCAGTACTTCTCTGTGCGATGTTTCTTTGGAATCCGGTCACTAAAAGAGACCATCATCTTTTTAGTCAAGTCACTAGACTTGGCTACATTCTTGGGTCCTTCTCCAACCTTCTTGGTGGGGTAGGCCTTTTCAATGCGTTCAAGGACTTCTAGGAGTTCCCTGACGCTCTGTGGTACCAGCGCTCCACTGAGCTCATATATTGGTCCTTCCAGTTCCTAGGAACCATCCTGAGGAAAATCTACAAGTCAAACGATGGCGACAAGTGGAAGCTCTTCAACATTGAATCTATTGATGTCAGAAGCTTTAACTGCAATTCTTCCAACATGCTCTGCTGACACTCCTGACACTCCTGACACTATTGCTGACAATATATCTACAATGCAAAAGCACTGGACTCATAACCCATACCCACATGTATGGACCCAGTTGTCCTGTCCAACACCGATGACTGCAGTCAATAGATAAATATGGAAGATCTAATAATTATGAGCTTCTGCACTGATGTTTGCATGGGTCTCAGTTTGTAAAATAGTTGAAAGGGAACAAGGATAGATATTGACACAAGATTGTAGTTTGGTTTTATTGTCGGAAATCACAGACTTTTAGAACAAACTTGTAAGACCTCTATCAGTCTATGCTGGCAAGGATTTCAACATCAGAAACTGACAAAATATCATTAATCGGAACTAGATTATCCCTTTCAGAATTCCAGATCAGTGTTTTTTAGATTCTGTGACTTGAAATTAGTCACCAAAAAGCTGGAGTTCAATTTTTTTTATCCCTGATAATCCTGCAGGATCCAGGGAATACTGAATTTTATTGACTGACAGAGAAAGTCTTAGAGAACCTCCACTCTGTTGTAAACTGGCTGATATGAGTGCTTTAGCTTTATGTCCCATGAATTAGTCTTCAATTCTTTTATACAATAGGGGTTCACTATTTGGAGCGCATACGTTAACGTATAATTTACGGTTATGGTTTTCCCGAATTTCCGATCGGCGTCAATTTCCATTTTGAGGGGTATCCTATTTCCGTTCAGGACTTTGTCATTTTCCGTTATGATTCTGTCATTGCGAACTCCCACTTACGCCAGACAGACCGCATTCCCCCATTAAATCGGGCACACACGACAGATATGATGTTGATGCCACCGCACCACCAAAGTTTCAAATTACTGCGCACATCGCAACAAACAACAATGAGAATTTCCGCCGCCGCCGCCATCTCCCCCTCCCTAGCTGAACTACAAAAACCACGCCCCACACCGCGCCCTCTCGCAGCGTCATCGCAGCCGCCTGAAAAAAAGCAGGGGAAAACTCCCCTCCATTGGTGAGAATTCCCCTTTCTTAATTTTTTATCTACTTAATTGAAACACGCCGTCTCCTAACCTGTTTTCTTCCCGCACTCACCTCCTACATGGAATACAAACCCGGCGCCTCACACCACGCCTTCTCGTGGCATCAGCGCAGACGCCCCCCAAAAAGCAGGGGAAAACTCCACTCCAGTGGTGAGTATTCCCCATTTTTCATTTTTTAACGATTTAATTGAAACCTGCCAACACTCACCTACCATCTCCTCCTACTTCCCTTCTCCAGGGAATACAAACCCCACACCCCACGCCACGCCCTCTCTAGGAACCAGCGCAGCCGCATGAAAAAGAAGATGGGGAAAACTCCACTCCAGTGGTGAGTATTCCCGTTTTCATTTTTATCTCTTTTATTGGAACCCTCCAACACTCACCTTCCATCTTCTCCCACGCCCCCCTCCATAGATAACAAACCCCATACCCCATGTCGTCGCGCCCTCTCGTGACATCAGTCCAGCAGCAAGAAAAACAGGGTGAATGTCCACTCCAGTGGTGAGTATTTCCTTTTTCATTATTTCAACTATTTAATTGAAAAGGCAACCCCTTCAAACCACCCTCTTCTCTCATGCACCCTCCATGGACAACAAAACGCACCCCCCATGCCACGCCCTCTCGCAACATCAGTGCATCTGGCGGAAAAAACAGAGGGCCAAAAACCACTCCTATGGTAAGTAAATCATTTTTCCTGTTTTCAACTATTTAATTGGAAATGGCCACTGCTAACCTTCCCTCTTCTCCCGCCCCCACCCCTCCATGGAAGACAGACCCCACCCCCATGCGGCTCCCTCTTGCAGCATCAGCGCCACAGACAGAAAGAGCAGGGCCACAGACCACTTCCGTGGTGAGTTTTATCTTTTTTCAACAGTTTAATTGAAAAAAGATAATACTTATTACCTTTTCTATTATGTCGACAACGCTGTTCCTAACCTGCCATTTCTCCCACATCCCCTCTCCATATGGAAACCCCACACCCCATGCTGCGCCCTCGTGGCATTAGCACAGCAACCTTAAAAGAAGCAGGAGAAAATCCCACTCTGGTGGCGAGTATTCCCCATTTTCCATTTTTAACTACTTTCCATCCCCTCTCCATATGGAAACCCCACACCCCATGCTGCATTTTTCATGTTTTGATGTGAAGCATTTGATAGCTGTTAGTGTATTTAAAATGGATAAATACCACCATTAGTGTATCAACTATCAACTTATAGAGTTAGTCCTAACAAAAGCAAGATTACATACATGGATACAACCCAACGCCAACTGCCATTTCATTGCCAACTTCACCTATACGGTGTAGGCTAGGGTACGGTCTTGTCAACTCCAACCAATACTGTTTATACTATGGGGAAACAAATCAACGGTATCGATTGCACCATCATCGCATTGCTTACGGTGATAGGGTAATCATCCTCCACCGCACATCGTACGGTGATAAATCTCAACGGTGCAACTTGCCTCTATATCGTACGACATACGGTTATTGTCACCCTCCCTGCCGCCACACTCCATACGGTTATATTTTAATACGGATCAATCATAAGTAATATCATCGTTGATACGGTGAGTTCACACTTCTCCGTCACCCTTCTTTTTATGGTGACATTGTCATCCGGTGTCATATCGGTTTCAAACCATTATTATACGGATTTACTAATGCCGTAACCAATCCTACAACAGACACAAGATTGCCCCGCCAACGCATTTCGTACGGTTAATTTTGTGCCTCATTCTCCATATATGCAGTCACCTACTTCCTGATATTGTATATTATACGGTGAGTTTGATGTTTCCAACATGTACTGTACGGTGACCTTCTTTCTCTGCTTGTAATTCTCAATATTTGTTTGTTATTCCATACCTATGGAAGGTTCTGGTGTTATAAAATGGATCCATCCCTGGAAGCTTCAATCCTACAGGCGTTTGAGGAATGTCAACAATGGTCAAAATCGTTTGTCGGCGATGATTCTGGAGGCACCGTTGATCTCTCCTGTGACTCCTTTTCCCAGCAATGCTGCTCAGAGGAACATTAATCTTCTCGTTTTGGACAGTGAACCAAATGTCCATGAGATTTTTCACTACAGCCTCTTCTTCTTGTCTCGCGTAGTCGGTTTTGATGTCGGCAAAACCAAGACTAGCTGAGCAGACTTCACGTCGGCATCTTCTCTATCAAGAGAAGAGGTGTATAGACCAATGAGATTCCTCTTTTTGAAGAGCTGCTCAAGAATGCCTGACAGAAGTTCTGGTTCAAAGGTGAGGCCATTTGCATTTGATCGCTTGAGAAGTTTATTTTTCCTAGCAACACAAATGCTGGGTGGAATGACATCACTTCCATGTTCGCTTTCACCATCCCCCTTGGCCCTCGGAATTAGCAAGATCAATGCCATTGTCTTGGAATTGGTACTCTAGAGGATCAACAGATTTTGCGGAGGCATTCTGCTGATAAATAGGAATTGATTCATGACGAGAGTCAAGCGAACGGCTAGGGGTATAAGTGGTACGCGATCCCTTCTTATTGGGATCACAGGATTCCATTCCTTGGAAGGAGGTCAACATGGTTTCGGTCAGGTGTCGGTGGATAGATGGAATGGAAGACAAAATGGAAGGAAAGGGGGGAGATAACGACGGCTGTCAAGAGATCTCTCTGAAGATGTTAGGTTTTGTTAGAAGATGTTAGGTTTTGTTAACAATTTTTAAAAAAGTTTTTTATTACGTAAAATTAGGCGCGACCTGTCCCTGCCTAATAAGTCAAGAAGAGTGTCTACGTAGACACGATTGATGTCTTCGTAGACACAAAAAGTGCCTACGTAGACACAGTCGTGCGAGTTTTGAATTGATTTGGAGACTGTAGTATATACACGCATAATATGTTGTTAATGACAGACTTTTGTGGAAACCGTATGTTATACGGTAGTCCCCGAAAAGACTTAATGAAATTTTTCCAATGACCTGAAACTTCACATGGGAAACTTTGGCTTTCTTGGTGGGGGGCCTAAACATGTAGGATGTTGGCAATGATACGTGAGTCCACGTATAAAATGGGGTTACACATAGATCGTCACCGTATTTACTGACGGTTTTGCATTGAATACGAGTCACCGTATGATATGCGGGAATGTTCAACCTAAAACTAGCGGTGGTACATAGATCATCACCGTATATTAAACGGGGCAACAGAGAACACCAGTCGCCGTATGATATGCGGGGAATGTATCCCAGTATAAAAGCGGTTCAAGACAGGTTATCACAGTACGGAATACGGTGAATCAGCGGACACCAGTCACCATACCATATGCATGGAAACAATCCGTGTACAAGTGGTGAGGCGCGGTGAGATGACATTTACAGTGGTGCGTACACAACAGATAATTTCTAATTTTTGGACATGTATTTTTTTGAGCTAAATACTAGTAGTATTGCTAGACCTTCTTTGAGTACCGATTTGTGGAGGAGAAATCGATGAAAAAGAAAGGTATTACAAGCAGCCGCTGCAAGATTTTTTAGCAGCAGCGGGAGCCCGCAAAAGGAATTCGCCTTGTAACAGTGTCCGCCAGTTAGCGTGCGCGCTGCGCTCGCTTCGCTCGCGCCGCGCGCACGTGTTAGGCCAAAATCCAGGGAAAGTGCGATTCCCCGGGAATTGCAAAAATCTGAATTCAACGGACTGCGAAATCCAAGGTATTTTTTTTTCACAGGATCTTGCACTTCTGAGCCACATCTCGCCATTGCTATTCCTAAGGAATAGCCGAATTTTTGGGGTTCTGTAGAAATCGGACGTATGACATCATTTTTCTCAGTTTGAGAAAGGAAACCGGCACATTTTGGTCCCACATTGGCATCAATTCCGTTTTGCCTCAATGTAACAACTGGATCACACCCATATAATTGCAATTCCCAGGGAATTGCAATCGAAAACATTCCATGGAAAGCATACCAATTCCTAGGAATCGAGAAGACTGTAATCCAAAAATTTATGCACGATTAGGAATAGGTACTCTAAAAATCAACGGATAAGTCAAATGAAATTGCAACCAATGTAGGGCTATTCACACAATTTTAAACCAATAACAAGTGTTCCCTTAGAATTGATTCTTGCCTTTTTTGGTCGGATTGCAAGATCCTGTGAAAAAAAATACCTTGGATTTCGCAGTCCGTTGAATTCGGATTTTTGCAATTCCCGGGGAATCGCACTTTCCCTGGATTTTGGCCTAACACACGGGCACGACTTTTTTAGTGCTGTACTTTACAATATATTAATAAATCGAGCACGCGCACGTGCACGACTTTTTTAGTGCGCCGCGCGCACGGGCACGACTTTTTTAGTGCTGTACTTTACAATATATTAATAAATCGAGCACGCCGCGACGCGACGACTTTTTAGTGCGCTCGCACGGGCACGACTTTTTAGTGCTGTGCTTTACAATAAATTTAAATAAATCGAGCTTCGCTCGCACAATCGCGGTAGGTTGAATTTAGATATTTTGATTTTTAATCGCCGTTTAGGTTGAAACCATTTTTTGGTGATGTTGAGTCACACGTTGTAACTAGTGTGTCAGAATTTTTGGCCATGCTTTATGTTAAGTTTAGATATTTTTTTAAAGGTAACATCGAACTAAAAAAGACTGACTACCCATACATGTCAAACAGGAAAACATCATATTTACAGGTAATTTGGAAGACAAAAATTAGATGTTACCAATAAAGTTCAATAGTGAAAAAAACGTCTCATGGAAATGGAGAAGAAGAACATTTGTGCTCAGTGATAAACTAAGATTTTTAAAAAAAATCTTGATAATATCTTTAAATAATTGATAATACGAGCGAAGTTAGACCTTCTTTGCGAAAAGAATATGTTACGACATATTTGTGAATTCGCGAACAGAAATAAAGGTAAATCCATAAAGATTCGGCATGCATGCGCATGCGTTGAGAATTTGGAGGGAAACTGTAGGGTACCGAAGTAACAGAAGAGATTGCGATCGTGCAAAATGTTCTCGGCGATCAACCTAAAATGAAAATGCAAATGGGTGAGAGAAGAGATACCTTAAAAAAAGAAGGGAAGATAAATACATACAGTCATTCATAATGAATATAAGGGGGAGAAACCATAACCGTAAATTATACGTTAACGTATGCGCTCCAAATAGTGAACCCCTTTCAAGCAGGATTGCATCGAGGCAAGAGACTGTTCCAAAAATTATTGGAGCATGCTAACAGTCTTCACACATTTCTCTCTATGGGCATAAGGCATTCCTCATAATGTGGACTTGAAGTCATAGCCTTAAAAAGTCGTCTCGGATAAGAATAAGTATGGTACTTGTTTAGTTAGTGTTCCCAGTATTCGTACAATATGGTATTACGACGCCAGTATGCATTTTCACATATTGTTTGTCTCTCAGAGTATGTCCCGCGACAATCAGCCACCCTGATTAGCACCCATGTACAAAATGACTAAGGTACGACAAATTTCGTACTCGTTCGGTTTTCACGGTTTCTATTCAACCCGATGAAACAGCCCCAAATAAACTCTCACAACTTCCCGGCAAGGTTCCCATTGTTCGCGTAGAAATCATTAAGCCCTTAAATTAGTGCGTGAACAAGACTATTAGAACTTGCAGGAACCCACAAATGTTTGGCGAATTAACAGATTCCTACGTAAAATCTTAACAACAAATTTGGCGATATCCCGGTTCCTCCTTTAAAATGTTTGTCCTTATTGGCAAGTTAATTGATGAAACTGATCTCAAAATGATGTAACCGCAATAATAACTAATCAATTGCAAGAACAATGTCCACCCTTTTCACTTGCTTCCCCTATGCAATGAGAATATAGGCGATCTGTCCCCGAGAACCTCGCCAACCATCCATCAACAATGGCACCCCGATCCTCCACCTCTTCCTCCCGATCCCAGCCCCGCCAATCACCACCACCCCCAAAAACCATGTCCCCCGCCGCCCTCCGCGCCGAACTGGCCTCCCGCGGCATCCAAACGACACATCACGATCGACCCGCCCTCGAACGCGCCGTACTAAACGCACGTCGGAACAGTCCGGGAGAATACGAACACGAATTCGGCACTCCCGCCTCCTTGCCCAGGAAGGACGTCGAGGAGGTCTATGCGCATGCGAGGGGTGCGTGGCCTCCTCCTCCTCCGCTTCATACGAACAAGGCGAGTGTGCCGCAATCTGCCCTGGGTGTCCTTCCTCCTTCGGTGTTGAGGACGATTGCCGCCTCTTCAGACCCTGCGTTGACGTCAGTGGATGTTTCTCATCGACCGTTGTCGGAGGATTCGTTGGTGCGGCTGCTAGATGCTCTGGAAAACAACACCACCGTCACTAAGTTGAACCTGTCTTCGTGTTCCCTGAACGACGCGGCATCGCACCGCATCGGAGACTTGGTATCCAAGAATTGCACATTAATAACATTGAATCTAGACGACAATGCTATAGGCGTGGAGGGGGCGGCCTCCCTCTCCACGGCGCTCATCACTAATGAAGTCTTACGAAGTCTCACTCTGAATCGTAACCCTCTCGGCGATCGAGGACTGATATACCTTGCCAAGGCAATGGGCCACAATAACACTCTCACCACGCTCGAAATGAACGAGTGTGGGATAACTCAAGTGGGGAGGCTTGAGGAGCTTCAGTCAATGTTGGTGAAGAGACGCATCGATTCCAATTTCGAAAGTTTATTGGAAAGGTTGATGGATGATGATTACAGAGTGACCGGGATTGATTTGAGTGGTAGACCCTTGGGGGATGGGGGGATACATCGTCTCAGTCAGGCGTTGTCGGACAATACCTCCGTGCGTCAGTTATGGCTGCGAGATTGCAGTGTGACCAATGTGGGGGCTAAGGCATTGGCGAGTTGCTTAGAGCAGAATATGAGTATTGTCGATTTATTTTTAGGAGGGAACGAGATTGGAGATGAAGGATTGGGATATATCTGTGATGCCTTGCGGGGGAGTAACTGCACCTTGGTTTCGTTAGAGATGGACGATAATCGTATCACTGAAAAGGGCGTTCGTGATTTTATTTCGGCGTTGGATAAGAATTCTTCGGTTTTGGTAGCATCGTTTGAGAATAATGTAGAGGATGCTGAGTGTTTGAGACACTTGGATATCGTGTTGGAGGAGAAAAGGAAAGGCTTGAATTTGGTTAGCTTTGTTGTCGATCCTGAGGACGAGAGTGATGACGAGGAAGGGGATAGGAGCGGAATCGTCAACATGAGCGTTTGTTCATCTTACATGCCTTCGACCTATCGGAGGGCTGGGTAAGAGTTCTAGAGTTTCTTTTCCTTTTGGTATCTCATTGACTAGTGCTGACACCTTGTACTTTTGGAAATGATCTGAACAGATTCCGAAGCGTCGCCTCCACAAAGTACTCCCGACTTCGAAATTCTACCTCTAACCTCAGCACTGGAAGTCATATGTTTAGTATTTACAACAAGACTGCCAGACAAAAATCGTCGTTCCACAAGCCAACGCCACCAACTGTCTCTGCATCGGGGGCAGCTGTTCAACAGCATCCTCCCCCGCCACCTCCGTCTCCCAGGCAACGTCATAGTCCACCGAACGTTCGTTCAAGTCCTCCCGAGAGACATTATAGCCCACCCCAACCCCCTCTGAATTCGTCCGACCACAATTTATCAGGAAGCGATCTAAGTGGGAAAAGATCATCAAGAAGTGCAAAAACGCCGAATTCTACCAATAACCCTTTGCCTCCTGCACCCAATTCACAGGAATCGCAGCCTCTTCGTTCGTCGCCTCCTGCTGCAAGAAATGGCAATGCCCCAGCCAGAAATCATGCCCCCCCTTCATCCTTGCCAATGCAGCCACAAGGATCCATGGCGCAAGCACAACATCACGTTGCTTTACGACGGACCTCCTCGGAGTCTTCAGGTCGGAGCTCTAAGATACCATCGAGATCACACGACCCACCTGGGGACGGGGCCAACTTAAGTGCACTTGCGCATCCAAGGGTTGGAAATCCACAGGTGCTGGAGACAGTGGATTCTGAAAGTCATAAGAGTAAGAATTCCAAGTATAGCAGTGGTAAAGATGCGAATGCGTTGCCACTCGTACATCGTTTTCCGTATTTGCCGCCTGTTTTGGAAGGTCCAAGTGAGCATTCCCTGGAGAAGGTAAGGTCATTCGTAGAAATGCGTTACTTTATAAGGAAATTGATGGACACTCTCTACTAACATGAAATTCTTTCTCCACTGAAGTCCTCGACCTCGCTCTTGAGTGAAAAATCCTACTCTGAAACTTCCAAGCATTACGACCAAACCCTGAAAACTCTCTGCCGCCGCGTTGAGATGTTGCGTCTGATGAACTACTTCACAGCCACGCACTACCGCTCACGACAATTCTGGTTCTGGTTCCTCCCGATTTCGTTGTGCATATTCCTTTGTGGTATTTTAAGTTTGGCAAGTGCCGTTGACATGGTCGGCTTAGCGCCCCTTATTCTGAGTCTGTGCACCGCCTTTCTCGCCCTTGTGGCATTCGTACTGAATTTTCTCCAAACTCGCTTGGGGTGGAGCAGCCTTGCGCAATCTCATCGACTGACATCGTTAGAATTGGCGCAGGTTGGATGTAAGTTGGAACAGCTTCGAAAGTTTGAGGGGGGGCGATTGTCCTCGATGTCAATATCGTCAAGATCGCGTGCCCATGCCGTCCGTGATGTTTATAGAATAGATTTGTACATTTCCGCGCTGCAGAAATGCACCCCAGACATTCCAATACCTATCGACCACGCATTCCACCTTTTAGTGTCGCGAATGAAGTCATTTTGCCAAAAATATCCTAATGCTATCAAAGCCCGGCTCACAGCCTATGACCAAGAAACCACGATCATTGATCCTGAAGATCCGGTTCCCCTTGAAATGCAGCTCGATGCGTTTGACTTGCTATGTCAGGAAATTTCAAGCTATGCCTTGTTCCCTCTCTTTCTTCCCAACCCTCAAAAGACGGCGGGCAAAACAGTCAACATCTTCTTCGCCAAGCCCGCGTCTAAAGCAACACAGCAGAAAAGCAGGAGGATATCAACGGACTCATATGATTCGAGGAGAGATTCTTCATACGATTCACGAGGAGAGGCAAGATCGGATGATATGTATGATGAAAGTTATGATGTTGTATGATGTGTGTATGGTTATGGTGAAGGCTATCAGGTTTAAGAAAGCATAAGCACTTCATTTTATTCCTAACTGTAGACTAATATAAAAGTTACACTAAGCAAGTCCGACCCTGAAAGAAACCATGTAAGAAATGGCGATGAATCAAATGATTGAGATAGGAATGCGCAAGAATCCTGGCAAAGTTCGTTGTTGAACATAGAGGTGTCCGGACTTTCGAGTTTGCTATTTTATTACAGCTGCATTGGTGTTTCTTAAGGGCAAACCCAACTGTACCATCATATTATTCTGAAAATTCCACAAAGACAAAAAACAAACACACCCACACCACACACAAACACACCACACAACACACACACTTCACACACACACCACTTACACTTCACACTTCACACTGCACACACACACCACAAACCACTCACACCACACACCACACAACACACAATACACACAATACACACAATACACACAATACACACACGCACAGCACACAGGCTCTGAACGCTCAGACTAATCTGGCACCCCAGTCAACACCACCCTGAACACTACAAAAAGGAGAGGGGTGTTATAAGAAAGTGCAAAATAATGCACCATATTTTACTTTGGTGTTCGAATTTACTGCTTCAATTAAATAGTTGTGCACTGTGCCATTTTTATCTCTTGCCACTGCCACTGCTGTTTCACTCCTAACAACAAAATCGCCAAAGAATGCGACAGATAAGGTGATAAAAATGAGCTTTCCATTTTTACTTTGATTACTTGGTTTTAATTTTTCAATTAATTTTTTACATGCCAATTACATCATTATTTGTTTCTCAAGTCCCAAATCATCTGGAGATGCTGCCTTCGCCCTTCCCATACCAACAACAACTGAAATCTTTTTTCATGAAGGGAAGGTGAGATATTTTTACCTGCCCATTTTCACATTTTTCAGCTTTTCCCAGCAGCTGAGATGTTTCTTCATTCAGGTGTCCCCCCTCTATGCAACAGTAATCCCAACCCCAAGACCAAATATGTAGATGTCACCTTTGTCCTTCATACCAACATTATAGAAAGCAGGTGCTGGGGCAACCATCCAAATTTTTGCACTGTATTTTTAGAGGCTCTCTTATTATACTTTTTTGAATGCAAGGCTCCCTCCCTAGTGTCTCATCTCTCATTTTGTGTGCTTGGTTGTTGATTTGCTATGTTGCTGGGCTTTCACATGCGGTAATAAATAAAGTAGATAAGAGCGGCCATGCGACTCTCTTACCATCTCATTTTACAGAATGGGGTCATGCCTTGGATTTTGATCTACTTGATTATTGAATTCATTGTCAGATTCAGTATCAAATACAAAATAATTGAAGCAAACATACAAACTGTGCCTTTGACTATTTTACTAAAGAAATAGTATGTGATCACCAAGCCCTTGGTTGTCAAGTTGCTGTGCTGCTTGGCTTTCACCTGCAGGAATAAATTAAGTAGACAAGAGTGGTCGGATGACTTTCTTTTACTGCATGGTGTAGTGACTTGGCTTTAGACTGATTGGTTGTTGAATTGCTTGTTGTACTCTTTGTCAAATACTATACATCACAATTATTGAAGTGAACGTACAAAAATGGACCTTCATCTATTTTGTTGAAGAATTAATGTGCCAGTACTTAGCAAATTTTTAGCACTAGCTGTCTACTATAGTAATGATTTTTTCATTACCTTGTCCTAAAGATGAAATTGTCTTTGAAAAAATGTTGATGCCTCTACATTTTTTAGTACGCACGAGTTAGACCTTCTCTTAACTATTTTTTGTGTGTAATAACTATGAACGATTTCGAGCCATAGTAGGTATAAGTCTGTGGAACGTTGTGTGGAACTGTATTTGTATATGTTCATATTATTCTGAAAATTCCACAAGATGAGAATTATTTTTTTCGTAGTCATTCCCATGTACATGCAGGTCATTCGGTCAGAACTTATAGCAAAAGACATGATACTCACGTAGTTTGTCTTCTACAAATGTGGAACCTCACGTGGAAATTTCTACAAAAAAATTGCTAACAAAATAACACGAGTCCGTCTGTCTGTGCCACCAAAATTCCACAAACATAAAGGGTAAACTAGTACTATAAGGTACCGTACCATAGAGTGTACTTTTATATCATGCATAGGGTATGGTAAGGTATTATACCCAACACCTCTAACACTAACACAAACACACCCACACCACACACAAACACACCACACAACACACACACTTCACACACACACCACTTACACTTCACACTTCACACTGCACACACACCCCACAAACCACACACACACACTAAGCACACACACACACACCACACACCACACAACACACAATACACACACAACACACAATACACACACGCACAGCACACAGGCTCTGAACGCTCAGACTAATCTGGCAGCCCAGTCAACACCACCCTGAACACTACAAAAAGGAGAGGGGTGTTTTAAGAAAGTGCAAAATAATGCACCATATTTTACTTTGGTGTTCGAATTTACTGTTTCAATTAAATAGTTGTGCACTGTGCCATTTTTATCTCTTGCCACTGCCACTGCTGTTTCACTCCTAACAACAAAATCGCCAAAGAATGTGACAGAAAAGGTGATAAAAATGAGCTTTCCATTTTTACTTTGATTACATTGTTTTAATTTTTCAATTGATTTTTTACATGCCAATTACATCATTATTTGTTTCTCAAGTCCCAAATCATCTGGAGAAGCTGCCTTCGTCCTTCCCATACCAACAATAACTGAAATCATTTTTC
Organism: Cyclotella cryptica; assembly: GCA_013187285.1. NCBI lineage: Eukaryota > Bacillariophyta > Thalassiosirophyceae > Thalassiosirales > Thalassiosiraceae > Cyclotella > Cyclotella cryptica. The sequence continues at coordinate 1,057,560 of JABMIG010000006.1, forward strand.
ATGAGGATACCTGCCCATTTTCACATTTTTCAGCTTTTCCCAGCAGCTGAGATGTTTCTTCATTCAGGTGTCCCCCTCTATGTAACAGTAATCCCAACCCCAAGACCAAATATGTAGATGTCACCTTTGTCCTTCATACCAACATTATAGAAAGCAGGTGCTGGGGTAACCATACAATTTTTTGCACTGTATTTTTAGAGGCTCTCTTATTACTTTTTTGAATGCAAGGCTCCCTCCCTAGTGTCTCATCTCTCATTTTGTGTGCTTGGTTGTTGATTTGCTATGTTGCTGGGCTTTCACATGCGGTAATAAATAAAGTAGATAAGAGCGGCCATGTGACTCTCTTACCATCTCATTTTACAGAATGGGGTCATGCCTTGGATTTTGATCTACTTGATTATTGAATTCATTGTCAGATTCAGTATCCAATACAAAATAATTGAAGCGAACATACAAAACTGTGCCTTTATCTATTTTATTGAAGAAATAGTATGTGATCACCAAGCCCTTGGTTGTCAAGTTGCTGTGCTGCTTTGCTTTCACCTGCAGTGATAAATTAAGTAGACAAGAGTGGTCGGATGACTTTCTTTTACTGCATGGTGTAGTGACTTGGCTTTAGACTGATTGGTTGTTGAATTGCTTGTTGTACTCTTTGTCAAATACTATACATCACAATTATTGAAGTGAACGTACAAAAATGGACCTTCATCTATTTTGTTGAAGAATTAATGTGCCAGTACTTAGCAATTTTTAGCACTAGATGTCTACTATAGTCATGATTTTTTTCATTACCTTGTCCTAAAGATGAAATTGTCTTTGAAAAAATGTTGATGCCTCTACATTTTTAGTACGCACGAGTTAGACCTTCTCTTAACTATTTTTTGTGTGTAATAACTATGAACGATTTCGAGCCATAGTAGGTATAAGTCTGTGGAACGTTGTGTGGAACTGTATTTGTATATGTTCATATTATTCTGAAAATTCCACAAGATGAGAATTATTTTTTTTCGTAGTCATTCCCATGTACATGCAGGTCATTCGGGTCAGAACTTATAGCAAAAGACATGATACTCACGTAGTTTGTCTTCTACAAATGTGGAACCTCACGTGGAAATTTCTACAAAAAAATTGCTAACAAAATAACACGAGTCCGTCTGTCTGTGCCACCAAAATTCCACAAACATAAAGGGTAAACTAGTACTATAAGGTACCATACCATAGAGTGTACTTTTATATCATGCACAGGGTATGGTAAGGTATTATACCCAACACCTCTAACACTAACACAAACACACCCACACCACACACAAACACACCACACAACACACACACTTCACACACACACCACTTACACTTCACACTTCACACTGCACACACACCCCACAAACCACACACACACACACACACACACACACACACACCCTGATTCAGGACATCACAAGCGCTGCCCTCCATGGAGCAAGCGGAGGTACCAGAAGCGCCAACGAGGAGCAGGAGGCTCGGCGCTACAACTCATCCGTCCTGGATGGGAATCTGCGTACAGCTGTCCGGAACCTGACCGGTGGGGCCAGGGGAGGAGTCCTTGGGCCCAAGGACCTTTGTACCAAAACAGGCCGGCCAGTGATAGAGGTACTCCAAGACAAGCACCGGATCAACGCTTACGGACCTTTCGGACCCCAACTCTCTTGCCTTCTGCAAGTTTGACGAGGTCCCTGACCCTATTCCTCTTGACTGCAGCCCTGAAGTGGTTGAGGCAGTTGCAAGGAAGTTGACGGGAGCAGCAGGTTGCAGCAGCGTGGATTCAGCACTCCTCAAGTGTGCCCTGCTTCGTTACGGTAAGGCCTCATCCGAACTCAGGGAAGAGATGCTGGAATGGACACTCTGGCTTGGGAACACCTCTCCACCTTGGGCTGCTTACCGTGCAATGCGGCAAGGACGGCTGGTTGCCCTCGACAAACAGCCGGGAGTACGACCTGTTGGCATTGGCGAATGCTGGATACGGGCCGTGTCCAAGTGCATTCTGAAGGAGTGTGGACGAGAGGGAAAGGCAGCATGTGGGAGCACGCAACTTTGTGCTGGCCTCGAGGCTGGTATCGAAGGGGCCATCCATTCCATCAGGAAAAAGGCCGCCGAGGACAAGTCCCAAGACTACGAAGAGTGGGAGATTGATGATGATCTCTGGAGGAGTGAGGCGGAAGAGGGAGAGACACCACCTTGGGAGGCGTCGCCAAGTGAAGAAGTGTTTCAGGATGCTGTGGAGTCGCAGGAAGACTTGGAGGATCCATTTGTTCTGACTCTTGCTGATGCAGACAATGGATTCAACAACCTGAATCGACAAAACATGCTGTGGGAAGTGAGGCATCGATGGGCACGAGGGTCCCGCTTTGCCTTCAATCTCTACAGGCACGATGCGAGGTTGATGGTTCGTGGACCTGCAGGGACAGAACCTCAGTTTCTTTTCTCGAAGGAAGGAGTCACCCAAGGTTGCCCATTAGGCATGATACTCTACGGAGTGTCACTACTCAGCTTAGCTGAGGACCTACGCAAATTCCAACCAGGACTACTCCAGCCCTGGTATGCGGACGACTTCTCCATCTATGGGAGAGCCTCTCAAGTGGCAAGTCTTTTCAACAGACTGTGTGCAAAGGGTCCCAGCATTGGGTACTTCCCTGCACCAGCCAAATCTTGGGCCATCTGTCCCAAGCGCATGGAAAGCAATGCCAAAGCCATCCTGGACGCGGCTGGACTGCCGGTGAGGTGGAGTCGGGGACAACGATACGTTGGTGGCTTTGTTGGGTCATCAAAGATGCAGGGGCGATGGTTGCAACCAATGGTACAGAAGTGGGTCAGTGGGGTGGAACGGCTTGCAAAGGTGGCAATGAGGTACCCTCAGTCTGCCTATGCTGGCTTGGTAAACTGCCTCCAAGCTGAATGGCAATACCTCTGTCGAATAGAGCCAGGAGTTGGTCCACATCTGGAACCAGTTGAGGAGGCACTAAGGACTCAGTTCATTCCTGCCCTATTTGGAGGACAGGATCCCATATCCAACGAGCTTCGTCTACTCATTGCTCAAGGGGTCAAACAGGGTGGACTTGCCATCCGAAACCCTGTCAGAGAGGCAGAACGACTGCATCAGACTTCAACAGAGGCCACCAGCTTGCTAGTAGAGTCACTTGTCTCCAACAGTCAACTCGACAATGAGGCACATTTAGGATGTGTCCGTGGGGCTGGCAATGCGGGACGAAAGGCAAGGATTGAGGATGGAAAGGCGGTGGTGGAGGATATATCACAACGGAGGGGGCCCAAGGTGCGGAAGCGGCTTGAGAGGATGATGGAAACAGGTGCCTGGCTGACAGCAATTCCAGACCGCATGAGCGGCACAGAGCTCTCACTCCAGGAATGGCATGACAACATCTCTCTTAGGTATGGCATGGTCCCCAGAGGACTACCCCGAAAGTGTGATGGATGTGGAGCAGGATTCACGGTTGAGCATGGTCTCAACTGTAAGAAAGGAGGACTAGTTTCCCTGAGGCACAACGATGTGCGTGATGAATGGGCCCACCTTTGTGGCCTGGCTCTGGGAGAATCTCGTGTCACAACCGAACCACTCATCTTTTATGGTGATGGCATGAGAACTCAACCCGGATCCGGCCACAATGTCAATGGCAACTCGCTCGGAGAGGAGGCCCGAGGAGATGTCAGCGCTCATGGCTTCTGGCAGCGAGCCCGCTCCACTGTCTTTGACGTCCGGATCACCGATACGGATGCCAAGTCATATGGTAACTGCTCTTCTTCAAAGCTTCTTGAGCGCTTTGCTCGCGAAAAGCGAGACAAGTATGAGGAGGCATGCCTAGAAAGGCGCAAGGACTTTACGCCCCTTTGCTACTCTGTGGATGGAATGCCCTGTGAGGCTGCCAGATCTGCTGAACGGCGTCTGGCATCTCTCCTTGCAGTGAAGTGGGATCGACAATATTCGGAGATGGTTAACTTCATCCGAACCCGGATGTCTTTGTCTGTAGTGAGGTCCAATACACTGCTCCTACGCAGTGAGAGGGCCCACTCTTGGAAGAGAAGGGCACCCGAGGACGGCTCTGCCGTTACCGCTGCTCCCACATTCCGCTCCGAGTAGCAGCTGCAATAGATCCATATGAAATCACTCCAGAGGGAGCTAACAGGTACCACTTGTGCCCACCAGATATGACAGAAATCATGAACAAATCCAAACAGCATTGCCCGCAGTGGTTGGCTGAGCCATGCAGACTGGGATAGGAGAGGGGAACTTTCAGATGAGAGATCAATGGCTGGTCTCTGTATATCATCTTAGATGTAGTAGAATAATAGCGGTACTTAATGTTCACACACACACACACACACACACACACACACACACACACACACACACACACACACACACACACACACACACACACACACACACACACACACACACACACACACACACACACACACACACACACACACACACACACACACACACACACACACACACACACACACACACACACACACACACACACACACACACACACACACACACACACACACACACACACACACACACACACACACACACACACACACACACACACACACACACACACACACACACACACACACACACACACACACACACACACACACACACACACACAACAAAAAAAAAAAACACAAACACAAACACACAACACACAAAATACACACACACACAGCACACAGGCTCTGAACGCTCAGACTAATCTGGCAGCCCAGTCAACACCACCCTGAACACTACAAAAAGGAGAGGGGTGTTTTAAGAAAGTGCAAAATAATGCACCATATTTTACTTTGGTGTTCGAATTTACTGTTTCAATTAAATAGTTGTGCACTGTGCCATTTTTATCTCTTGCCACTGCCACTGCTGTTTCACTCCTAACAACAAAATCGCCAAAGAATGTGACAGAAAAGGTGATAAAAATGAGCTTTCCATTTTTACTTTGATTACATTGTTTTAATTTTTCAATTGATTTTTTACATGCCAATTACATCATTATTTGTTTCTCAAGTCCCAAATCATCTGGAGAAGCTGCCTTTGTCCTTCCCATACCAACAATAACTGAAATCATTTTTCATGAGGAGAAGGTGAGATATTTTTACCTGCCCATTTTCACATTTTTCAGCTTTTCCCAGCAGCTGAGATGTTTCTTCATTCAGGTGTCCCCCTCTATGTAACAGTAATCCCAACCCCAAGACCAAATATGTAGATGTCACCTTTGTCCTTCATACCAACATTATAGAAAGCAGGTGCTGGGGTAACCATACAATTTTTTGCACTGTATTTTTAGAGGCTCTCTTATTACTTTTTTGAATGCAAGGCTCCCTCCCTAGTGTCTCATCTCTCATTTTGTGTGCTTGGTTGTTGATTTGCTATGTTGCTGGGCTTTCACATGCGGTAATAAATAAAGTAGATAAGAGCGGCCATGTGACTCTCTTACCATCTCATTTTACAGAATGGGGTCATGCCTTGGATTTTGATCTACTTGATTATTGAATTCATTGTCAGATTCAGTATCCAATACAAAATAATTGAAGCGAACATACAAAACTGTGCCTTTATCTATTTTATTGAAGAAATAGTATGTGATCACCAAGCCCTTGGTTGTCAAGTTGCTGTGCTGCTTGGCTTTCACCTGCAGTGATAAATTAAGTAGACAAGAGTGGTCGGATGACTTTCTTTTACTGCATGGTGTAGTGACTTGGCTTTAGACTGATTGGTTGTTGAATTGCTTGTTGTACTCTTTGTCAAATACTATACATCACAATTATTGAAGTGAACGTACAAAAATGGACCTTCATCTATTTTGTTGAAGAATTAATGTGCCAGTACTTAGCAAATTTTTAGCACTAGCTGTCTACTATAGTAATGATTTTTTTCATTACCTTGTCCTAAAGATGAAATTGTCTTTGAAAAAATGTTGATGCCTCTACATTTTTTAGTACGCACGAGTTAGACCTTCTCTTAACTATTTTTTGTGTGTAATAACTATGAACGATTTCGAGCCATAGTAGGTATAAGTCTGTGGAACGTTGTGTGGAACTGTATTTGTATATGTTCATATTATTCTGAAAATTCCACAAGATGAGAATTATTTTTTTTCGTAGTCATTCCCATGTACATGCAGGTCATTCGGTCAGAACTTATAGCAAAAGACATGATACTCACGTAGTTTGTCTTCTACAAATGTGGAACCTCACGTGGAAATTTCTACAAAAAATTGCTAACAAAATAACACGAGTCCGTCTGTCTGTGCCACCAAAATTCCACAAACATAAAGGGTAAACTAGTACTATAAGGTACCATACCATAGAGTGTACTTTTATATCATGCACAGGGTATGGTAAGGTATTATACCCAACACCTCTAACACTAACACAAACACACCCACACCACACACAAACACACCACACAACACACACACTCCACACACACACCACTTACACTTCACACTTCACACTGCACACACACAACCACACACACACACACACACACACACACACACACACACACACACACACACACACACACACACACACACACACACACACACACACACACACACACACACACACACACACACACACACACACACACACACACACACACACACACACACACACACACACACACACACACACACACACACACACACACACACACACACACACACACACACACACACACACACACACACACACACACACACACACACACACACACACACACACACACACACACACACACACACACACACACACACACACACACACACACACACACACACACACACACACACACACACACACACACACACACACACACACACACACACACACACACACACACACAATACACACACAACACACAATACACACACACACAGCACACAGGCTCTGAACGCTCAGACTAATCTGGCAGCCCAGTCAACACCACCCTGAACACTACAAAAAGGAGAGGGGTGTTTTAAGAAAGTGCAAAATAATGCACCATATTTTACTTTGGTGTTCGAATTTACTGTTTCAATTAAATAGTTGTGCACTGTGCCATTTTTATCTCTTGCCACTGCCACTGCTGTTTCACTCCTAACAACAAAATCGCCAAAGAATGTGACAGAAAAGGTGATAAAAATGAGCTTTCCATTTTTACTTTGATTACATTGTTTTAATTTTTCAATTGATTTTTTACATGCCAATTACATCATTATTTGTTTCTCAAGTCCCAAATCATCTGGAGAAGCTGCCTTTGTCCTTCCCATACCAACAATAACTGAAATCATTTTTCATGAGGAGAAGGTGAGATATTTTTACCTGCCCATTTTCACATTTTTCAGCTTTTCCCAGCAGCTGAGATGTTTCTTCATTCAGGTGTCCCCCTCTATGTAACAGTAATCCCAACCCCAAGACCAAATATGTAGATGTCACCTTTGTCCTTCATACCAACATTATAGAAAGCAGGTGCTGGGGTAACCATACAATTTTTTGCACTGTATTTTTAGAGGCTCTCTTATTACTTTTTTGAATGCAAGGCTCCCTCCCTAGTGTCTCATCTCTCATTTTGTGTGCTTGGTTGTTGATTTGCTATGTTGCTGGGCTTTCACATGCGGTAATAAATAAAGTAGATAAGAGCGGCCATGTGACTCTCTTACCATCTCATTTTACAGAATGGGGTCATGCCTTGGATTTTGATCTACTTGATTATTGAATTCATTGTCAGATTCAGTATCCAATACAAAATAATTGAAGCGAACATACAAAACTGTGCCTTTATCTATTTTATTGAAGAAATAGTATGTGATCACCAAGCCCTTGGTTGTCAAGTTGCTGTGCTGCTTGGCTTTCACCTGCAGTGATAAATTAAGTAGACAAGAGTGGTCGGATGACTTTCTTTTACTGCATGGTGTAGTGACTTGGCTTTAGACTGATTGGTTGTTGAATTGCTTGTTGTACTCTTTGTCAAATACTATACATCACAATTATTGAAGTGAACGTACAAAAATGGACCTTCATCTATTTTGTTGAAGAATTAATGTGCCAGTACTTAGCAAATTTTTAGCACTAGCTGTCTACTATAGTAATGATTTTTTTCATTACCTTGTCCTAAAGATGAAATTGTCTTTGAAAAAATGTTGATGCCTCTACATTTTTAGTACGCACGAGTTAGACCTTCTCTTAACTATTTTTTGTGTGTAATAACTATGAACGATTTCGAGCCATAGTAGGTATAAGTCTGTGGAACGTTGTGTGGAACTGTATTTGTATATGTTCATATTATTCTGAAAATTCCACAAGATGAGAATTATTTTTTTTCGTAGTCATTCCCATGTACATGCAGGTCATTCGGGTCAGAACTTATAGCAAAAGACATGATACTCACGTAGTTTGTCTTCTACAAATGTGGAACCTCACGTGGAAATTTCTACAAAAAATTGCTAACAAAATAACACGAGTCCGTCTGTCTGTGCCACCAAAATTCCACAAACATAAAGGGTAAACTAGTACTATAAGGTACCATACCATAGAGTGTACTTTTATATCATGCACAGGGTATGGTAAGGTATTATACCCAACACCTCTAACACTAACACAAACACACCCACACCACACACAAACACACCACACAACACACACACTTCACACACACACCACTTACACTTCACACTTCACACTGCACACACACCCCACAAACCACACACACACACACACACACACACACACACACACACACACACACACACACACACACACACACACACACACACACACACACACACACACACACACACACACACACACACACACACACACACACACACACACACACACACACACACACACACACACACACACACACACACACACACACACACACACACACACACACACACACACACACACACACACACACACACACACACAGGCTATGAATGCTCAGATTAATCTGGCACCCCAGTCAACACCACCCTGAACACTACAAAAGGAGAGGGTGTTTTAAGAAAGTGCAAAATAATGCACCATATTTTACTTTGGTGTTCGAATTTACTGTTTCAATTAAATAGTTGTGCACTGTGCCATTTTTATCTCTTGCCACTGCCACTGCTGTTTCACTCCTAACAACAAAATCGCCAAAGAATGTGACAGAAAAGGTGATAAAAATGAGCTTTCCATTTTTACTTTGATTACATTGTTTTAATTTTTCAATTGATTTTTTACATGCCAATTACATCATTATTTGTTTCTCAAGTCCCAAATCATCTGGAGAAGCTGCCTTTGTCCTTCCCATACCAACAATAACTGAAATCATTTTTCATGAGGAGAAGGTGAGATATTTTTACCTGCCCATTTTCACATTTTTCAGCTTTTCCCAGCAGCTGAGATGTTTCTTCATTCAGGTGTCCCCCCTCTATGTAACAGTAATCCCAACCCCAAGACCAAATATGTAGATGTCACCTTTGTCCTTCATACCAACATTATAGAAAGCAGGTGCTGGGGTAACCATACAATTTTTTGCACTGTATTTTTAGAGGCTCTCTTATTACTTTTTTGAATGCAAGGCTCCCTCCCTAGTGTCTCATCTCTCATTTTGTGTGCTTGGTTGTTGATTTGCTATGTTGCTGGGCTTTCACATGCGGTAATAAATAAAGTAGATAAGAGCGGCCATGTGACTCTCTTACCATCTCATTTTACAGAATGGGGTCATGCCTTGGATTTTGATCTACTTGATTATTGAATTCATTGTCAGATTCAGTATCCAATACAAAATAATTGAAGCGAACATACAAAACTGTGCCTTTATCTATTTTATTGAAGAAATAGTATGTGATCACCAAGCCCTTGGTTGTCAAGTTGCTGTGCTGCTTGGCTTTCACCTGCAGTGATAAATTAAGTAGACAAGAGTGGTCGGATGACTTTCTTTTACTGCATGGTGTAGTGACTTGGCTTTAGACTGATTGGTTGTTGAATTGCTTGTTGTACTCTTTGTCAAATACTATACATCACAATTATTGAAGTGAACGTACAAAAATGGACCTTCATCTATTTTGTTGAAGAATTAATGTGCCAGTACTTAGCAAATTTTTAGCACTAGCTGTCTACTATAGTAATGATTTTTTCATTACCTTGTCCTAAAGATGAAATTGTCTTTGAAAAAATGTTGATGCCTCTACATTTTTTAGTACGCACGAGTTAGACCTTCTCTTAACTATTTTTTGTGTGTAATAACTATGAACGATTTCGAGCCATAGTAGGTATAAGTCTGTGGAACGTTGTGTGGAACTGTATTTGTATATGTTCATAGTTACTACTGGCCCCCAGTATCATCTATTCCGCTCACCATATCTTTTGATTGAGGCAAGGTATGAACTTCCTAACAACTAAGATTAGTCACAGATGACAAAATGTATTCTCTTCAGCTTTCAGTGGCAACTCAGATGAGCACACAACTCTAATGGAAGTTGGAGGTTTGTGATTGAGCCATTTCTAATCTTCACCATGGTGCTTTTCGTTTATTGGAAGCCAGGGGGCTGTTATGCGGAACCCAAGTACTTTGTCTGACAAAATGGCCTTGTTCGTCACACAAAGCTTTTTTGCCAGTTAGGTGTTAGTTTAATGTTGAAACAAATGAAAAGAGGTTTCATGCGATAGAACCGCATACAAGCGATAGCTCATATGACTTCATCACATGCAAAAACAAGTAAATGTGCATTCTTATTGCAAAAGCATTCAGTGCAAACACAGGGAATTGATCTAGGATCAATAGTCACTGTGAAGCTGTCTATGGCCACAGAATCATCCACATCCAAAATCCCACTAACCCATTATCAATATCATAGATGACGTCACATTTTTTATCTAGCTATCATAGAAAGATTCTATGATTTATCCGAATCTCAAAAAATCCGTGTCATGTGTTTACTTAGCAGTCTCCGTGGATTTTTTCAATATCATAGAGTCGTTCTATGACATTTCACAATCCGATTTCTGGCCACACCAACGCCCCGTGTTAAGGCCGTTTAATGCTACGAATCATATAAATTAACCCCGTATGATAAATTTTTAAGGTACATAAAAATATGTAAAGTATTAATGGTCACTCCCTAGAGCTATACTTTCTAGTGCCACCCCGCCCCCAAGGGCCCCAAACCAATGCACACCCTAGTATGGAGTCTAAACTAATTATTGTTTATAACACTACTTTGGTTGGACATGGCCAAAGGGTTCATTTGAACAACAATTGCTGTTGCTATTACTGAACCCTCAACTTTGTTTATGGTACACATATCATGTATGCTGTACACATAGTTGCACACCTGTTGTACCAAATGAAAATAACTGCAAAACACATGTAAAATACAGCGTGTGTATGTGTACCATAGCTATAACATGAAAATGTCATATTATTTCACAAATACATTCCAACATGCAAATGGCATTTCATAACATAAGCTTACTAAGATTAACAACCTTAATTCCTTTTGAAGTTGTTACTTAGAAAGTTGCGACAACACTTGAAACCTCATGAAGCAAGTTGTCTTCCTGTCATCCTTCTGCTTTGTGTGAAAATGCACACAGCAAGTAGAACAGTGCCAACCAGTTCTTGGAGGCTTATTATTTTGATTAGAGCAACTGAAGCCTTAACATATTGTGCATATTTATGTAGGTTGTGTGTTGCTGCTAATGGTTCGAGTAACAATTTTTAGCCTTATTTCATGTTCACTAATACAATGTCCTTTGCCAAACCATTTTGAATGGTTACTTATTTTTTCTTCTTGTTTTAATAGGGGTTGTCATGCCAATACAATTTGAGGAATACCATGGATCATCAATAAGGCACATTGAGCAAAATTATGGTTTATCGGTCATGCATTGTAGTTCACACATATCTTGTGATGCTACTGTATTTAATACCCAAATACCCTTTTGTAATTCAATTATTATGACATATCTTTACATACTGCCATGGATATTCATTTCACTATGCTGCACTGAAATCTTTCATTGTACATCTTTTTCATGTTCACAACTGAGTAAGTCAGTTGATTGTACCACTTGCAGATTTCAGATGAATAACTCTGTTTTTGAATTGATGCATCCTTTGTCACCATTACAGATGATAACAATTACAATGGCTTTCTAAATATTGATTGACATAGTTGCCAAACTTCCTTCCAAAATGGTAGCAATTAGGGTAAGGTCACTGTTGAAATGAAAGACGATAAGTGCCACCAGACTTTCACGTTGTGCAACTGTGTTTTTGTGCATACTCAAAGCCTTAACTGACAGTATAGAATTGATGCAACCTCAACTCATCTACGATAATGTCAGAGTATCTCTTTGAATACTCCGTGTTTTCATTATCAATTACATCATTGGTGAAACTGTATGCCAGAGGGACAGATGGAAACAAAAAAGTTGCTGCTGTTTGAGATGCTATCGGTAGGTGGAGGGAATGGCCGGATTCAAAGGTCGTGCAAATGATCTATTTGGGGAGACATTTGGTGATGCTCCCACATAATTGGAAAAGTTGGATTGTTGGGATGATTGTTTCATCTCTTTGTGAGGTGGACTTGTAGGGGTATTTTCCATCATTATAGTGTTGTTTTGTTTACTGGGAACTTCTTCTTACTTTTGGTAAGAGGTGGGCTGACAGGTTTTTTCATCATCTGGAGGCTTTAGGTATAGAGTAAATGATGTAATGGGTGCAATGGTAGTGTTTTTTCAGTCTTGTGAAAATTAACTTTGTTGTGTGCTTGAAGTCTTCCTACTATATTTTCAGCCTTGGTGAAATAATATTTTGTCCTAACCTATTAACATACAATTAGATGATTGTTAGACCTTGTACTTGGAAAGAGTTTTCTCTGAATTTATATAGCGAAACGATTGCAAACATAGGTAATATCTTAAAAATATTTCCTAACACGTACACTGTATGACCTATTAGTCCGATCGCTTTTTTCGTATTATGAAATACGATTCCCCGCAATTATATAGGTAAATCATCATAGAATCGTTCTATGATATTGAGGACCGGTAATAAAGACTTACATATATATTCACAGAAGGTTTAATTCATAACTAGACTAAAATGTATCACTTTTGGAAGCAAATGAACCTGTTGTTTTATATACCTGTCTGCGTGTCTAGATAACCCTGATCTGTTTCATCAAACAAAGAACAAATACACTAGAAAATGATGTTTTACCCAATGAAGTACAGGGGTTTCATATAAATCCTCTTTCCTTAACAAGACACACATTTCTGCAGTGCTCCAACTCTGCTTCACTGCAAATGAAAAACACCTGTAACCTCCCCGTACACTTGAGTGTACCGGGAGGTTACCGGAGCCCCCGGAATGGTATCTTCCGGTAACCTCCCGGTACCTTCTGTAATCCTCCGGTAAACTAGTGTACGGGAGGGTAACCGGAGTCTACTGGGAGGTTACCGGAAATTCAAGACCAAAAGGAGCTTTCGGATTTATTTCCCCGTATGATGGAAATTGGTACTTTTTTACAGGAAAACAGACTTCTTGGTAAGTCTTAGAATCGATATCAATCTAATTAGTGGCTATAACTGCATTACTTAGACGCTAAAAAAATGTTTACCGGTGGCATACCGGAAGTGTACGGGAGGGTAACCGGAAGGTTACGGGAAGGCTACCGGAGAGTACCGGAGGGTTACCGGAGCATACGGGAGGGCTACCGGAACGTTACCGGAGGGTTACCGGGAGGGCTACCTACTGTTGGACTACAATAATAGAGTATGTGTAATTTATCTCCACTAATATAATTACACATACTACATTAACATATTTTAGGGGCCCGCCCAACACAACGCCCACCAAAATGACACAATGCAAAAATTTCAGCCCCAAGTTGAAAAACGATACTGTGGACCATATCACCAAGGTAGAAGAAAAATAATTATTTAATTGAAACTAAGCTGAAATGAAAACAATTGTAAAATAGTTTGATTTCAATAACTCACCATAAATATTTACATGCCTCTGCCGATTGTTGTTGGCAACACGGTGGTGCAAGGCGAAATGCCAAACTCAGTCTGTGGACTGAGTTTTAGCTGTTCCCGCGCCTGGCCTGAAATAAAATAATTGAAAATTAGACGTAGTCAAAACAAGAGTACAAATAATAATTTTCAATGCAACTCACCTCTCTTACTATACTTGCTGCTGCCAATAGAGATTGGCAACACTGCGTTGCAAAGCAAAATCCCAAACTCAGTCTGTGGACTGAGTTTTGGGGATTTCGCCCTTAGGCCTGTAACTTTTTAATTGAAAAAATAAGACTTGTGGTGAGTATAATAGTGTGAAACCAGACGACATCATGATAACTCACCCCCAAAATATACCCGCCGCTGCCAATTGTTGTTGGCAACACAGAGGTGCAAGGCGGGAGGGATAACTCAGTCTGTGGACTGAGTTTCAGCGATTTTGCTGGTAGGCCTGCAACTTTTTAATTGAAAAAAAATAAGACTTGTGGTGAGTATAATAGTGTGAAACAAGACGACTTCATAATACTTACCCCCAAAAATATACCCGCCGCTGCCAATTGTTGTTAGCAGCATGGCGGTTCAAGGTGGAATGCCTGACTCAGTCTGTGGACTGAGTTTCAGCGATTTCGCCCTGAGGCTTGTAACTATTTAATTAAAAAAAATGGACGTATGGTGAGTATAGTAGTGTGAAACAAGACAAGTTCATAATAACTTACCCCAAATATACCTGCCACTGCCAATTGTTGTTGGCAGCACGGCTGTCCAAGGCGGAATGCCTAACTCAGTCTGTGGACTGAGTTTTGGCAATTTCGCCTGTAGGCCTGCAACTATTTAAATGAAAAAATAGACGTGTGGTGAGTATAATAGTGTAGAAGATGACGAGTTTTTGATAACTCACCCCCAAAATATACCTGCTGCCGCCAATTGTTGTTGGTAACATGGTGGTGCAAGGCAGGAGGGACAACTCAGTCTGTGGACTGAGTTTTGGCCGTTCCCATGATGGGCCGGTGTGGTATCAGTAATGTACTTGAAAAAATACATATGTGTGATGTAAAAGCAGTGAGAGGGCACACTGCTACAGTTGCGTCTGGGTCAAGAACCAGTGTTGTAGTATGGTACCATACATACTAAGACTGTATTATCATACAAATATGCCATGCAAGAATTAGGTGAAGTGATACAAAGGAATAAGTAACAAACACGTAGTCACACTGCTCCAATTTTCAGCCCCACTTATTATTCTTGTGTGTTCTCATGTTTTGGCGCAGTCACTTCTGATAGTACCATATTTTGAAAATATGAATAGACCCAATGCGCACTCACCAAATGAAATCATAGATCAAGCCTAGAATTGAAACCAAAACTAGACCCAACAGGAGATCTTGCTGCTTACAACTTGTGATTTGCTAAATGTGAGTCATGAAACAAACAACCACTCCAAAGATTTTTTTACTTCAAAGCTTAGCATGATAAACAAAAATGCGGCTTAAGTAATGTAGAAAAAATCCGGAAACCTCCCCGTACACTCTTGAAATTCCGGTAACCTCCCCGTACACTCTGACGTTTTGCGAGTGTACTGGGAGGTTACCGGCGTTTTTTGTTTGCAGTGAATTTCAATCATCACAAAGACACCCTTATGTTTGTTGATCGCAAATGGGTGGGTGTTGGCTACCCTCTAGATGCTAAATTTACAACAAATTCAGGTAAACTAATGCAAATTGTGCTAGGAGTCTTTCACTAACATTGCAAACACAAATATACTAGACTCCCTGAAGCTTCACATTATGATTGAGTTGCGAAAAATGCACACATATTTTCAAATAGATGCAGTGCAACGTTGCTCCAGCATCACTTTGATTGGAGTGTCCAGAGGAATTAATGTCAAGCCTGAACCACTGTCACATGATAATGACAGGGATCTTATAGTTATAATTGGCTCATTCATCATCCGGATCAAAAGATGTGTAAAGGTTTTCTTTGGCAACATAATTCAAAAAAATGAAATCCAAATTTGATCTTCAAATGACCTAATAGAGGCTCATTCAATTAGACAAAGCACTAATTTGGCATGCTGACATATGGTAGAATAAGTAGTCATGAAGTGCTTAGTCTGTCACATATCCAAGGATGTTACACATCAATTGATGATCACAAGCATAAACCCCCAAAATGTTGATATCAATAAGCTCTTTCCCTTTATTGATGAATGTCTTTTCATCTATAGATTTTGTGATCCTACCATGGATGCCATCAAAAACCAAGTGGATCAAGTAAGTGCCACCCCATAGAGACTCAGAGACAAGCATCTGACTATCTCTGCCAAGAAAGATCTGCTCAAACACATTCACAAGAGGGATCACACACATGATGCTTAATTGAGGATCCAGCACCTGCCTAATAATATGATATTATCTTGCATTGTTTTTTCATGAATTATAATTGATATTTTTGATGAGATCTTTGGGAGGCAGTTTCATGACAAAATTTGCCTTGACTCTATCTATCTCATGCATTATCTCGATCAACTAAAAAGCCAAAGAATGATAGCAAATAAGGAGCAAAACTGGATATTTTCCTTCAAATGTGTATTATTTTTATAAAAAGTAGTGATATGAGATGAAATATTGAATGACATGCCTTGCCCAGCAGAGCTCTTTTCCAACTAACTTCCCCATTAACAAATCCACAAAGTCATCTGTGAATTTTACTTGGTTTGTTGCCCAAAATCATGAATATAAATACCCACCCTATCATGCTATAGCATGCTAACAGTGATGAATCTTGTGCTAAACACCAGACCATTCAAATGCCTCATAACATATGAACAGTCCATCCTTCTTGTCCTAACAGAATTGAGAATAGTGGAGTAATGGATTATGTGTAGTGCTCTTTTTGTTGATTTAAACAATACGGACCCTATGAAGAAGAAGAGGTGCTAGTGAATACTTGCTTTACTTCTCATCCTTGTCAATAGTCCTTTATCATTGACAGAGAGTATCAGAAAAAGATCAGCACAACAAGGCTCATAACTACAGCACAGAAGTAAACGAAATCGATCACAAAATTGATTTAGAATTGTAATTCTTTTCCATCACCCCTTACATCCTGCTGATTGCAATTCTACCATAAGGCAATAGTTCCTTTCATTACTATTCTCTAAGATGACAGAGAGAAGTCAACAATGCAAAGTCAAGGTATTGCATATAGTGCTCACAAGAATATAATGCCAATTGCCACCAAACACTCTTTGTGCGCTTGTTTTTGTTGTTGCAGCAGCAGCAGCAGCAGCAGCAGCAGCAGCAGCAGCAGCAGCAGCAGCAGCAGCAGCAGCAGCAGCAGCAGCAGCAGCAGCAGCAGCAGCAGCAGCAGCAGCAAACACCAGACCAGTTCTTGGGTCTATGCATACTTCATAGTGTTTTTCTTCTCACCATTCAGCACTGAGGTACTCAAACAAAACCTTCTTCTTGTTACCAAATGGATCATCACCATCACTCACACTTCCATCAGCTGCTGATTATTGCATTCATTCAGGCACTCGTGGATCAGAAAATTATCTGACATAGGTACTTCTCTAGAATGTAGGTAAGAATCTTTCTAGTGAGCAATACTGTCTTTTTATGTAAAGATGTAGATGTGATCCAGTTTTGTATGGGGAAACCCATCTGTTTTCTTTATGGTTCCAAGGGCAACATTTTCATGCAGGAATCTCAGGAACAAATCAACATAACAAATTTGAACAACCATATTTATTTCTGTATGTACCCTCATTTTATCCTTCTTGTGGATGCAATTGGTGGACAAATGTAAAAAACAGTAACCAATCCCTTTTTCTCTACACAGTGGACTGATGAGACAAAATATATTCTGTTGATTAATTCATATCATATTTCTTAGTTGTTATTTAATACCTCAATCACTAACAAGTAAGTCGTCATTCTAGGTAGTGGATGGATAGTAATGTAACAGTATGGTGGGATTAGAGGTATACCAGAAAGTAAGAAAGTGGAAAATTGATTATTGTCATGTATTCTTGATGTAATCAAATATTTATTCACTATCCCACTATCTTGCCTTCACCTAGAGCTAAGAAAACAAATGCATTCATGCATCTACTTGCTAAGTTCTTTTGAAGGGTAAGGAACAGTACAAAACATGATGCATTTTTAATTTTACTTCACCTTTCATGATCAGTCATTGTCAACCTCTCAAAAGATGTGTCCAAATCAATGCAACTTCAAGGGTCTTCATGACTCTAGCTATAAGGCATCAAATTCAGAACTGTAGTTGGTCCAAAAGGTAATAAATGTTGTATTTATCTTGTTTTCAATTCCTTGTTGACTATATGACACTACACACTTTGCCCTTTCAAGCAATGGCAGAGTCACCTACCTGCCTTGGTGACCTATAACCTTTTGGTTTGAGATATTTGTGGTCACTTATGGTCACTTTCTGCAAATGGTCACCGGATTTACCAGTTTTTAAGTTACAAATTGCCACCAAAATACTTTCCCGTTACAATAAATTTCATTATTCTACCGCTATCCCCAGAGAGTCCAAAAAACCACAGCAGTTTGCATATAGTCATCACAACAAGCGCGTTATGTATATAACATTGATCCAAACATAACACTGTCGAGAACATAACACATCCAGATGAAATGGCCAGTTAGCTCCACAAGATAATGTCCTCAAAAACATCACACTTGCGTCTTATCTTACCATCACTTTGATCACGGTGGTTATATATATAACAACGTCGCGGTACATAACCATATAGACATCACCATCTGCGCGTTATGTACATAACATTGATCCAAACATAACACCGTCGAGAACATAACACATCCAGATGAAATGGCCAGTTAGCTCCACAAGATAATGTCCTCAAAAAAACATCACACTTGCACCTTATCCTACCATAACTTTGATCACGGTGGTTATATATATACCAACCTCGCGTACATAACCATATAGTCATCACAATCTGCGCGTTATGTATATAACATAGATCCAAACATAACAACGCCGAGAACATGACACATCCAGATGAAATGGCCGGTTAGCTCCACAAGATAATTTCCTCAACACTTGCACCTTATCTTACCATCACTAACCTGAATCAAGCGGTGATATATATAACAACGCCGAGTACATAACCTGTTTGCCCTGCCAACAAAAGAGTTATCCATAGAACACCATGGCAAAATTATGTATGATGAAGGGCAGGGTCAGTTGCGTAAATTTCCAATTAAATAGTTGCAATTAAGATATGGCAGTACTCACCAATCAGGTGATTCATGGGCCTGATTCTTTTTTGCCTGCACAAAAACTTAATAAATCAATTCTGCAATTACTTACCTTTGCTTGTTAAGATGTCTTCAATGTCTGAGAAATACACACGATCATGCGGTTATGTATATAACATCGTCACAAACATAACCTGATTGGTCGGCCAAAAAGAGACACTCTCTTATCCATTCCTCACCAAGACGACACAAAGTTATATATATAACAAATGTATAAACTTACCTCTCCTTCCAAAAATATAATACTCTGAAAACTCTGGGTGTTATCATTTTCCCTGAGTCCTTCTCTTCTTTGGAGGAGCCCATTCATCATAATCGCAGGGTATTTCGGGCCAAGCCACCTCGCTCACAATACTTTATGCAAATCCAAAAATATCGACACCATACTTCCTGCGCCGTCAAAAAACATCGACACCATACTTCTTGTGCAATCCAAAAATAGCGACACCACGATGCAGTGACTTCAAAAATATTGACACCATTTTTCCCGTGCAATCCAAAAACTTTGACACAATAATTTCTTTGCAAATCAAAAAAATTGACATCATACTGCCTGCAATCCGAAAATCGAACATCTGGCGCAATCCCAAAACTAGAAGTAAGGATTCTTATGATTAGAAACAATTGGTAAACAAATAATAAAAATAACGATAAAAATAGTGCAACTTTCCTCTGTTTTCTCTTACCTCTGTAGGCTGCACACATCATGCCCGACACCCCGAAATTATGCAGATAACAATTTTATATCATGGGCCTGCGCTGTCCAAAAACATGACAAGAAATTCCCATGCGTGATCCCAAACTATCAATACAATACTTCATGCAAATCCAAAAACATGGAC
Organism: Cyclotella cryptica; assembly: GCA_013187285.1. Classification (NCBI taxonomy): domain Eukaryota; phylum Bacillariophyta; class Thalassiosirophyceae; order Thalassiosirales; family Thalassiosiraceae; genus Cyclotella; species Cyclotella cryptica. The sequence continues at coordinate 1,077,763 of JABMIG010000006.1, forward strand.
ACCAAACTTCCTGCGCCGTCAAAAAACATCGACACCATACTTCCTGTGCAATCCAAAAAAGCGACACCAAGTGACATCAAAAATATTGACACCATACGTTCTGTGCAATCAAAAAATATCGGCAAAGTACTTCCTTTGCAAATCAAAGAATATTGACATCATACTGCCTGCAATCCAAAAACAAACATCTGGTGCCATACCAATGTTGAGCATCTGGCGCGATCCCAAAATATTGAATCCATCTTCCTTGGGTTTGGGTGCTCACCTGTTCTTGCTTTCACATAAGAAAGACATAAACGCATACCTGTATGGGATCATTTCACATGTGGCCCACCAAACAGATTGGCAGAAAAAGCGATTTGTTGGTAAATACATAATAATGTCATGAACATGTGCTGTTATATACATAACAATGTAAAATACATACCTTTTCTTTCAATCAATCATGGTTATGTACATAACATATTGATGTACATATCGATTTTCGCAAACGAAGGAGTGTTGCAGTTATGTTAGTAAAATAATGCGCGTTTCATACATAAACAATTCATATACATAACCGAGTCATATATATAACAAATCGATTTTGCACAAACAAAGTAGCGTGACAGTGCAGTTGCGTAATAAAGTTTCGCGACGATTGCGTAAAAACGACTTCCCCAATGTGACAACTCCATATTGGGAGTCATTCAGGCCCATCTTGATCAGCGTCGTTCCGATTCGTTCCGGTGCGACCACTGCTGACATGTAAAGACATTTATGCTGCTGCGCGTGAAACAAACAGTCTCGGCAAGCAAATTTCACGATCTACTCTACCAAAAGGCGTCCCTTCAAGATGCGATCATGGTGGTATTGCATATCATCATTATCCGATGATACAACAATCATTTTGCTCATTGTCTTCATTGTCGGTCATTCTCGGGCTGATATTTGCATGGTGTTGGAAAGCAGTTCTGGAGCAGCCTGCAAGCAGCGTGGGTGTGGTATTGGATCGTATTAAGGTGGTACCTTACCATACAAAAAATTAGCGATGTGGCACAAATTAGTTAGCAACCAACGGATATTTAAAATGTGCGCATTTAAAACGGGCATTTTTGTTTATCTAAACCTTCATTCCCTGATATGTGTAGACCCGTATAGTATGATATTTTTAGTATTCATCTACTTATATGAATAATCATACCCCATGATTATGTATATAAGAATTTGAACGCTTACAGTTTGGTTGTTACGCAACAGTCAAGAAATGTCTGATTAAATGATATACAGACATTTATAAAAAAGAAACGGACCAACATTAGCTTATATTCAGACATGTTGACATGTCATACTTTGATATACAGCCATTAAGATAAAATAATACTATCAAATTTCGTCGATTCATTTAAAAATTGTAAGTTTCCTAAAACTCGATATACTGTAGATATAGCAATTTCAATTTATATAACCCGTTTTAATGTATACGGACATTAATACAAAATACTGGTGCATTTTAAGACTCGAAATGTTTAAAATCTTCTTTGTGTTCTCCAAACGTTCATAAAATATATTATATAGGCCGTTTTTTTGGTGACCATTTGCCGAAAGTGACCATAATCGACCATAAATATAAAATACCCTTTCCTAGTGTCAACACCCAGTTGGCACCTCTGCAAGCCCATCACCATCTGACACAAATACGTGCTCATCAAATTATTGCAGTAAGAGCTTGTATAAGATTAATTTATCTGACGTTTATTTGGAGAGAAACCAAATCATTGTCTTCTTGTATCTCCATCTTCTCCAGAAACACCTTAATTGACATTCTGTGCAACCAAGACCACTTTGTCCAATCAAGTGTGACTAGATCAAATCATTGTGATAAGAATTGTGTTGAAATTTTTTTGACATTATTGCCAGTAAACCATTGTACTTTTCTTGCTTCTCCTCTCCTCCATCTTCCCCAAACTCCCCACCACACCCAACAGCAGTCACACTGACTACACAGATCACTCACCAACAACCTTATTTATAGAATGTTACAACAACTGAAATGATGAGCAATGAGATGGGATTGTAGTGGTGATTGTGTTCATCGTATTCCTAAAATAATGCACCATCACTGTTATTCAACCATGATTATTAGAAATGAGCACAATGGGCATAATGGAATTTGGGAGGGCATCACATTCCTTCCCAGACCTCCCTTCCTGATGGATTTCATGGTGGGTATTTTGTTCAAGTAGTGAACTTACAATGTTGTACATGGTGCTTGGAGATCATTTTTCAACATCCCCATGTAGTACATACATACCATCATGTAGGGCAAACCAGCTATACCATTCTATCTTCAGACCCCAGGATCTGAGGGTGTTCATATCTCTGTTTTTTAACATTGCTGGAAATGGGACCGGGGATGGCTTTAATAATGACTCATGAATTATTGTAGCTTAGTGTTTTCTGATTCTGACCTCTGTAATCCCACATTCTCATACTTCTCCTGTGGGCTCTTAATATTATCTATGATATCACTAGGACATATTGACAGGCAGGGACTTTTTAAGAAAGCAGAGGAAGTCAAACAAAGCAAAATTTTGTTTGGAGAGTTTGTTAAACCCCCACCTCAGTTTGCTGGGTATGCCTTTCACTCCTTAGTTTTGCAGTGCCTCAATTTGATTGTGTGTTGTCTTTGACACCCATCCCTGCATATGAAGCTAAAAATTCAGATAGTGGACCTATTGTTCAGTCATGGCTTAGCGGTATTAAATTAAGTAGTAGCTGAATGACTCGTCTCTGAAACACCCTGCATTCACATACACACAACCCACTAATTATTTGCCTGAAAGACCTGTCATGCAACAATACATAGAATCCTCATCATGACACAGAAATTTATGGTGTGAATCACCAGTTGCATTATGTCATTGTGATGATGCAGTCAATCACTATCATTGTCTTACTCAGCAACTATTTTTTGATTTAGACATATTACGAACCAAACATGAGATTGTTTGGATTGCAACAGTTTTTATTCCTGTGTATGTATTTGTAATGGTCAAGAAGACACAAATTTTGAGACACTGCAAGTAGATCTCAAATAAAAAATGAAGAGGATGATGTTGAAGTTGGAGATGAAACAAGGCATAATTGATCATTCTTTTACTTTTACTTTTACTTTTTTGTATTCTATTCTCTAATAACTTGATTTCTTCTATCACCCCTGCTTTGAATTAAGCACGACAAGGTGGAAAACCCAATCTTTCTGTGCCTTTGCACACAGAAAGAGGCTTGTGAGGTGGTGCAATGTTTTTATCATATCATCTGTGGACAATTGAATATAATTGACGACGCTATCTCCTCTTTTTGAATAGAACTCTGCCGTGATTGGACATTCATCATCAAGTCAGTGATAACAACCCATCAGAATTTCACCATCAGTTGGTTAAAGTACAAATGATAAGCTCGATGTGTCATAAGCACTTTTTTAGAACGAAGACCTGTTCAGAGATACTTTTATTGAGAGGGTCTGCAAGACAGGCAACTTTGCCACGTGGAAGTTTTTGGCCAGCCAAACTGACGACAAGTGACGACTTTGGCATTTTTTTCTCATCTGACGACTTTCACGACCGTCTGACGACCCTGACGACTACGTGTGACGACATTTTGACGACCTGACGACTTTTGGAGAAGACTTTTTGACGACCCTGACGACTTTATGTGACGACCTTTTGACGACCCATGTTACGACTCATCGATTACTCTTGACGACCCTTCTGACGACTCTGACGACCCACTTGACGATTTCACGACCTTCTACCAAGAAGTACAGTTAGAGCAAGTACCGAACAGTACGACTCAGTGACGACCATGACGACTAATGACCCAAACTGACGACCCAAGAGATCTAGTCATACGTACTGTGACGACCTGTGCGACTCCACCTGACGACCGACCCTGACGACTTTTCGTGACGACCTCTGACGACCGTCGTCATGTTGACGACCTCGAAAATCTCTCTTGACGAATCTGACGGCTCCATCTGGCGATACTGATCGCCAAAGTCGAAAATTGCCCGTCTTGCCGGTACAATACGGTATCGTATTGTATTGTACCATGACATTACCGATGTGAGGGGTTTTGGAGCTCATGACCTATTTACCGTTATTAAGATTTGAAGGTTCGTACAATTATTTATACTTTCAATTATTTATTTGTTTTAGAAAATTCACACACCAGAGGTATCTTTCAGATGTCTAGCTGAGATGCATCCATCACCTTCTGCCACGAACTCAGTCATTCAGATAACCTGCCGCCTCCATCACTGAACCACGGATCTCTTTCTGCAATAATTTTTAATTGGTGTACCACGACCCGCTTCACTGATTGAAAGCTTCTCGGCGGCACATCAGTTACATGTATCATCTCACTGCCACGCTATTCATCATGGCCGTCGTAAGTGCCAACCGGATGGCGATGGGGCGTCTCACCAATAGTTATCGAGCCAGAGTCCATCGATTACGGAGTGATGTCGGCGCCATGCTCTACAATAGCCCGAGTCTGTCATCAAAAAATCATCGGCAGTCGTTCCATGCGAGTAGCAGCGTCGCATTTCAGACAGCGTGGCCATTGACATTACGCAGCACAGCATTTCACCAAAAAAGTAATTCGCTTTTTCAGCAACTTGAAACGTTTAAATCACTGTCATCCACTTCACAAAACGAATCAACAAGCCGCAAAGAACTCCCCACAGACACATCCGAATTCTACGCTGACCCCGCCCGTTATCCCGACTTTGCATCCCTGGGGATATCCTCGCCGGCTCTCCTACAAAGACTGTCGTCTCCTCCCTTGAATTTATCCCGTCCCAGCGCCGTACAGGCTGCCACATTCGACACCATATCCCTTGGAGAAAACGTCATCGTGGGAGCCGAAACCGGAACCGGCAAAACCCTTGCGTACTTGCTTCCATTGGTAGAGGACGTACTCAAACGCAAGCGAGAGTGGAAGGCGAGGCAATTAGAAAAAGGAGAGGGAGAAGAGGATGCCGTCATGGATCCGGGGTATTCTTTCGCACGAGCGATCATATTAGTGCCGAATAAGGAGTTGGCACACCAAGCTGTGAGAATGGCCGCGTCAATCTGTGGTGGGTTAAGCCGCTGTGTTGTGTGGGGTTCGGAGGGCGTTATGGCGGGGATGAATATGGATTTGTATGAGGATTCGAACGATGAGGATGTTCCGGAAGAAGATATAGTTCGGTTGGCATTGCTCCCGGGTGGACTGTCGAGTCCCTTTGATTACCCCCCGTTTCGTTTTGCTTCGGAAATCAAGGCATCGTCGAAGGGCAGGCAGCCTCCGCCGGATTTGGTGTTTGCTACACCTGCAAATTTGGGACCTATGGGCCTATCGCCAAAGAACATTGAACTTTTTGCCGATGTAGCCACTTTGGTGGTTGACGAAGCTGACATGTTACTAGACGGAGGATACGTGAGACAGCTAAACAATGTTTTGATGGGATTTCGTAGGGCAGATCGTTTGGTTGGAAGATATGACTCAATGTCCTTTGGCAAGAAAAAAAGTGATAACGAAGACGAGGACTTTTCTGATGATTTTGATGACTATGTGGAAGATAAAAAACCAAAATCGACACAGCACGTATTTGTTGCGGCCACTCTTCCAGACTACGGTCTCCGCAGCGTAGATGCCTATCTCAATCGTAAGTTTCCCGATGCCCTAAAAATCTCCATGGCAGGTATGCATAACGCTCGACACTATGGGTTGGAGCAAGAAAGCCAAACTGTATGGAATGAAATCGCCGAAAATAAAGATCGTATGAAGCGTTTAGTGGATCTATTGAGGTTGGATAGATCTGAAGTGGGAGTTGATGGCCGTGGTTTGAAGGAGGAGAAGGTTATGGTGTTTTTGAACACTGTAAATGATGCTGATGGAGCGACCAATGGTTTAAGGTAAGTTGAGCATCTTCATAAGTTAAGACGTTGCAAAAATCATAGACAATAAACCTCATCACAGTTCCTTTTTCGAATAACTAGACGAGCTGGAATCAATGCAGTGCCATATCATGCCCAAGTCCCATTGGAAGAAAGAGCCTCCAATCTCGACAAATTTCGTCGGTATCGCGCGCCATCGAACAACAACGGTTGCAGCGAAAATGACGAGGACACTGTACCTGTATTAGTTTGCACTGATCTTGCCAGCCGTGGCCTTGACATCCCGGGAGTGACGGCAGTAGTTCAACTCCAGTTTGCCACCAATGTCGTGATTCACCTGCACCGGATGGGGAGATGTGGGAGGGCGGGTGCTATTGACGGGAGAGGAATCATTTTTTATGGTCCCACCGAAAAAGAGCTAGTGGATGTAGTTCGAGAAGCGGAGGAGCAACAATCACGTATGACGTTGAGCCAAGATGTGGACGATGGCATGGACAGTGATATGGTGGATGGCGAGGGACAGAGTGATGCAGGCAAAGTTAAGAAAGCATTTAGTCGTAGGAGAGGATTTACTAAAAAGCGGAAGAAGGAGCGTAGGGAGCAAAGAGATGCCGCAATGGGTTATGATTGAATTCTAGCAATTTAGCGAGGTCTCGGGTTAATTCAATTAGAGTAAACTAGCACGCAGTTCAGTTGGGGATAGTATCTTAGGAGATTACTTTGTAATGTGCAATGCCGCAATGGGTTATGATTGAATTCTAGCAATGTAGTGAGGTCTTGGGTTCATTCAATTAGAGTAAACTAGCAAGCAGTTTAGTTGGGGATAGTATCTTAGGAGATTACTTTGTAATGTGCAGTCCAATCTTCTTCTTTGCGAGATCGATGTCGTCTCGCTTGTTTTGTGTGAATGTCAACACTCAAAAATTTGAACAAATCTATTTTTCTTTGTGCAAGATGAACCTTTGACTGAAGATACTCGTCCTCCCCATTCAAACGCACAGAATCATTTGACCCACACCTACAGCGGACAACGACGATTGAAGCATATCTCTGCAATGTGTCCTACATTCTAATACTGTTTCGGGTAATTGCTGAGGCTCGAATTGGTTTACTATTCTTATCCGTTTCTTCAAGCGCAATGACTTTATGTGTTGTTCAATCTTATTCTGAGTGAGATTGATGTCATCTCGCTCGTTTTGTGTGAATGTCAAGGCTCCATTGATTTGAACAAATCTATGTTCCTTTTTGCAAGATGAACATTTACAGAACTTCCTTGACTGAAGGTACTCGTCTCCCCCCTTCAACCCCACAGAATCAATTGACCCACACCTACAGCGGACAACAAAGATTGAAGCATATCTCTGCAATGTGTCCTTCAATCTTTTATAGTTTTGGGCCATATTTCCCAGTTCCGACATCCTTCTATGATGAATCGATTGTCCATTTTTGTCCTTTCCATAGAGTTCCTTGAGTTTTTTCCCAGCTAAGCTTCCCAACTTTTTGGCTCGAATAGATTTTCCAGTCTCATCCGTTCAATCAAGCGCCATAACTTTTTTCTCACTGGCTGTCCCACCTTTTTTGCCCATTAGCTTCGTTCGACTTGATTTTCCGTTCTCATCATATCCATCTAGAGCCATGATCTTTTTCCCAGCTTTTCTTGCCATCTTTTTGGCCCGAATAGATTTTCCGTTCTCGGCGTTTCCATCGAGCGACATTGTTTTTTTTTCACTAATCTTCCCACCTTTTTGTCCATTCTGTTTGGCACGAATCAATAGACCATTGTCATCCGTTCCATTGAGTGACATGTCCACTCCCTTCCGTGGAATACTGAAAAGGGTAACACTTACATCTTGGGGTAAGTTGATCTTTGAATTCAAACCAATCCAATTAACAAGATTTCTGTCATAATTCTTGAGAGTTTCACTTTTGTTCGATAACATCCAACCTGTTCTAACGATTGCCTCTGGATGGGGAAAACGGTATGCCAAATGAACTAATTTGGACTGCTTCGAATAATTGAATACCATCGGGTTGATATAGAATATCTCAATAAATCTTTTCGCAAAGGCTGCAATAGGGAGAGGCCGCCCATTCAGAATCTGAAAGCGAAACTGCAACAAATAACAAATTGCAGATGCAAGGTAAGTACATCACACTCTGCTCTATGTCAAACTTTTCCAGAAATTGATTGATGAATCGACGGATTTCTTTGTCTCGATTCATGTTCTTGTCGAATTGGAAGCAAAAAGGAATTATGTTGATAAAGTGTGTGACTTTGTCGTAGCCATCCAATACCTGAATTCCATTCTCTTTTGCAACAACTTTGGGTAGGTACTTCTTCACATTTGCGAGACACCTGGCTTTCAACAGTGCCATGTTGAATGTTCGTGCATCCTTCTTCGTCTGGTGACATTTCTCTTTGGGTGTTGCAAAATGAAGGAAAGCCACGGACTCTGTGTCGTTGGAAAGTAAGTATCCCATGTTAGCCATTTCACTCTTGCTTGTGATGAAGGAACCTAACTCTGTCATTGCTCGGGTCACTTTCTCGTCACAACATGAGATGCGCTCTTTTGGAGAAATGTTCAGATGAAGACAAGCATCGATCAGTGGGCGACACAATTGTTCAAATTTGTTGTCTCAAGATGGTTGGTTATCAAAGAGATCAACAATGGAATCAATGATGGGATCCCGAATGAAGAGATCTTCCAAAAGACACTTGAGAGAAACGCAAGTGTTGGTCTCTGGTTCTTCAGGGGTTTATGGGTCAATGTCATGGTTGGACGCTGCAACAAATAACCCACAAGTTGAATTGATCGTTTTTAGGACAAACGCCGATGGAGTTTTCAATGATGACTTCGGCAGTTTGCTTGGACGATTGGAAATGTGGGCAAAGACAGCACGCGTTGATATGGATGACATATTTGTGTCATAGGTCGAGCGGTTCAAATGCCGGTAATTCCCTCCGTCATTGCTGTTATATTCCCTGGACTTCGTTGTTTTAATCAAAGTGTCTTGATGCCAACAGACATGGAACAGAATATCATTGTCATTGGTATTTTGAAAAATAAAACCAAGACTTTCTAATAGTAGAAAAAGGAGGAAATTTGAATAGGATATCTCTAGAAATTAAGACCGATGTAGCTAGATTCTCCTTGCAAGGAATTACACCTCCGCGGCAACGACAATGACGACACAACAACAACGGCAAGTTTTGTCCACCCAAACTGTGTGGCAGATTAAAACCTGCTTGACACTTTTGAGGAAAAGCTGCGGTCGATCCTGACACCATGACGGGAGAGGAATCATTTTTTATGGTCCAACGGAAAAGAAGCTAGTGGATGTAGTTCAAGAAGCGGAGGAGCAACAATCACGTATGACATTGAGCCAAGATGTGGAGATAGCATGGATGGTGTGGTGGATGGCAATGGACAGGGTGATGCAGGCAAAGTTAAGAAAGCATTTAGTCGTAGGAAAGGATTTACAAAAAGAGGAAGAAGGAGCGTAGGGAGCAAAGAGATGCCGCAATGGGTTATGATTGAATTCTAGCAATTTAGTGAGGTCTATCAATAACTTAGAAGTTGCATCATCGAAGTGAGTCGAGATGAATGCGTGTTGAATTGTTTAGTTATAGTATTAATATCTCTATTGAAAACTTCTCTAATTTCAACAACAGCTTGTATTGAGTGTGCGAGAGCGTACAAGCAAGAAGATGCACCTATGCGATTTTAATAGAAGGAAACGATTGGAATGGTATCGTCGTTGGTAACGCCGTCACCAAGAAACGATTCTGTGCCATCTAATGTTTTTGCCTTCAGCTCTAATAGCTTGAGTAAATCCAAAAACATAACCTTCTGTTTTGCATCATATTTTTCCTTCTCTTTCATGTGACGACGTTGCTTTTGCAAATCATTCACTAGCTCCTCTTGTTCGGCAACTTCGGTCTCAAGTAAAGAATGCATATCAGAAGTTTCCAAACTGGCGCAAATAATTTCATGCGAAGCACAAAGAAGGTGATATTTTCTTTCCTTCTCCATCCATTGTTCTTGCAATCGCGCGCATTCACTTTCGAGGTCTTCGTTGTCACTCTTCAGCTGATTCGTGAGCTCCTCATATCGCACCTTTTGCTTGTTGAAATTCTCCTGAAAGTCGTGGAATTGAACACGTTCTTTCTTCAGTTCGTGAACCTGAGGTTTGAAATAAGGAGGAAAATTAATGTCTTTATCAAGTGTTGCAATCATCAATCCAGTGTTGCAATTATCATGAAACTAGGTAATACCTTTGGTTCCAACTCTTTCCTCCTCCTTTCCAATGCAAATACAATCTTTTGTATTACTTTGCTTATCTCATCAAGAGTCTGCGATTTTAAGTCATTCAATGCCACTGTATCTTTGCACGTCTGCTCAAGCTGACTATGTACATCTCGAAAACCCACAGCATCTGCCTTCTCTTCTCGCAACTTTTGTGACGCATCGAGATCATGGTGCTGGCGTTTAAGGCTCTGTTCTGTTTGCATGAGTTCTTGGTTGGTTTCTTGCATTGCTGCAATCTCTTGCTTTGCATTCTCATACAACACGGTCTGCCTCCTAAACTCTGCGAGGAACTGTTCGAACTCGTTACTCTTCGAAGTCTCAGTGACTGATGCACGTAGCCTGTTTACCAACGACTCCGCAATGACTTTTTCCAATTCCTTCGTCTTAAGTTCCTCCTGCTTTTCTCGCAATTTTGCTGTGGCAGCATTTACGTGCTTCAGGAAAGAAATGTTTGGCATCAGTTAAGCACAGCAGCAGAGCGTTAACAAAACGAAAGAGTCATATCCTCACCTGCTGAAATGTCTGTAACTTCTCCAAATGTTGCTTGTAATGAAAATTCTGATGATGCAGCTCCGAGAGCTTGTGTTCCAGCGTTTCCTCCAACTCACTTTCCATCTCCTCCAACTCTCGCGCATCTTGAGACGACTCGAAAATCTTTGTAACTTGTAGTAACTTCAATTCCAACTTGCTTCGTCGGCTATAGATCGTGTCAAGGTAATGAATACTATTATTCAGCCCTTCTTCGAGCTTTTCCAGAATTTGATCCAAGGTTGAGTCAATAGACGAGCATCGAACTATATCGCAAAGATGTCGAACTTGCGCCAATCTTTGCTTTGCCGAATTCATGCGTTGATACTGTTTAACCCTTTGTTCTCCGAGGCGAATCTCGTCATCTTGCCCTTGTCTCATTTTGCTTGTTTCTTTAAGGAGCTGCTCAAATTTGATGTTACCTTTCACCTGATTATTCTCGAGCTCAAGTCTGTCAAGGAGCTGCCGTTTTTCGAGTTCCAGCTGTTTCGTATCATGTGTCAAGGAAGACGCCGAACGACACGAAGACTTGAATCTTTCGTACTCTTTATGCACCTCAACAAACTCTGCTTGTAGCTCGCGGTAAGCTTCTGCCATTTGCGCCAGTTTTGAATTGGCCGGATGCAAATACTCCTGCGGCACATCCAGTGGCATCAAAAACTTCGCAAGATAACAGCGAGTTTGAAGGTGCTCGAAATTTGACAACAGCCAGTGCAAAATGCGAATCGTATGTTCGCCGTTTAGTAGACCCTTTGACCATTCTATTACTTGCTCAGATTCCTCGGATCGGAGAAGTTGGCACAAAAAATGTATCAATTCCTCCATACCTTGGTCTTTTGGGGGATCCAATGACGCAACAACATCACTGATAACTTTGAGAAGTTCGTCAGGAGTCTTTTGCTCAAAGTCAACTGCTCGAACAGTTATGTTGAACGGAGGGGCATTGAGGCGCTGCACGATGAATTGAAGATCCTCCATTTATCTTGTTTATGCTATGTACTATTGCCGGAAGTACTGAGATAGTATGGTATGGTCAATAGAAATGAACCCTTAAATCGAATTAAAAATTAAAAAGGGGAATGTCATCTTGACCCTTTTCATTATTTTATTTTTGCCTTCTCTTCTATTTCGAGTTGTAGTGAGGTTCAAGGTAGAAGATGGATATGTTGATTCTGGCTTCAACGAATTATTCTAGACCTTCAAATAAAAAGTTTTAAAATTGAAAGGGATTTGAATCAAGAATAGGTTGCATTGTGGTTAAAGGGTTTCTTTTCATGCGCCTTTTGAAGTTGTGCATTAACCCCTTGATTTAATAGATACAATTCTTTCAACAAAAGAATGACAATCAAGTCTGCTGCCACTGCTTCCAAGCCCGAGCCAACAAGCTCGACCTTTCAGCCAAGCACGATCTTGTTTGCATCACTGTCGACACCTATCGCGGAGAACCACTCAAATTTTGACACTTCTCAGGCAACTACCGAGTTCACTTCTGATGTCAGACGCTGTGCAAATACAGCACAGCAGCCAGTGGCCAATAAACCCACGATGCCAAGCTATAGAGTCAAGCCCGCTTTCAAGAAAGGATCTTCTCCTGAAGGTCTACTAACCCATCGTGATGTGAACGAAAGCATTATGAATACTATCAACACGAATGCGCTCGCCCAATAAATGCTAAGTCGTTTTGAGTCCAGAAGGAAGGGCTCAATTACAACCAGTTACCTTGCCCGAACGTAACGTCATTGAAAGCATTGCGAATATTATCTACACGAATGTACTCGTCCAACAAATGCTAAGTCAAGTTTTGAGTCCAGAAGAAAGGGCTCAATTCCCGCAGTGTGTAGAAATGAAACCTGATGGGAGAATCATTCCCACTCCTGGAGTAGGGGTTGTGCATGTCTATGTTAAACATTTGGCCGACAGCAACCGGTTACCTTGCCCGACCTCGATGGAACTTTGTGGAAAGACTTCTCCCTTCGAATGGCTCCTATTTGCTCTTGTATCAAGAAAACATTATTCTGTTTCATTGCGGCTGGAGTTGTGCACTTTCATCTCTTCACCACTTTGTCTACTTTTGAACCCATCGCAACAATAGGTGTCATCTTGTTTGCGAGTGTGTGTTTTGTTTTCACCTATCTTTCAAGCACAAGAAAAAAGAAGGAATTCCACAAAGAAGTCAATGCAATCTTTAGTGAATTTGCACCCAAGCTTCAAATCAAAGGGTACAGTGTAGAGTGCATTCCCACTAAAGGAATAGTCCTTATCTCACACATAGAGAATTCAGCTTAGCGTTCAGTATAAACTTTGCATATCAAACACCACCTACAAAACAGAGTAACAAATGTCTTGATGCATTGTATCCTCCTTCTTGTGTTTGTCATGCAACTTCAGGGCACAGCTTGGTGACAGTAGTAACATGTGGAAAACCTATGCTTCCAATATCAATCTGATATACTGGAGTGATTTCTCTGTAGAGAAAATCAAAAGCTGGACTTTTTGTCATATGCATCAATGGAATCACCTGCTCTTCTCAATGACTTCTACTTTTGTCATCATCTACATCTTAACAGCTAAGAATCTTCTCACATTGGTTTCCTATGGAGCAGAGCGTTGTATTCCAGCATCATTTAGAAAAGAAGGTTCTGTGTCATTTTCATTCAAAAAGTCTGAGGTGATGTATCAAAAAGAATGCCAATTAGCTGGCGAACCATGTCCACGTTCCACTAAAATTCATTAAATATTAACACAATCTTCAGGAATTTATATTGTGCATAATTTCAAAAATTATTCTGACATAGTGGAAATTCAGCTAATGAATTAACATGAAAATTCCAGGAAAAGGGTAAATGTCAACCAACCAAATAATAAAGGTGATGTAAGACATGATGGGATTGGGATTTGATTTCAATCAGTCAATTCCCTCTGTTGGTATTCAAAGACATGAAATTGTTTTATTAATCTGAGTGAATTGAATTGGTGGAAACTTGAATGATTAAAAGGTATCCAGTAATCAATGATGGAATAGGCTGAAATGCTTGGGGGAAAATGTTAACATCAATTTTAAACACTGTTTCATAATACTTGTTTTTCAGTTCATACTTTGGCCATTGGTTATTTGTGTCATTTTTGTGTAGCATTATAACTTAAACCACCTTTCTAACTGCATTGGTACAATTTTTGAAATGAAAAAGATCGTGGCATCCTTTTCTCATCAACATACAGAAAAACCTGAACAAATCAGGCTGTACCTCGATAAAATCTTCTTCAACAATTACCAGCTTCATTTTTTCCTTGAAGCAATTGCCAGGATGGCTTAAGCATCATTGTCATTGAAATAGTCTTCACCTGATTGTCTTCCTCAATATATCATTATCATTATTGAAATGCTCTTCCTTCTCATGTTCCTTGTCATCATCATCATTGTAAATGTTGCCAGCTTTGTTCTCATCAATATTACTGTCAGTGTAATGGATGAAGTTCTCCTTTACATGGTCAATGCTGATGTCATGGTTATGGTATTTTCCATTGTCGATGTATTCATATATGCTGTTGGTGTCATTATCTTCTCAATCTCATTGTCATTATGTCCTTGTTGCTGTAGTTATTATTGTATTCATTGTCATTTTTGTAAGTGTTGACATTAATGTCATTGGTGCAAATTGGCATTAATGTTGTTGTTGTTGTTGTTGTTGTTGTTGTTGGTAATCGTTAATAAAGTTGACAATGATAATGACAACAACGACAATAAATATGATGATGACAATGTCAACACCAATGATGATGTTGTTGAAGAAATTTGTGATTAGGTTGATGTTTATATGCTGACAATGATAGATATATTGAAAAATCATCATGGGCCCCCTCTTATGGGATTGCATATCATGAAAAAATTGATGACAATATATATTTAGTCATGTCAAAAATGAATGGGCTTTCTATACACTTCTGGACCCTTAATTGATGTATTTCAATTATATTAGCCAGTGGTATGATGTCTCTGTAGCTTATAATACCTCTTAAAATATTTGTATGAGATAACGGCTATGAAGTAAGAATACGTTTTACCATGAAGCATAGTATGTTTTATATCAAATGAGGAAAAAATATTAGATTGCCAATGGATTAAACTCAGGCGTGTTACTCCCTCGCTCCGTGACTCCCTATATTTCCCCAATACAATACTTGTATGGTACTCTTTTATGGGCAAGACGAACATTTCAATAAAGCTCTGAATGACTTGATTGAATGTGCTTTTTAAACACTTTTTTGAACTTTCAAAACTATGTACTTCCATTGTATCTTCAGAAGAAAATTTATAAACAGATGTGTGATCAAACATGTGTCCCTTTTTGGATTTGTTTCTGACCTAACATTGCCTTCAGGAAGCTTTTTTCTTTGTCCACCCAAAAAGCAAAAAAATGAGCAACCAAAAATGGCACACCCCATTTTTCTGACAATTCATCAGAAGACAAGTTCACACAAGCATTTGAATAAGGTGAGTCATCTTGCTTTTATCTTGACTCCATAAGTTTTAGCTTGGTTGGTGATCTTTGACTTTGTCTCAATTTGTACTAGAACACATTTTCTTGACTCTCTTGATGTTCACTATGTTACACCAGTCTATCAGATCAGGTTAGAATTGCATTTCAAAGTTGATTATGTGCTATGTTTGTTAAATCATCTTTTGTCATCATCTTTTGAAAATCTTTCCATGAGTTGTGGTCAGTTGGTCATGCTCATTGTCTCAATTTGTATCAACTTGATGTGTACTATGTATAATCCGTCCATCATATCAGGTCTCAATTTCATAGCAAAGTTTGATTATGCATTGTTTTTTCTGTCATCTTCTCTTTTTTTCATATTTTGGTAGTACCGTCATGACTTTGCATCTGTTGGTTGTGCTCATGTTATTGTTTATCTAACAAAATGCACTTTTCAAACTCATTTGGTGTGGTCTACCTAGATTCAGTTGATCATATTGGTTGTGAATTCTGCCTCAAATTTAGATTATGTACCATTTTTGTGTCATCATCTGTCTTTATTATTTCCAACCAAATTTCAACAAGTTTTGTTCTGTTGGTGGTGCTCTTTGTTCAAGTTGTAGCAGAAAGTATTTCAAGCCCATTTGATGTTTTCTTGTCGAATCAGCTGATCGTATATTGAAGACCAAAGGTTGTGTAATAAATGTTCCGCCTCATTTTGGGCTAATGGCATTATTTGAGGTGATTTATTAATTGCATGACCTTGTTTTGTAATATTCCTATCTATGTAGAAACCTTTCAATAGTCATTCTTTGAGGAACTTAGAATACGATACATTCTCAGAAAATCTGAGGAGACAAAAGGAGATTATACCAAATTGCTATCTGTTTGTAAAGGCCTGTAAAAGGGCAATCTATGCCCGAGTCTAAGCTTTTCAAAATTGTGAATTTCCACATTCACATTCACACCAACATCCAGTGATCTATCAGATGCCAAAAATCATGGGCTTTTAATCTGTGATGACAAACAAGAATAATATTAGTTTCTTATATCTGCCCAACATCTTATGTTCTGTTATTTCAACTTGTGGGTAGGGCAAAAAGGGCAAACTAACCCTCATGCTACCAAAACCCAGTGATCTATCTGATGCCAAAAATCATAGGCTTTTAATCTGTGATGACAAACAAGAATGATAGTAGCTCATTGTTTCTGTCCAACATATCATGTTCTGTTACTTCAACTTGCGGGTAGGGCAAAAAGGGCAAACTAACCCTCATTCTTGTGTGTCTATTTATCACAAGAAGAACCCCTATGACTCTTCAGCGGTTATCTTTTGAATGAGTGAGCTCTAGGCCAGCATGGACAGAGTTGTCACTATGGTCTATGCCATATTTTTTTTGCTGCATCCCCATTCAAGATATCAACTATTTTGGTCACAATGGTTTTTCATTGTTATTTCCCAAGGAACTTGTTAGGAAACAGAGAAAATTTGTTTTCAGCTTCAAAGTTACATCAAATGTTATCTTCTGTAGCCATAATTGGTACATTCTGAAAGATTAGTACCCAAAGGTAATATTCTATCAAAATATACTGATTTCAGTAAAACAGTTCATTCCACTTTTGTCTCTGAATTTGTAAACATTGAGCACAGCAGTGAAAAGCGTGTTACTTGTCAGCAAAATCCCCATAGTCCTATATTATAGGCATATGAAGAACTCCAAGTTTCTTTCTAAACACTTATAGGAGTAGGGAGTAGGATCAGAGATAGATGTTACTCATCTCATCCTCCTGATGATTCAGACAAGTTTCCTTGTCCAGAACAGTACAATGACTTATGGGGGCAGTTAAATGGAACCCCCAGACTTTGTCTTACAAAACATTCTTTTCTAGTATGTTTGTCTGATGAAGCGGATTGGCATTATGTGGACATTGAGACACGAATATAACATTGAGGGCATCTTAACTTGCCTCCAAGCAAACAGTGATCTTCTCTTAGTTTAGTAACAAAGAATTTTTATTTTAAGACAAGTCAATACTTTTATCTCTTTCTTGGTATTTATAGGCTCAGTGATTAGAGCCTTATTTGTAGCAGCAATGGACCATAACTCTGTTCTTTCATTTTGCACTGTGGGCTTGGGCTCAAATGATTCCATCTAACAAAACCACTGGTACTAGGGCCGTTCATGTGTTCTTCTTTTTTCTCCAAGACTACTTTTTCATTGATTAAGAATTACAAAATCACACCAACCATTGGTGTTGTAAGACAAAACCACTCTTCACTTTGAAATGAAATCGATCCCATTCTTCCAAAATGGTGTCAGTCTAGACACTAAACTGATAACTTACTGACAAAAATGCTTTGTCCGACAAAATAAGATTGCTTTGTCAGACAAAGCACCAGGATCCCATATATCTGCCCCCATCTCACCATCATAGAGAATTTGCTTGTCCCAACAGCATGGGAAAGGTCACTGAATTCTGTTCATCCTCCAACACACCACAAGAATGACTTTGTTTTTCAAACTGTTCAAGGAGTGTCCATTTGAAAACTGTGCTTTCAAATACAATAAAATTTTGATTCTTGCAATTGATTGTCCTTCCAATGAGCATGTACAAAATGTTCAAAGAGCAGATATGTAGAGGGAAAGATGGGTAATAATTAGAAATAACCATTGCCTAAATCCATCTCTCCTGCAAGACAGGCAACATGTGACCCCAAATAGTTTAACTTAAAGTAGTGCAAAGTGACCCTGCTCCTATTCCTAAATTCTTGGATAATGGAGATATTTTATGCAGAGATTGGATACAATTTGTAGATACATATGGTTTAGGATTCATTTGGGGGGCTGAAAAGAAAATACAATTTTAAGGACACAATTTAATGGAAAGCACATAAACAAAACATGTCCAAAACATAACTTCTTGGCCCGTAAGAGATAGAAGGATTCTAGTAACCACCAATGACATTAGTTTCACCTTTCAAATGAACCTTAAATAGTAAGTATCCACATAATGTGACCAATCTTTGAATAAAAAATCAAGTGACACAGAATCCCAGTATGGTAGTGAGATCATTTTCAGTACAATACCATACTTTTTGAGATGATCTTAGCCATTGCCTAGAGCACATGCTTGCTGTAGAAAGAGCTGTTGCTGGTGCTGATTACTTCTATTCTGCATTATACAAGCATTTGGGAGAGATCAAATCTCATGCGTCAGGCTATATTTTTGCCTTGCTTGTCTCCGTGACAGCATTTGTGGTGGCTTCTTATCCCAAACTATGTCCTTTTTGCCTTGCTTGTCTCCGTGACAGCATCTGTGGTGGCTTCTTATCCCAAACTATGTCCTCACCATTTCTCTCCTTGTGGATTGTAGCAACTTATTCTCATACATAGGCACTAGTGAACAATCTTTCTTTTGCCGCTTCTATCTAAACTTTCTTCTTGTGGAATTTGCTTGTACTAAGCACTAATCTGTTGTTCTAGTGACAATATGGGATGAGAATGAAGAACAATTGTGTTGGGTGATCACTTCAAAAGTGGATGGGAGAGCAGCCTTAACATGTAATTGACATTTTTTGCATACCAAGCACTCCTTTTTGGGGCCATGCGAGTAAGGTTAAGAGGAGGTTGTGACTTGTCACAACACAGGCATGCATGTGCTTGAGCAAGTCTTTCAAAAGGAATTCCTTCGGGCTCTGACCCCAGTCCAGCTAACACCAACAAATACATGAAATAGCATGTGTTGGCTCAGATCCTAATGCCACCGGAAATCATGGATTGGTTGGTGTTGGAATCTAAAATAGCCTATGTTGGCTGACCTCTTAGTCCTGGACAACGGGCTGAACCGTCCAATCCAAGCTTAAGAATTCATCCAATAAATCTTTGGAAGCTTCAGCTCTTTGGGGACTATTCAGTTTTCATTGCTACCCATCCTACAGCCATCTAAGTGAAAAAGACAATCAAGAAATTGTATACTAGGTTGCATAATACCCAGTAATTCCCCAGTAACTTAGGATTACTGGATAATATTGCCTTTTTGGAGAGAAGGCGGTTCTTGTCGCAGTGAAATTACTGTCTAACTAAA
The DNA here is from genome assembly GCA_013187285.1 of Cyclotella cryptica. NCBI lineage: Eukaryota > Bacillariophyta > Thalassiosirophyceae > Thalassiosirales > Thalassiosiraceae > Cyclotella > Cyclotella cryptica. Next base: position 1,097,089 of record JABMIG010000006.1, read on the forward strand.
ATCAATCTAGGGTTGGGGTTAGGGAAATCGATGAGACTCCTCCTGCCAAATTATTGGGGAATATACAGTAATTGTGGGGGAATTACCATGATTTCTGTGACAGTAATATTTTGGGGGGTGTGCGGTGACAGTAACAAAAACAGTAATTTTCAGCCTAGATTCTAAAAATTGAGGCGGTTCAATACAAATTCCTACATGCACTTAATTGTACGTAAATTTCATTTTCATGCCAAAATTGTGATGGTTCATCCAGCAGCCCAAATGCATGCTATTACTCCACCATTTCTATCTTAATAATGTAGTATTTTTTCACCCCTTATGAACTCTCAAATCTTGTTAACATCATTGTCTGGCTTCACTTTATCCCTGCAGCAGCACTCTCAATTCAACAATACTTTGTGCCTCCTGATACATTGGAATCATATCAGGATTATTGTGATGTTAATCTCTTCTCCAAGTTCATCACTTTGCATTGATTCTACCACACGTCCATACTGTTCCTCCCATGTTGTCATCCCTAACAAGCACACACTATTCATGATTGATCATCGTCAAAGATCACATCTTGTTCCATTGATCCCACTTTCAGATCATGTTAGATGTCTTTGCCTTTGCTAGCTCAAATACATCCCTCCTCCATGTCCCCATGTCCTTGTGCCTAACTGGAATAGAAGAACTGCAATGTGGTTTGCAGATTAAAACTCCCTCCAGCAAGAACATTTTACAACTGCAGATAAGACAGGTTATTGACTTATCTTGAGCATTCTCTCACTGTGAGTTTGGTAGTGATGCTTTCAAACAACTAGTTTACAAGCCAGAGTACCAAGTACAAGGTTTGCACCATGTCATGGTCACAAATTTGAAGTACATCCTATTTGTGGTCGTGGGAGCAGGTAAAGTCCATTATGCCATTCTGATTTGGTTCCCTGAATTGAAGCTGAAGCTTGGCATCATTAAAGCCATTTGATCTTGCATTTACAACAGAAGTTTGTAGTGGGCCTAGACTTCTGTGTAGATATCAAATGTTCTTGATTCATGTATTCCTGAATTTTGTGAGGGCATCATTTCTTCAAAATCTTACCCCATCACAAGAGAATGTATGCTAGTTTTGCCATTGCGTAAGTATTGTGGAAAGATGGAACAGGTCAAGAGGCAGATGTAGATGACACATTACTTAGGCGGAGTGAACTTTCCATTTCCTAGGGGACTCCAAAGCAGCAGCTAGTAATGCTATAAATCAAGAGATGGCAGTGAATTTTAGTTCCAAGGCCACCTCCTACAGGTAAGGGTTATGCAGCTGTGCAAAGTCATCACAAGCATTTGAAAGTCACAATGAAAGATGTTCTCTTCCAGCTTGCCACTGGCTATAGGGTTATGAATCCTATTAGGTGACTTGTGCCTGGACCCCCTTTGGAGGATAAGCAAGTGTGAGCACTATTGGTGATGAAATTGGGAGACAGTTCTAGGGCGGAAATTCCAAATGGCAGAAGAGAGCTTTGAAGTACAAGAAAGAAAGGATTACCCCAGAGAGTTGTTACAAGTTGAAAAAGTTTGTTGATGATGACATGTTAAACAAAATATGGTTGGACAAGACTCTGTTCCATATTCTAAAATCAGATGAAAGTTACATTCACTTAAGAGTAGGCAGATTAACCTACAGTGGTAAGAAGGCAAACGAGAAAATGTATCCCACTCAAGGTCAGCCTAATGAGAGTGTGGGTTCTCCTGGACATATTATCTGAAGAAGATTTGGAAATGTCCACCGAAATGTGTTGTGTGTTGCATGATTGCTGATCCAAAATATGAAGAGTTCACGATTACTCAGACAACAATCTATTGTTCAGTGAGCTTGTGCATCAAGAAGAAAAGAAACAGGAAGATGTCTTACTTTGAGTTTTTTCATCAAATCAGAGATCTATCATACCAAAAAGGAAAATCAGACAGGACTACCTCACCACTGCTGTGTATATAAGGTCATCTAACAAGAGAAGAGCAAGCAGGAAACATAACAACTAAGATTTTACAACTTAAATATAGCTCAAATGTGTTGAATCAAGAAATATACTAATAAATTTCCCTTAATAATTTATCCATAATATGTATCTGTGTATAAGACTGCTCTTAATATGTGGGGACAAAACATAAATCATGTATCTATAGTGGAGCCATCCTAATGTTCCTATTTACTTGATTCCTATTAGCCTATCATCCAAAATGTAGAAAAGATGACTATGTTAATGATTATGGACTGTAGGAATATGTTCCAAGCTAATCACCTGGCTATTCCACCAATGCAAAGAACACACAATGAGGGGAATGAGCAGGAATGTTATGAGGGAAAGGAAAAGGAGGAAGAAAATAATGGACAATCAACACTTTACTCTAATCAACACTTTAAGTACTAATCGCTTTCTTGTAACGGGCTTTTTATATTATAATTTTAAATAGTTTAGCTCAATCATTTAATTATGATCTAAATCGTGTTGTTCACATAAGTGTTAACAAATTGAACGTTTGCACATGATCAAGGGAGGGTAAGTATACAGTTGCAATTTGGTTGATTCCAACTAGTTGGGCGTGTAAGCTATACACAGAAACAACCAATTAAACATAATCATCCTCTCTCCACGCTCTTCATATACATCATTGTATTTTTCAGACATGGATATGATGATTGCACAACTCTCATTCCCCACTCATCAGATTGTTGCATTCTTGTAGCTGCTCTCTTCACAGCAATATTTGCCCTTTGTTCAACGGCGTCCAAGAGCTGCGCATCTGCAGTCAAGTCGTCCTGCAATGACTTGATAAGGAACATGTAGGTCCCGCTAGCAAATGCGGAATCAATAACAAATTTTAACCCAGGCTCCTCATGCATCTTACTCAGTTTGTCATATACGTCCCCCCAGTTGGCAATTGTACTGTCAGGGCAACAACCCGGGACATTGTAGAATCGTGTTGCAATGATACCATCTGGTACAGAACATAACACTGCAGATACATGATGCTTCAATTTCCATCCATTGTAGAACCAAGATTGTATGGTCTCATCAGGAGCCTTCTCAATACGACACTTCAACCATTCATGGTACCCCAAACCATGTCAAGATTGGGATGACAAGCTGTAACTGTAGCTCTGTACATTTCCAACTTAGACCGAGATGGTAATTTGATTGTTGCAAGATCATTTCTCTTGGGGATCTTCACAAGAATACTCATTGCAAACTGAAAATACTTTGCAATTGATGACATGGTTGTCCCAAACAACAACTGCAATACCAGCAAGAATCCCCTAGTACTACTCCACGTCAGAACTAGAACCAGACAATCTGCTGGATTCAATCTTTGAGGTCACCCCTTTTTCTGACTCATTTTACAAACAATATACCCATCCTCCTTCACATGAGGTGAGTAATGATCATGAACAGGAACAAATAGGTTCACAAGGTATTGGAATGAGACGATAACAAAACCCATGAGAGTTATCACAGCCTCATTGTCTTATGACATTAAATGTAAAATCATGGAGACTGGCTGATGCTTAACAATGAGTACCATTGAATACAACCCTGACAAATGTATTTTTTGATGGCTTTGAGTTGACAGCAAAAATTTTACAATTTTGTCAGTACATGAATGGACTTGCTTTGCAAATTGAACTTGAAGAAGACAACACAAGAAAATGAGAACATCATGAATTGTGCATTTTATTACTTATGCACAAGCAAAAAGATGCTGTGTGAGTCTTGTTTAAGCACAGAGGACTTGTAGATGACAGCAATATTGTTGGTGCAAAGGACTGAGAGTGCCTCTGCCCACACGACAGAACAGCATCAAGAATGAAATAGGATTTAGGTTTAGGACACTTCAGACCCAGGGGAGGGGATAGGGACCCCATCCCAAGGAACTCAATATAGGATATGATTTAGGACAAACTAGATTGAGTTGAGGTTACTGCTAGAGGGGGGAATATGCGGGAAAAGGAGAGAAAAAATAGGATATAAGATATCTAGGATATTAAGATGACTCCAGTTTTAACACCTGCTATGTATACAATACGTACACATACTCCAATGTATACAGTACTTTGCCTGTCTACCTCATTACTTACAGAGTGGTACAGACTTAGAACTTTACCTGTCTACCTGGTTAATAATATGGTATGGCTAGCATAAAAAAGTCATAATTTAGTAATCACCCAATTATCAACATCCACATATTTGCTATGCTCAGCAGTGATTAATAATTTTTTGCACTGAACAACACCTGCAAATCATCCAGGACAACAACCAAAACAAGCCAACAACATGTCCTTGCCCAACGCAAATGAAGCCACCGTTTACAAAGCCGTACGAGCCATTGTCACACCACTACCACTTGACAAGATCATTGGGCAACCAACAACCTCCACCATCAACCATCTCCGGCAACAAATTGCGAAAATTGTGGCAGCCGTCAAAACAACAAGCTGGGGTGGATGTCATGGCCATCTTGCACTCGTGCTCACCAATGCCGAGTATCGCACCATTACGGGCAACCCAGACATCATCGTCGAGCGCCTTGCAACACCTCCGATTGTTTCCACGGGCCTCACGAACACCACCACGCTCACAAATTGAGCATCGATCATGGGCTTGCACAACCTCGCGTACCAAGAGTTTTGGAAGCAAGAAGCCATTGACACGCTCATCGATGACAAAATCGTGGGCGAGGCCATCGATCCCACGTATGTCGAAGAGCTCGAAGACAACTACATGGGCTTCAGCGGCCAGACAATCAAGACAATCGTTCAACATCTTCGCACCGAGTGGTGCATTGTCACAACCGTAAAAAAAGCACGCCACCCAAGCCTTTCATGTCCAATGGGACTTCACAAGCCACATCACGAAGTTCGCCTGTGAACTCGACAAGCAACAGAAGCTTTTTTGTGACATCAATGTTCCTGCAGCAGAGGTCATGAATATCCAACACTACGTTGAGAGCATGTATGCCTCCGGAATGTTCAACGACAAGGAGATGAAAGCATGGGAAATCAAGCTGTCCGCCGACAAAACTTGGGAGGCCACAGAATCCCATTTTGTCACCATCTAAAAATGCAAGGAGAAGTTCAACGCCAAACGTGAGGCATGCTCTGGCGGATTTGAAAGTGCCAGCAGTTATTTTGACAGCGGCAGCCGCTCATCCAACAATCCACCACATGTTCCTCCCATCATCGCATCTGCCTTGTCAACCGCCGCTCACCACTCACTACTGGAGTAATACACCAACAGCTTGGACGGTGCATTGGAGAATGCCACCGAACACGCTGCCGCCATTACGCTGGACAACACCACCCTCCTCAAAAAACTCGACGCCCAGCAAAAAGCCATCCTTGAGCAACAGGTCAAGTTCATGGCTCTCCTTTCCCATACTGACCCTACACCCCTTACTCCGCCCACTGCACCTTGCAATCCTTGCAATAGAACAAATGCCATGACCCCCACAGAAGGCCGCCGTACCCCTCGTTTCTGCAACTCATGCAAAAAGGACAATGTTTATCATGATGATGACGAGTGTTTTGCCTTGGACAAAAATAAGGACAAGCACCCTTCTTGGTACAAACCCAACAAATAGGATCCAACGGTGACCGTTAGTTTCTTTAGTGACTGTTTGCTTAACACTTTGGTTAAAGCAAACAAACGTAATAGTAATGCGCCACACCCGTATATATGTCCACTTAACTATTGGTCACCACTTGCTTGCCCTGAAACAAAAATACGTTTCAACCTCCCGCCGCATCACCACGATAAGGATAGCACCACGTGGCAACACCAAATCACTGGCAGCATCTCCCCATTGCTGCATCTGACAGCCAAACATAAACGGTGACATTCCACCTCATCCATGACCAAGCTTCAGGTCAAGCACGGCATATCTAATGGTACGATACCCTCAGCAATCAGCGACACCGGTGCCACTTCAACTGCAGGCACACTCCATGACCCTTTTCACTCAACCACAGTACCTTCCACCAAGGTTTTCCTGCTACCCACTGGTGGCATGACACAAGCCACACACCTCTCACAGTTTCTGCTTGATGTCTGCACCCCCGCCAACCAAGTTGACATTGTTACCAACCTCACACAGACGATACTCAGTTGCAACAAGTTTGCTGATGCCGGGTACACGGCCGTCTACGACAAGGATGAAGTCAACTTCTACAACTCTGACAAAATCCACATCAAAGCCACATCCATCCTCCAGAGTTATTGATGCCCACGTACTAGATTTTGGTGGGTACCATTACGGCAAATCACCTGTAAGCGGCACAAATTCCCTCAACACAAATTATGCCGTGCCATCAACAGAAGCTGTCCGAGACTACCTCAATGCATCCAGTGAGTGGGAGCAGCATACCATCCTCAATGTCTACGAACTCCCCAGCATCAAACAAACCATCTGGTATCTCCATGCCGCAGCCGGTTTTCCCACCGAAACAACGTGGCTGGCCGCCATTTGACATGAAAACTACGACATCTGGCCACTCATCACAGTGGCCAATGTAAACAAACATTTCCCACAGTCGGAAGAAACACAACAAGGGCACATGCATAGCCAGCACCAAGGTGTAGGCTCCACTAAGACAGCTCTTTGCACCACACCAGTCACGCCCTCACTCCCTGCCCACTCACACCCACAACGGTCCTAACGACTACAATTCATTACCCTTTGCGCCGCTGGGTATGGAAACCCTTGTCCATGACAAACCCAACCAATGCAAGACATATGCTCAACACTGCTCCAAAGGATGGGTCATAGGCACATCCACAGAGCACTACAGGTGCTGAAAAATATGGTCTACTGCCACACGCACCACTCGCATTGCCGCAACAGTGTTTTTCAAACACAAATACCTCACTAATCCATCCACCTCACCTACCGATGCACTCATTGCTGCAGCGGCCAACCTTGCCCACGTCATTCAACACAATGCCAAAGCACAGCATATAGGAGTCAAGAAACTGCAAGACATACAGTGCCTGCAACAACTTTTCAGTGAAACAGCCAAGCAACAGCTGAACCCGCCAGCCCCTCCAGCACAATCCCACGCCCCACCTCCAAGGGTGCCAACACCTACACCACTACCTACTCTCCCGGTTGTCTCTGATGATGAGGGCAGTGATGATGAACTTGAGTCATTCCCAAGGGTGCCAACACATTGCGCTGTCCCATTGGTGCTCACCAGCTCTCAACACACGCAGCCGAGCCGGTCCCTTACGTACGAGACTATGTTACACATCCTGTCCACACGTCACAATTGTATCACCACCTGCCACGCTACACAACGATGTTATCCAAACAACATGCTCAACGCAGTCCTCAATGACAAGACTGGTGAGTTAATGGAATACAAACATCTTGTATCTAATCCCAAATACTGTGACACCTGGAAGAATGCTTATGGAAAAGAACTCGGATGACTAGCGCAAGGCATAACCGGTATTGTCAATGGCACCAACACCATTGTTTTCATCCACAAAACAAATCGCCCTCAGGACCGCTGGAAGGACGTCACGTACAGACATATTGTGGCCAACTTTTGCCCCGAAAAAGATGATCTGTATCGCATTCGCCTAAAAGTCGGCGGTAATTGCATTAACTTCCCAGGGGACTGCGGTACACCCACAGCTGACATGATCACTGTCAAAATACTCCTCAACAGTGTCATCTCTACAAAAAATGCCAAGTTCATGGCAATCGACATCAAAGATTTTTATCTCATCAGACCAATGGCATGCCCAGAATTCATGAGACTCAAACTGCCTGACATTCCCACCAACATCATTGAGCTCTACAAACTTCATGACATCACTCATGATGTTTATGTCTTGGTGCGCATTCAAAAGGGCATGTATGGACTACCACAAGCCAGAATAATTGCACAACAACTCCTCAAACAACGCCTCCAGGCCAACGGCTATCGCCAAAGCAAGATCAACCCCGGTTTCTGGACGCACGATTGGTGACCCATCTGCTTTGCCCTCTGTGTGGACGATTTCGGCGTCAAATATGTCCAAAAAGAACACGCTGACCATCTCATCAACACACTGAAGGGCCACTATGAAGTCTCCATGGACTGGAATGGACAGCGTTATATTGGGCTTACCCTGCATTGGGACTACCAGAACTGCTGCGTCCACCTGTCAATGCCCGGATACTGTGAAAAAGCTGGACAACGCTTCCAACATTCCAAGCCAAACAAACCACAACATCAACCATATCCCAGTGTGCCCCACACCTATGGCAACAAACAACAGTTGTGCACCATCGCCGACACATCACCAACACTGGGCAAGCAACAAAAGACTTTTGTAAAGGAAGTAATAGGAGTTTTTCTCTATTATGCCAGGACAGTTGACTGTACTATGCTCATGGCACTTGACTCACTCGCAACACAACAGGCCAACCTTACAATGACCACCTTGCCCAAGTCCACCAATTCTTGAACTATGCCATGTCACACCCCAATGCTGGTGTCACTTACCACGCGAGTGATATGGTATTAGCGTCCCACAGCGACGCGTCGTATCTCTCAGAAACGAACTCATGCAGCCCTGCCGGTGGGCACTTCTTTCTTTCAGAAAACGAGAATAACCCCACCAACAATGGGGCCGTCCTAACCATCGTGCAAATCATCAAAGCCATCATGTCCTCAGCCGCAGAGGTCGAACTTGGTGCGCTCTACATCAATGCACATGATGTCATACCTCTGCGCCACCTCCTCATTGAAATGAGCCATCCGCAACCACCCACTCCCATACAAATAGACAACTCCATGGCCCTGGGTGTTGTCACCAACACCATCCAACCAAACACACAAAAGCCATGGACATGCGTTTTCACTGGCTGCGCTTCGTTGCATTAACCAAAAACACTGTCAACCATACTGGCGCACTGGTGCTACCAACTTAGCAGACTATGTCACTAAGCATCACCCCGCCATCCATCACCAAGCAGTATGGCCCCTCTTTCTAACAGCTGATCAACCACCACTACCGCATTGGAAACTCACAGCACCCTGCATTCCACGCAACTCAGGCATGCGCCCCCAACATCAGACCAGCTGCTGGTGCCGGATAAGAACAACACAAATGCGGTCTACACCATACCACTGCAAGGGTGTGCTATGTATACAATACGTACACATACTACCATGTATACAGTACTTTACCTGTCTACCTCATTACTTACAAGTGGTACAGACTTAGAACTTTACCTGTCTACCTGGCTACTAATATGGTATGGCTAGCATAAAACAGTCATAATTTATAGTAATCACCCAATTATCATCATCCATGTATTTGCTATGCTCAGCAACACCTACCAAAACATGAAATGGCTTTTTTTGTGTTTTGTCAAATTCAATCAAGATTTTTCAAAATCTAAGGCTGTGAGTTTGTTCCCCTGCAAGACAGGCAACTTTGGACTTTGGCGATAAGTATCGCCAGATGGAGTCGTCCAATGTCATCCGATGTTGTCAGTTGACGTCACTTAAAAATATCGGGTCATTTCATGCCTTTACTACGGGTTGTTCAAATGTCGTCAGGTGTCGTCACTTGGGCCGTCGCTGTGTCGTCAGTGTCGTCACTTGGGTCGTCAAAAGGACTTCATGGTCGTCACTTGTGTCGTCAGTTTGTCTTCATTATGTTTTTGCTTGGGGTCGTCAGTCGTCTTTGACGTCACTTTGTTCGTCACTATCGTCAGTAGGCAGTCGTATATATACTACGTAGGAGTCGTCAGTGTCGTCATGAAGTTCATCAGTGTCGTCACTAAGTGTCGTTAAAATGTCGTTAACTGCCTTCTGTTCGGTCGTCACTTAGTCTTCAGTGCCGTCACTTGGGTCGTCACTTTGTCTTCAGCGTCGTCACTTAGGGTCGTCATTTTGTCTTCTGTGTCGTCACATGGTGCCTTCTTATGTCGTCACTTGGTTAGTAACATTAATGAGATAATGTAAAAGCCATCAGTTGTCGTCAGTTGTCGTCAGTTGACATCAGTTCGTCGCTCAAAAATCATCCACGTGGCAAACTTGCCTGTCTTGCTGATGTCAGATGTCAAATCGTAAGCTCGATCGCTAAAAAAAATTATTAGACGATTCACACGAAAATTATTGAGTTTGTTCATACGCATCATACGATCGTAAATCTTTTTTTCCCTAACCATTTGAAAATCGATTTGAAAATCGATTTGAAAATCGATTTGAGAGAGCTCGAATTGTCGAATTGGGGGTACGATTTGAACCATTCAAATCGTTTCTGCAAATCGTCGAATCTATGTTAAAATCGTCCACAGCATTCCACGTGTCCATCGAACACGTCGACTCTATGTTAAAATCGTCCACAGCATTCCACGTGTCCATCGAACACAACAATCCACCGACCTGAAACATGACATTTATCATAACAGGGGAAGTGTTCTATCGTAAGATGGGACATACTGGTACCATTCACCGATTCGAGATTCGTTTGAACAACAAACTCGAATGTATCTTAAAAATTTCCGTGAATCTTTTTATTCGCTAGATTGAAAAAAAAAGATTCAACATACAGCCATCTGAGGAACAAACTCACAGCCTAAGTTGTATTGGAAATCTCCTTCTTCTCCTTGTCCTTCAGTGAGACAGATTTTTCACATTTTGCCATAACAGGTACTTCCACAGTAGATCAAAGCATATTAACCCTCCAATGGCAACTTGTGCAGAATTCGGCACAAGTTAATTAACTTGTGCAGAATCCTGCACAAGTTAACTGAAATGACCTCGTTTCGCTGTGTTCTGGTTAGTTTCACACTATTCTGATGCGTCAGCTGAATTCCTCACAAAAAAATGGCCCTAGAGATGACCATAACAACTACGATTACTTTATCATTCATTTTGCGCAGCTATCTTGTAATCTAGCACAGCCCTCGTGTCTTCAATCAAGACTGTATTTACCATCAGACAGCCATCGGATGAGGACCTATAATCTTTCTCGATTCCTTGGCTTGTTCAGGACGTTTGTACTGCCTAACAGTCCCTCCGTTTCCCAAGCGTGTTTTGCAGTCTCGGGATAGTGTGCCTGTTCGTGCTAACAAACATCCCATCCCCTTCCAAATCACACTGCTGGAATCCCGTTACTGAAAAAATATGTGACGTCATAGCGCGCTTTAACGCCTTAAAAGGCTTAACTTGTGCAAAATTCTGCACAAGTTGTAAATATAACTTGTGCAGAATCCTGCACAAGTTAACACACTTTAAGTGTAAACTCCGTTCGAGGGTTAACCTGTAAATAATTTATTTTAGGGCTGGCGTGCATGGTTAGTCATCATGTTTTGATCTCTGTTTACCTGTAAAATTAGATCTTATTTCTGAAATGTGCTCATGGTGTATGCACCCATTTACAACTAAGGGTAGGCAAGCCACCTCTGTTTCTGCAAATTGCATTCCGTCTAGCTCACCACAAAAATCTTGCACCAGCACCAGCTGCTAGTAATATAGCAGTTTTTTTTGGGGGGGGGGGCAAGCATTCATATCTTTTCATAGCAAATGTTTTGTAGTACTAGTGAAATACTGTTACCCACCAAATAAGTATTGTCTGATATTGTACTGCTTCTGAACTCAAGGACAAAAAATTGCATTGAGCAGCATTATTAAGGTGATGGACAGAAGTGTGACCGATTGCAACCAATGTTCCCTCCCTCATCGGCTGCTCATGCTGTGCAATGGGGTGGCAACCATGAAACCCAATCAATGCACGGATTGCTTGTTTGCTTGAAAGAGTTTAGTTACTGAAGGAACTCCAAGGGACTTCCTGTCTACCATGACCTCACTGCAAACACTAAGCATGTCATTCCCAACTGCACAAGAGTCATCCCACTCAACGCCATGGCATGCGCTGTATCCCAGCCAGACCAAGACCTCAATGCCTTGCAAACCCTGTGAGAAACCAGGAAGCCTTCAACAATGCTGCTGACAAAGCAGATGTCAGTTATCATGGGGAAAGGACATTTCCATATCCTGCCAGCCTCCAGCCTTGACAGCCCAATAACCGAGACACGCCTCGCCTGCACACAGGGACAACAACTATGGATAAATGCAGGGCTAATGGACTGGGTAGAACAGATTGCATGAACCGTGCAATCTGGAGATCACTCCAATGTCACCTCAAGTCCACGATCCAACGGGATCCCATGCAACCGACAAACATGAAGGACACACTGAACTGCACACTCCCTGTTCTGTAACCAGAAGTGGCCAACCCACATGGGAAAGCATCAGCCCTCACCCAAGCCTCCTCTCCAGCACCCTTGTCACCACTGACAAGAACCTCACCACTTTTTGGCATGACTATCCAATCATCAAAACAACAGCAAAGAACAACAGAGATTTTGCAAGGGTGCGCTATTTTAGCCGGCTTGTTGGTGTTCACCCAGTGCATTCAGTGGGAATATACTCCAAGATTCCTGGGACAAACCATGATTGGCAAGGGACGAGCATTGGTTTCCTTGGAGACCATACAAAGTACACAACACCCCAACCGATTGAGCTTGGTAAGAACACAGGATGGGCCTGGGAGGAAATGATGTTGCCAACATATGGCAGCACGGAAAAATGATTGCGGTTCTGGACACCAGGCCAAGGGTCACCTTGGGCACAATGGGCATATCCAAGGATGTTGACGCTGCCCCCAGATTGTGTCGTCTTCTCTTTGGCACAATGACACACACCAGCTGATCTTTACCAACATCTCATCAAGTCCTAGAGACCACAATTGTGGACCCTTCATCATACGCCCTCCTCATTGATTGGTGTTGCATAGGTACACAGGCAGGGACTGGAGCCAACACCAGGAGCAGTGTTTTGTCCCTTGCCATGCTGGCTGTCCTGGGCACAACAGATGGCCTTTATCAATGAGCTCACAATCAACTGGAGATCATGTTGGGACCACAAGTTGGAAGAGACTCCACTGACACAGGTGCTGCTCTGGAAAAAGCAAACACTTCTCAGGGGAGTGCAACGGCGCCTGATGTGGATATCTCCATGCTGGCAGAGGTTACGGAAGTGGTAGCAGCAGCTATCAAAGCCAGGGATTGGGGACGAACAGAGACAGATGTCTGCCCTTATAGCGAGTTTCAGCTGGCTCATTTCTGTTGTGTGGTCATTGTCAAACCTGCCTTGCCCTGGCACCCCTTCAGCATACCTGTCAACTGCCAAGCCAGGAATATTGCATTGATTTACCACCTCCACATAGGAAATGAAACTGCAGGCATACATTCCAAGGAACAGGCAATGAAATTGACCTTACAAAATCACACTCTGGCAGATGTTGTGTTCCTTGGAAGGAAAGACCCCAGACAACTAGCCGCCAGCTACCATGAACTAACACTTGATGTACTTTTTGTGCCCTTGTATGGGTGCTCGTTGGCAACTCATGCAACTACTTTGAGAATTGCTTCGCCTTACTACATATGCTGGACTCAGAGAGTGGCTTTGCTAATGTGGCCTACTTCACACCACTCTATCATCTGCAGACAAATCACTTGGGCACAGATAAATTACAGTTGCCTGTACTTTCTCGAAACTCTCAGAGTAGACCACTTTGCCTCAGGTAATTTAAGCTGACCCACCTCCTTACTCTTGCAGATCATTGGGGTGGATGTGCAGGTGTACTGCAAAATAAGAATGGGTAGTGTTCCTGACAAATGGTCCACCCAGGTTACAGTTGGCAAGCTGGCGGTGACAGGACATGCAAAAGGTGGTTGAGTGAGATGAGCCAAGGTAGCTCTCAAAGCATTTAGACCCAAACCAGGCCATAAAATAGCCCAAATCAATAAACTTCAACAACAAAGGAAGTATAAACACTTCACTTCACAAGAAGTGCTGTCACAGGAAGACACAACTCGTTTTTCACAGAAAAACACTTCACACCACAAGAAGTACTTCCCACTAAAATACTTCCCATCACAACACGAGCGTGGCATAGGACAGAAGAATTCACCTGTCTGCCACATTCCTGAGCAGGATACAATGAAGGATGCCCTGGAGAAGACAAAAAAGAACGCACTTCAAGTTGACTATACTGAACACAAGAATGAGCGCAAAGTGGCTATTTGGGCATCTGGGACTCCTGAGCAGTTTTTATTGCATGTCAGTATGGCAATTCATGCGTGCCAGCAAATAGGGCATGACACGAACTTCGCCAAAACCAAAAAGGCTGTCACAACTGCTAAGCTCCACAAGTTCACAACTCAGAAAGGAATAAAACAATAGGACAATAAGGGACAGGGTACAAACCCAGAATATGAAGCCCTCACAGTTGCCAAAGTGGCATGAAAAAGCCATAAAAGCCATTGAGCGCTGCAAAGCTTGTTGTCACAATGGAAGGAGCAAAGGCCTTTGAACTATATGGATACCTCCTCTCTGACAGAGCAAGGCAGCCCTAGGAAAATATAATCAAGGCCAAAGTGACTTGTGCTCCTTGGGAAGACTTGTATGAAGGAATGCACTTTAAGACTCCTGCCAAGACTTGGAACTCCATCTGCAAGTTTGTGTCAGGTGTTCAGACATGATGCGGGTGAGACCCTCAAGTAGAACATCACCAACACATTGAAAAAGCCCCATAGGGTTCCAGTTCATCAGTTTTTTGTTCACATTGAGCAGCTCAACAGCTATCTCAAAACACTCCCAGCCTGTACTACAGCCCAAAGGCTAATCAGGTCATGAAGTAGGTACACTGTAAATGAAAAACACCGTAACTTCCGGTACACTATCAAAACATGAGAGTGTACAGGGAGGTTACCGGAAGTTTCAAGAGTGTACGGGTGGGTTACCGGTTTTTTATACATTGTTTAACCCCCATATACATTTATAATGCTAAGCTTTGGAGCAAAACAATATTCCGAGTGTTCTTGTGGTTCATGACTGACATTTTTTGAATCACTAGTTACAAACAGGAAGATCACCTGTTGGGTCTAGTTTTGGTGGCAATTCTAGGCTTGGTCTTTGAATTTTTTTGGTGACAGCTTATTGGTCCTATTTTTATTTTCAAATTAGTTGGTTTTATATATGTTCTGCCATTTTTTTAAACGCCCTCCATATAGGAATTAGGTGCAAATGTTGAGAATTCCTGTCCCACAAGTACATCATTCACTGGCTAGGTTAGCATCCTAATCTGCCAAATCTCTCAAAAACAGTCCAAATAGGAATTAAGTACAAATTTTGAGAATTTCACTGGCAGGACCTAATATACCTTTTAACATCATGATTACTACAATATACTACACTTGACACTCTGCCAAAAAATACGAACACAAGAATTACACAACTCAAAATACTACTTATATACCTACATTATAGTATGGTATAATACCGTACCATATGTACAACACAGGTGCTTGCACCATGGCAACTGTAGAGGGGGTGCACTCTCACTTCTATCCCATCACCTCCATTTTTTTCAATTTCATTGATACCCCACCATCCCATCACGGGAACGGCCGAAACTCAGCCCACAGACTGATTTTGGCATCCCCCCTGGCACAGCCCTCTAGCCAACCAGAATTGGAAGCAGTGGCTCAATTTTAAAGGTGAGTCCCAATGAACTTGTCCTTTTTTCAATTATTCAACTCAGTGCATGTGAATTTTTCAATGAATTATTTACAGGCCTACCATGGGAATGACTGAAACTCAGCCCACAGACTGAGTTAGCCCTCATACCCGGCACTGCTGTGTAGCCAAGAACAATTGGCAGTGGCGTGTCATTTTTAACGGTGCATTCTTATAAACTCACCTGTTTTTCATTAATATACTGATCACACCTCAATTTTTTCCTATTAAATATTTACAGGCCTACCATGGAAACGGCCAAAACTCAGCCCACAGACTGAGTTAGTCTACCATCTCACAGCCCATGAAAAACATCTATCATCTACAGAAGAGGGCAATCTTATGAGAAGGCATGGACTGTGACCAACAGTATCCATCAATGCACAACCAAAGAACCCCAAAGCATGCTAGAGGCCACCAAACACCTCACAAAAATGTTAGATGCTAAATATAAAAAAGTGGATCTGACGATTGCATCAAACACCTTAATGCCTCGGAACAAACCAAGTTACTGGAGCTCCAGCAAGAATTTAACGAGCTGTTTGATGGGACATTATTAGATAAATGGGATTGTGAGCCAGTCTCTCTCCAACTGAAAGAAGAAGTAAAACCACATCATGGATGACCATTCCCAATACAAAAAAAGCACTTGGAAACAACAAAAGAGAAAACCAAAGAGTGTGCAATTTGGGACGGATAGTGAGAAAACCATTTCCAATCACCAAAATCTGCACTGGTCTACAAGAACTAGAAGGCTTCACTTATGCCACAGCCCTTGATTTGAATGTGGGCTACTATACAATTAGGTTGGATCCAGATGCATCCAAAATATGCACCATTATCTTGCCGTGGGGTAAATATTCTTGCCTGAGGCTACCAATGGATGTTGCATGTTCTCCTGACATCTTCCAATAGTGATGATGTCTGAGCTAATGACAACCTTTGAGTTCATCTGAACTTATATTGATGATTTACTATGCATCACCAAGAGTAACCTGGATGACCACCTAGAAAGCAAAGGAGAGTCCTCATCAGGTTGCAAGATGCAGGGTTGAAGGTCAATGCACACAAGTTGTTCTTCTGTACCATGGAAACAGAATACCTAGATATGTCTTCTCCAGAGATGGTATCAAACCACAACAAAAGAAGGTACAGGCCATCCCCGTATGAACACCACCACAGAATCTTAAGCAGCTCTGTAGGATTCTGGGAGTGATCAAGTACTACAGAGATATCTGGGCGTGACGAAGTGAAATCCTGGATCCACAAACCAATTTGGTTGGTGAATATGGACACACCAAGACCACAAAGGCAGACAAAACAAAGAAACAGCTGTAGCATTGGGATGATGCCCATCAGAAGCCATTTGACAATGCAACCATTGCTAGTGGTTAGTGATGCTACCTCAAACTACCAGGACTACTCTCAGGGCTTTGAGAGATACACTGATAGCTCCAAGTTGCAATTAGAAGTGGTGATAACTCAAAACAACAGACGGCTGTCATTTTCAGTAGAAAACTGACTCTGATGCAGCAAAAATATAGCGTGATGAAACAAGAACTACTGGCCATAGTAGAAACATTGAGAGAGTTCAAAGGCATGCTTTAGGGGCAACAATTGACTGTCTATACAGACCATAAAACATAATGCAGGATGCTCTAGGCCTGACATCTGATCAAGTATACCACTGGAGATTACTCTTAGAAGAATACGGCCCCACCATTGTGTACATCAAAGGCATCCATAATACTGTTGCGGATGTCATCTCACAACTAGACTACAGACCTGTCAACAATGACAGGTCAACCTGGATGACTTTTGTTCAATGTTGATGTTACCACAACTCAACACAAGAGCATTGTGAATCCACTGTCATCACCAAGGAATCCATGAACCTGGTGTTTGCCAATTGAAATGAAGAGGGCTCCATCTAGCCCCTTACAACCAGAGAGATAGTAGAAGCATAACAACAGGAACCAGCGCTACAAACAGAACATGAGAAGCAGGGTTACTCTGCTCAATTGGTCAAAAATGTCAAAGTACTATACAAAGACAACAAAATGGTGATTCTAAAAAGCCTGCAACATGGTGCAGTAGCCTGGTAACTCCATGATCTACAACACCCTGGGACTACATGTCTTGAAGAACGCTTCGTATTTTGATGTATTGGAAAGGTCTCAGAACAACAGTCCAATCACATGTCAAAAAGTGTCACAGTTGCCAAGTGAGCAAGCAAAAACAACACAAACATGGCAAAGTGCCATCAAAGATGGCTATCACAAAACCTTGGGAGACACTATGTGCGGACTTCATAGGACCATACGCCCTCAGAGCTAAGGGCAAGACACAAATTGACTTTATGTTTATCACAATGATTGACCCCGCTACAAGCTGGTTCAAAATTGTAGAGTTGCCAGTATCACAGCCATCTGGGCTTGATATTCCCTTGGGTACAAAGGGGCAGATGGGCAAGGCATATTGGCATATCCACACTACACAACCCTACTTTGACAAGTCATCAGCAACAGCAGGAAACTTAGCTAACAGGACCTGGTTTAGCGGTTACCCAAGTATTCAATGCATCATCTACAACAACAGACCTGAATTCAAACTTCACTTCAAGATCCGCTGTGATTCATATGGTCTGAAGCGTAAGCTGACCAGTTTCAGAACCCCACTACTGGAGTGGGTGCATCAAACAATCATGGTGATGCTATGCACAGCTGACATTGATATGGCTGATACAGTCAATGCGAGTGACATAGCAGATTTTCTCACAAGTGCAGCATGGGCCAGTTGCTCTACCTCTACCTATCACACAGTACTCAAAATCTCATGAGGTGCAGCTATTTTTGGACAGGCCATGTTGTTTGATGTCCCTTTCCTTGCTGACTCATCAAAAATAAGGAATTATAGACAAATCCAATTGGACAACAACACAAACTGGGAAAACAAGGCCCATGTAGACTGGCGGGTTATCAACCCGGCAACAAACTACTGCTGCCTAAAGATGATATCCTCCACAAGACTGAGAGCCGGTATGAAAGTGATCCTTGGACAATCACATCAGTTCATACGAATGACACAATAAGGGTACAACATGGAACTAAATCTGAACGATCAAACATTAGGACAGTAACACCCTATTTTGAATAAAATAAACACTAAATTGTTATCCCCTCTCTCCACAATCACTTGCACTTAGTCACATGCTACACCATCTTTTTCCCTACCTGCCCTTATCTTTTCCTCAGGAGGTCTTATTTTTTGCGTTCATTGTCACCTTATTGCTCCATTCGTGGGGGCAAGTGACATGAGCCAAGGTAGCTCTCAAACCATTTAGACCCAAACCAGGCCATAAAATAGCCCAAATCAATAAACTTCCACAGCAAAGGAAGTATAAACACTTCACTTCACAAGAAGTGCTGTCACAGGAAGACACAACTCGTTTTTCACAGAAAAAAACACTTCACATCACAAGAAGTACTTCCCACTAAAATACTTCCCATCACAACAAGTCCTTTCAGACAGAAACGCTTGATGTTACATATCAGTTTTCACAGGAAAACTTCACAAATAATCAAATGTGACACAAATTGATTCACCATGAAAATATCATGTTTAAAGCATGAGGAGTGGCAGGTTGCAGTTTGACCTAAGCCGGGAGTAATCAAAATGAGTTGTAGATAAGACATAGAAAAAAGGGTATTCCAGCTGATTGGAAATTATTTTTATGAGCTATAAAAATGATTACGAATGAGGACTGCCTTATGGTGGTCCTCTCTATTTATCATGTATTTTACATGAAACTCGAGTGTGTTAGATTTGCATGAACCCTATTGATTCTTGCATGCCAAACTGGGTCTTCATGCACCTGGTTGGGCTGTACATGCATTCTTGCATGCCAATCTGCATCTTCATGAACCTGATTAGGCTGTATATGTGATCTTGCCAGTGGGTCCTGCAGGACTCAGTGGTCTTGTCAATGAGTCTTCCCTATGTTTGGTGGGATCCTTCCCTTGGTGAGGAGAATTCCACTTGTATTTGTACCCATGGCCTGATATTGGGCCCAGGCCGGGTCAGGGGTACCAGTAGGTATCCTTGGCTCATGTCACTGGCCCCCACGAATGGAGCGATAAGGTGTCAATGCGCATGAAAAAGGAAACCCTCCTGTGTCGTACCGGGAGGAAAAGAAGATGGTGTGCATAGATGAAGCGCAAGTGTTATGTAGAGAGAGTGGGGATAAACAGAGATTTAGTTTATGTAAAGTAAGGTGTAACTCTCCTAATATTCAATCATTCTGATTTAGTTCCGCATTGAACCCTTATGGTGTCATTCGTATGAACTGACGTTATGGTCCAAGGATCACTTTCATACTGGCTTTCTGTCTTGTGGAGGATACCGTCTTTTTGCAGCAGCACGTGGTCACCAGGCCGGTAGTCACAGTCAATGCGGTCAGCATTTTCCCATTGTGTGTTCTTATTAGTTTGTGTTTGTCGATGTTCCCCTATTTTAGACCAGTCAGCAATGAAGGGGACATCAAACAACATGTCCTGACCAAAAATAGCTGCGCCTGGCAAGATTTTTAGTACTGTGTGATAGGTAGAGCAAATGGCCCATGCGGCATCTGTGAGAAAGTCAGCAATGTCACTCTCTTTGACTGTATCTGCCATGTCTAAGTCAGCTGTGCGGAACATCACCATGATTGTTTGATGCACTTGCTTGAGTATTGCGTTCACTTGTGGGTTCCTGACACTGGTCGGCTTATGCTTCAGATCGATCAGAGGTCAGACCTAGATCATCCTGCATTAGATTCTTGTGGTTGGTGTAGACCGTAATTTGATGTCCCCAAAGCATCCCTTTGAACTCTTTCAGCGTTTCTACTATGGCCAGTAGCTCTTGTTTGGTCATGCTATATTTTTGCTGCATCGGACTCAGTTTTCTACTGAAAAACGCATGCAAATTGTTGGTTTGAGTGATCACAGCGCCCAGTTGAAACTTGGAGCTGTCTGCGTAAATTTCAAAGCCTTGCGAATAGTCAGGGTAGGCCAAGGTAACATCGCAAGTGATTGTTACTTTTACAGTGTCAAATGCTTGCTGGTGGACATCATCCCAATGCCACAGCCGTTTCTTGGTTTTGTTAGTCCTGGTGACGTTGGTGTGTCCACACTCTCCAACTAAGTTGGTTAGTGGTGCAAGTATTTCACTGTGTCTTGCCCAAATGTCTCTGTAGTACTGGACCATGCCCAGAAATCTTTGGAGATGTTTAACATTTTGTGGTGGCGTTAATGCAAAGATTGCCTGTACCTTCTTTGGTTGTGGCTTGATACCATCTCTGGATAATACATATCCTAGGTATTCTGTCTTCTGTCTCCATGGCACAGAAAGATGACTTGCAAGCATTCACTGTCAAGCCTGCATCTTGCAACCTGATGAAGACCCGTCTTAGTTTAGTGAGGTGGTCTTCCAGGCTACCCTTGCTGATGCATAGTAAATCATCAAGGTATGTTCGGATGAACTCAAGGGTTGCCATTAGCTCAGACATCTTAGCTTGGAAGATGTCGGGAGAACATGCAACACCCATTGGTAACCGTAGGTAAGAGTATTTACCCCAGGGAAAGATAATGGTACATATTTTGGACCCATCTGGATCCAATATAATGGTGTAATAGCCCATGTTTAAGTCAAGGGCAGTGGCATACGTAAAGCCTTCTAGTTCTTGTAGAATAGTGCTGATGTTGGGAATGGGAAACGGTTTTCTCACTACCCGTTTGTTTACCTCCCTGAAATTGCTGACAACACGTACAGTGTTGTCTTTCTTTGGTGTAATGAATGTGGGCAATGCCCATTCAGAATCATCTTGCCAATTGAGTACCCCTAAGTCACATAGTCTCTGCACCTCCCTTTTGGTGATTTCTACATGCTTCTTGGGTATGGGAAAAGGCCGGCCATGGTATGGCTGTGCTCCTTCCTTCAACTGGAGGGAGACCGGCTTACAATCCCAGTCACCTAGTTTCCTGCTAAACAACTCCTCAAATTATTGAAGGAGCTCCAGTAACTTTGTTTGTTCTGGGTCACTTAGGTGTGTGCAGTTGTCTTTGACAATTGTCTAGCGATTCGCTTTTTCATATTTAGCGTCTAGTATTTAGATGGTGTGTTTTGTTGCCTCGAGCGTACTTTGGGGTTCCTTGGATGTTTGTTGATAGATGCTATTATTCATTGTCCAAGCCTGTTCAATTGTTGCTCTTGTTTCAGCTTGTTGATGTCCCTCATTGGCAGTGAGATGTCATCTAGTGTGATTTCTTTTGTACGAAAGTCTAGGACAATTCCTAACTCTTTCAGGGTATTACTACCAAGAATGAGGCAAAACCCTGGTTTGTTCAGGCCATCTTCCTTGTATTCCACCACATCTGGCTGTAGAAAGTACTCCTTGCTGTTGGAGTAGTCAAAGAATTTAACCCTGATTTTTCCCCGTCCAGTTGTCTGAAAGCTCCCATTTGACATATGCCAAGACTTTGGCACCTGCCTAGTCAGGTAGGGAAAGGGTTTGTCTTTTCCTTTTGGTAGGAAAATAAGATCCCCATCAGACCCAGAGTCCATTAGGACTTTGATTTTGTTACTGGGGCAACTCTTCAGAGGTTGTTTGTATGCTCTGGAGGATTACGTTCAGTTGCTGGTTCCATTATGGCTACTAGTGCCGTAACACCAAGACGTTCCTTGGTGTGTGGTGCTACCACTTTCTGTGGTTTGTTGATACTATAGTTAACGCTGGGCGTAGTTGTACCATCCTCAGTGCACCTCTTATCATTATCAACCTCTTTTTTGTCATAAATTTCTTTCAAATACTTGAATCAGTCATCTTCGAGTTACCTCATATTTTTAATTCTGATGTTTTTGTTTTGGCACAAGATTTTTTAATATCGTGTCTTTCGTGACAGCTAATTTAGTTTTATTACTTTTTTGACTTGTATTTGTTGGTATAGCTTTACTCGGACTGGGGGTTGTATTATTCATAACCGTAGTATTTAATTTACATTTCATACATGTATGTAATTCCCCAGTGCTATCCAACCCACATCTTCAGAAGCTTTCGTCAGAATCGCTGTCACTTTCCGAGTCGTTGGTACAATGTTTCTTACGCTTACTAGACTTCTTGCGGAGTGCTTTCTTCAACTCTGCCCGGACTATCTGGGCAAAGTTCGCACCCTCTGGTTTCCTTTCTTTGGAATGGTGCGTACCTGCGCCTCCATTTTTCTTGATTGGAGTACCGTCCTTGTTATAACGGCGGCAGTCACGCATATTGTGACTTTTGTGCAGCCCCCCATGCTTCTTTCAGAGCACACAGTGCTTGTCCATCCAGCCCACCTTCTTGGGCTTCGTTGAGCTGTTCTACCCAGACAAAAAACTGATGTATAGAGACCCTGTTGGGCTTCTTCAACGTGTTAGTGATATAGTACTTGAGGGCCTCACCCGCGTCATGACGGAACACCTGCAACAGGTGGAACACGACACACTCATGAAACAAGTCCCAAGTCTTCATGGGAGTCTCAGTGTGTGGTACTCCCTTGATGTCTTCCCAAGGAGCGCAAGTCACTTGGGCCTTGATGATCTTCTCCCAAGGCTGAAGGGCCTCGTTGGAGAGGTGGTTTCCGTATAGCTCAAAGGGCTTTGCTCCTGCCATTGTGACGGCAAGCTTTGTGGCTTCAAGAGCATTTAGGGCCTTATCATACAAGGCCTTTGCTTCAGCTAGGGTGGGCGGTACAGCCTTGGTGGTCATGCCGGGTGCATCTCCTTTACTGCCCTTCTTCTTCTTCTCAGCATTACGCAACTGTGTATACTCTCCCTTTGCGATATCCACGTCTAGCTTGGCTGTTTCAACAGCCTTTTCTGCTTCAAAGCTTGTGTCAAGCCCCATTTGCTTGCACGCATGAATCGCGGATCGCACATGCAGTAAGAACTGCTCGGGAGTCCCAGACGCCCATACCACCACCTTGAGCTCATTCCCGGTATTGGGAAAAGTCAACTTGAAGTAGGTGGTCTTCTTGTTCTTCTCAAGGGCATCCTGCACAGGATCCTGCTCGGGAATGTAGCGCACGGGGGAATTCTTACCACCGACACCGCGTTCACACTTGATCCACTTGAGCCCTTCAGGAAATCACCTTCACGGAGGTCATTGCTCTCAATTTTTCTCCTAGACTGCTGCCTATAAAAAGCTTCTTGTAAGAGCTTCTTGGAGGATCTAGAAAAAATTGTTCGCACGGTGGTGCGCGATGAAGAGAGTACTCTGTTGAGGCAACATTTGTTCTTGTTGACTGTCAGTAGGTGGTCGGAGAGTCTTCCTTGTGGCGGTGCATCGAACGTAGTTAGCTTGGCTGGAGTATCGATCAATAGTGACCTAAGCTGGAAGTAATCAAAATTAGTTGTAGATAAGACATAGAAAAAAGGGTATTCCAGCTGATTGGAAATTATTTTTATGAGCTATAAAATTGATTAAGAATGAGGACTGCCTTATGGTGGTCCTCTCTAGTTTATCATGTATTTTACATGAAACTCGAGTGTGTTAGATTTGCATGAACCCTATTGATTCTCGCATGCCAAACTGGGTCTTCATTCACCTGGTTGGGCTGTACATGCATTCTTGCATGCCAATCTGCATCTTCATGAACCTGATTAGGCTGTATATGTGATCTTGCCAGTGGGTCCTGCAGGACTCAGTGGTCTTGTCAATGAGTCTTGCCCATGTTTGGTGGGATCCTTCCCTTTGGTGAGGAGAATTCCATTTGTATTTGTACCCATGGCCTGATATTGGGCCCAGGCCAGGTCAGGGTTACCAGTAGGTATCCTTGGCTCATGTCACAGTCCTCATTCTACATCAAAGAAAAGGCTCATGAAAATAATTTCCAATCAACTGGAATTTCACTTCCCTATATACGGCATAGTAATTTCACCCTAACAATCGGCTTAGGTCATTGAGTGCCACTCTTAACACAATTCACACCACCACCCTGGCTCCTTCGGGTTATGGTGCATCAAACTTACTCTGTGAGGCATGCCATCCTTTGGGATCATCAAAGTCACCTCTGTAGGGGAGATGATTGTGGGGTGGTGACTGCGGAGACCATGCTGGCACCCAAACAACCCCAGCAACCCCATGGGGACATGACGCATGCAGCAAACACTCCTAGGACAGCAGAACAGATACCGCATAGGCTACTTGACAATGGTGAAAGTAAGAGTTGTATATTTGCTGATGATACCACTGGCGTAGCAGGTGTACCAGACACAATTGCTGGCGCCCCGGTATGGCACAATGCTCTGCACCATCAAAAAACTCCCAACAGTAGCGGCAACAGCCACAGCACTTTCGATGCCAACATGCTCAACCAACCTCAGTCTTGCAATGATGGCAGTAGTGTCAATAGCAAACATGAGGAAAACTAACACAGTGTGTAACCATCACCTCATGTCCTGCACATCCCTGGACCTTAATTTCCCCTACCACAAATGTTTGCCCAGATACCTTGGGATGTCTCAAACATACACCACAGTCTGGGCACACTCACTGGACTCCAACCACCATTCATTGAGTAATTAATAAACGCCATATGTTACCGTGCAAATTTCTTTGGTATCCCCAGGCACACCCACTTGGCCAACAAGTAGAGTTTGTCCTGCAACTGGCTACCGTAAAATGCGCATTCTAAGACCCACATATTCTAAGGCCTAGACTCCGACCGAAATAAAAAATGTCTTTTTCACGCACTTAATTTGCTCTTCAGAGCCAGCAACTATCACAAAGTGATAGCCTTAGTCAACTACGTCACAACAATATGTATTGCTCAACGTAACTCCTTCCGGTTCACGAGTTATGTCATTTAACATGCAAAACTCACCACAACGAACTGCCCTAACACTCTTATCATAAAAATGATGCCTCTACGATACAATTCAAGGTACTTCGGTAACTAGAAGTGGATACTTATATTTTTTACATGTTAACGTCACTAGCTTTGGTCTTCTTCACAAATGTATCTTTTGACATTTGCTGACCTTAGGAGGCGCATTTTACGGTAGTTCAGTACAATATTGTACAACTAGGTGTTCATGTTATTGTACATATCTGATCGGGAGAATGGTTGTAAAGAAAGGAAGAACCTAGGTCCTGAGCTGGCACTTGACCATAATTTTTCTGGACCTATGCTAAGGTAGTGTCCATTGCAAATATTTTTTCTTCCATTTTTCCGTTTTTCCTCTGGAAAATTGCCCAACAATAGGTGGAATTTAGGGCGATTACCCCTGGCCATTGCAAATTGAGTATGGGTTGCATTAGAAATTCTCTTTTTACACTCCCTCAGTCTTCACTCATTATTTCTGTTGCTTCAACACATCAACCAACACAGGTCTGCCTTTTGGCCCAACTTTGGGTGGAATCCGCGTTTCGGCCCAACTTTGCGTGGAATCGTAAGTCGTCAAATCATATTGTTGACGTCGACCACACTTATTATATCCCACCATCACACCAAAAAACGCACCATGATGTAAATATTGGCATATTGCTTGGGATGTAGACAGCAAGCCCAAGACATTGGGTACACTCAGAATAATTTTAATGAAATTGAAAATAAGATACACACAAAATAATTTTAAGTAAATAGAAATTGACTACAGGGTGCAATTTCTAACTAGGGGTTAAGTAATGGCATAGTCATGCACAGGGTGCTTGCACCTGCATAGATGTCATATGACATGATCTTCTGTTGCAGTACTTCTATTGCTGTGGTGTGGCTAAGGCTGTCACGAATCAAGAATTCAGAGAGTTGATGAGAGTGGAGGAAGGAGGTGGTGGAATTTTTTCTTCAGTCCATGCTGACTCCAACCCGGAATCGAATAAAATTATTCCACCCCAGCGGACTACGGAAAGGGAGCAACTTTCCAGTGGAAAAAAGGAAAAAAGGAAACTATAGTACCAGTTCAATTGAAGGACTGTTGAGCTACATTGCCCCACATAAAAAAACATACCAGATTCTATGTAACACAAAAAAAGTAAAGTTGCAACACAAGACTTCCGCTCCATGGCCATTTCTGCCACAACCACCACATCATCTCAATCATGGCTAATATACTGCCACAACACCAGGTTCGCTGCAATCGCCCTCATTGCAACATTGCCTGAAGCCATCCTGCTGCTTAGTTTGGTCCGATTCGCCGTATTTTTTGAGAAATTGCACCGTTTCAACAGATGAAATTTTGTTATACGGCAACCATCATGACCGGGAGGGGGAAAGAGGGGAATTCATTGAATGTAAGTTTATTTTTACAGTGCCCATACCCTGATTTTATTCCCTAAATCATTGACTCTCATTGCTGTTGATTTTTGTTTGTCCTGGGTGCACTGCTCATTGGGCTTTTTATGGTGACATTTCAGGTGAAGTTGAGATTTGACAATCAGCCAGAATGTGATAGAGTTTGAATAGTTTGAGTGGGGAATGGACAACTTGAGCTGTGGTAGTTATGATGGTTACAATAGGAAAGACAGATTGCATGAGTATGGGATTTGTCACCCAGTATATTCAATATACAGATGTTTTAATGGTTGACCGAAGGTTGAAGAGATCGCTACACAGACAAGTGATGCCGTAGCTCATCAGTGCCATATGTGCCATGTAATGCACTATAACTATATAATTATTCAAAGAAATGGTATGATTATTTTTAGAAATATATCAGACATTACAGTATAGAAAAGCACCCTGTTCTCTCTTTAAGGACAGAAGTAGTAGGGCCCAATTCATGCACAACATTAACCCTCTTTCTTAAAGTTGAACAAAAGTGTGCTAACTAGAGGAAAAAGTGTGCCTAGTTAACTTAACTAGATCAATTTCTGTATCTCGTTAATTATTCATGAAATACGATAACAATACATCAACACCTCTTTTTGATCTTGACAACGTAACTTAGGTAATATTTACTTCTAGATAACCAAATTTTATGTTTTCCTAGATAGAGACTACACCAGAAAAGGGACATTGCTTCATTTGTATGGAAAAAGCATGGGTGTGGTCCTCACTGTTTTTGTCACTTGAGATGCTTCAACAAACTTGTTCTGAGTATCTCTAGACCGTTATTTTTGGCAATGAATCGAATGGTGCAATCAGATTGACTCAGAAGTGAGCGCAAGTGGGAAAAATTGGGCAATTTCATTAACTAGGGTCGATTTTTGCTCTGGTTAATTAACTAAGGTTGATTTTTGATCCAGGTACGGGTGAGGATTAATGACATAACGGGATATCTGCTTATGCTTTGGCATTGGCGGCCCTCTTCAAGCTCTTGCTCACTCCTATTCATGTAAGGAGTGAACTGGAACTATGGTATGTTGCCACCATTATTTTTGCAAACAATGAAGTTATTGAAAGTGTAACATGACAATAACAATATGACATGACTGTCACATATATTATTTTGTGGTGAAATCTGACTATCAAGAGTCATTTTGTATGGGAAGCCATGTACAGAGACCCATCTACTATGTATCAATCAGAAGCTGGCAAAACAAGGAATTTGTAGTATTTTGCGCAAATTCAAGCCCCAAGAGCTTAGAAAAAACTTATGGTAAATATTACAAGCAGCCGCTGCAAGATTTTTTAGCAGCAGCGGGAGCCCGCAAAAAGGGATTCGCCTTCTTTCGTTAAAAAGAAGATATATCAGTGGCCACCAGTTAGCGTGCACGCCGCGTGCACGGGCACGACTTTTTTAGTGCTGTGCTTCACAATATTAACCCTCGGAGCTATACTTTCGCAAAAACAAGCAGTAGTATAGCTACTTCTGCTAAAACGAGCAGTAGGATAGCCCGTTTTGTAAAATCTCTGTGTTCTCATATTTGCCACATCAATCCAACCACACCGTTGAATTCCTTGCAAAGAAACGATCTGGATGCACCCTCATAACCAATCATAGTCATTTTCATCGCGATTTGACGAAGCATGTTGTTGGAAGACACTGTTCTTTCTCTCGAGATACGTGTACATGGAAATTGTTACATTCCATTTTAATTATTAAAGGTTAGAGTCAGAAAAAATAAATTTAGTTCCCTTAACCCCCCCGGCTTCCATGCGCTCCTTTCGTGCGCTCATATGAGCACATCCTCATAAAATAGCCTTAAAACCCGCTATACTTCTGCGAAACTAGCAGAAGTACACCGTATACTTCTTTTTTTAAGCAGTAGTATAGAGATTTAAGACTAATCTAGATTGGAGGGTTAAATAAAGTGAGCTTGCGCCGCACGCATGGGCACGACTTTTATAGTGCTGTGCTTCACAATATTAAGTAAAGCAAGCTTCGCTTGCACAATCATGGTAGGTTGAATTTAGATACTTTGATTATTTACCGCGATTCGGCAATATACTATGATACAACAGCCATTGCCAAATGAAAGAGTGATTTGGTCCACTCTGAGGCTATATCGGAACTTTCAGGGCTGATTGAGTGTTGAAAAGGCCATTTCTTTGCGTGGTCGCTTTGTTTCAAAAATGACCGCAATGGCTGTTGCAAGCGCGGGGGCACTTTTGGATCAAGTTCACTTGAGGATCACTTGAAGTTCTTGAAAACGTGTTGGTCCAACCAGTATACCAAGTGAACCTATTACCATAACAAAATGAGATCAGAATACACTCTTAACAGAAGTGAGCAAAATGTACCAAAACTTCTTGGGAGGAACAATTCAATTTTGAGAATGAGGGCTTGAGAGGGGTCATTTGGTCATTTTAATCTGACATAGATATCTTGGGGGTCACGAATTTATGTAGTTTGAAGGTAACACAATATTGTACAGTTAAGAAGTGCCATTGATTGCAAACGTTAATACCTAGAAAGTACCCACTATTAAAGAGAACAATAATATCTAAGCAGACATGCAGACAAATTTAGATATATTGTATACGTACGCACACATGAAGAAACGGTAACTACCCATGCATGTCAAACACAAAAACAGAATATTTACAGGTAATGTTTTAGAAATATCGAGATGTTACCAATCTTGGCAAAAAGTGAAAAAAGTGGCTCACGACGAAGAAGAAGGGAAAAAATTCTCGATTAATGATAAACTAAGATTTTTCAAGAAAAAATCTTGATTATTTAGGCCCAACCTTGCACCCGAAGTTCTATTTTTACGTATAGTTTAGGTACAGGTACGTGAATCTCCGTCCTTACAACCGGAAAGTTTGCACAAACTTGAAGGGTAAAGTACGGGTAACAGGTTATGAGCGCAAAATCCACCAAAAAATGAACTTCATTCTGGGGTGAAATCGGAGCTCACCGCAAAACAAAATGATTACTGGGGTGCGGGTGTGTGACATTTTAGTGCCTGCAAGGATGGTGCACCCGTGGTTTTCTACACATTTTAAGTGTTGCAGTCAGACCATCACGCGTCAATTTTCGTAAGATTGTGCCATCTCAAATTCAACATTATAGATGACGTCACATTTTTTAGCTCAATGTATGTGAAAGAATCTATGATTTTGCTGTATCTCAAAAGATCAGTCGCATGTTCACTACCGTAAAACCCGGATTATAAGTGCACGCAAATGTACAAAAGATACAATTCCGCGGAACTTATAATCTGGCGCAAGTCAGTGTTATTAACACGGTGGGTATCTGCATCACCTTTTTTTACTCTATTGTACCATACAGTACGGTTTCCCGTCAGATGAGACATTCTGTTGGGGGCTTGTCCACGTTTTTAGGAGGCTGCATTCCATGTTTCACGAGTGTGTGCACTCACAGCCCACTTTTATATCTCCCGAACTCGCACCATCTCAAACTACCACCTCCTTCTCCGATTCCACCTCCCTGTCCATCCATCTTCAATTCCTACCTGTGCAATGGCAGTCATCATTGCTGAGCTTTTTGATGTGTTTAAAGCTAAATGAAGGAACAACTAAAAATGTGTACCTTCTCTTTTGTAGCAGTGTTGATCCAGAAAATGTAGAGCGAAGAAAGAAGAGCTAAAGTAAATTGTGATTGCATGTAAAATAATTCATAAAATGTTGTCTCATTTAACTCGTAATTTGATTTCAAAAAATGGTACGTCCAGTCGAAGTTTGTGAGCAGCCTATACTGAACCTTCTGCTGATTTTGTTGACGCCCACGCCAGCGGCGCCCACGCTGTCGCTGTGTCAAGGTGTTCATATACAATCAAGGAGAAATGCAAGTTAGTGCAAGCTATTAGCGCGCTTGCATCTAAAGGCGTTTCTATTTGCCAAGTACTTCCTTTATTTGGGTTACCCCACCTGTACTATTACCACTTCAAAAAAGTGGTAAAAGTGGTTGACGACCTCAAAGCAAACACAGTTTTTGTGCCCTACAGGACTAACGGTACTGCCAGGAAGATACATCCCGGTCAGCCAAGTTTTCTTGCCTCTGTCTGCAATGACTTGACACAATTTGTTGCTGCGACAAGAACACACAGTATTCAGGTCAGCAGCCACATGGTTTGAGATGAAGCATCCCGCTTGCTACCAAACTTTATGTTGAAGAGCATAAAGCTCGTGAGAAGGCGGTGCTGCGTTTCATGAAGCAAATGGGCCTTACTCATCATGCTGCAACGCACACTGCCCAAAAGGACTACCATGAGACCATGGAAGAGTCACGCCACTTCATCGAGATGATGAGGGACAAAGTGGCGGACATGGATCCGGCACTGATCACCAACATGGATCAGACGCCGATCTCGTTTTTGTTTCATGCTGCCAAGACTCTTGAGAAGAAAAGGAGGAAAACGATCCATGTTCCTTCTTCTATCTCCGACACCAAGAGAGTCACGCTGGCTGCCACAGTTGATGCAAGCACCGGGATACTGCCGCCAATGCTCATCTTCAAAGACACGGCGACTGGACGCATCGCACATGAGTTCGCGACATACCCAGTGAAGGACATTACGCGTGCCAGAAAAAAGCGTGGATGGACGAGGAAATGATGGAGAAATGGATCGACGACGTACTGATCCCTTGGCAAAATGAGAAGGGACCAGATGTTATCCCAATCCTGATTCTCGATGCATACCGCACATGATGGGAAACATCGTGAACCGGATTCAATCACGTATTTGTGCCAGCCTGTTGACGTTGGAATCAACAAGTCCATCAAGTCGAGAATGCGTGAGAAGTGAGAGGACTGGATGGTTGCAGGAGAAGGCATTGAAAATGGCGTCGTGAAGGAGCCGACGAGGCAGTTGGTGGCAGAATGGGCCGTTGAGGTGTACAAGAACCTCCCTGCGCAGACAGTAAGAAATGCATGGATGAAGAGCGGGTTTGAATGGTTTTAAATAACTTGATTATGTGTGTTTAGCGAGACTTGATAAACTAATTAATCTGTTAGTTTAGAAAAGAACTATGGAGAAAACTATTCAACCATCTTAATCCACCCATACGCGTACCCGCGGTTGTGACGGAAAAGACGGCGAATTGCGCGATTTTTGTGGTCAGACGTAAAGACTTCCACAACACAAACAACCGAGCCGTTCACCCATGCAGCATTCCCACCGGCCGCGACCTCCCTGGCAACAAAACAGACACGACAACCATCCGTGCCATCACCATTAATGGTGTAACACGCCAACTCTTGGGGTGCTGTCATCCGCAAGCGCAGGCGCATGTCAACCCCACCATCCTCTCTATTGAGGACTAGAATGTTGTCACATCCAAATGGATGTACATCGCAACTATGCCCATTGTTGCAGGGCAAGAAACCAACAAGGACGATGTGATTCATCATGCGAAAGTGTGTTGTGTGTTTTTTGTAGTGGAGAATCATGTGCATTTTTCGGGTTTTTGGTGTATCTCAGCAACCAGCCGGAGTTACTGGGAGCTCCACATATGGGCGTGCTGCTCGTGAGACGGAGAAACGTTCTATGTGTTCTCCATGAACTTAGCTAGGGTGGAACACCTAGAAACAGCCAATGTACATGGAATTTGCTCCGTGTGAACTTACACACTGGCGGCACTTATAATCCGGGTTTTACGGTGTAGTAATAATATTATGTGGTACCAGCACTCCCATTCGCGTGTGTGTATAGTACGCGAACTGTGAGGAAGGAAAACACGAAAAGGCACACAGACTGAGGTTGAGGGAAGCTAGCAAAATAGTAATGTAGGATATGTATTATTGTATGGCATCATTTCACTATTTTTAATTGATAAGACAATTGTAACAGATAACTTTATTTTTCACAAAAGTTCTTTTCAATTACTGGAAAAAATGTGAAAAATATACTTAGATCAAGAAAAAGCCTTATGTAGGAACAATACAATAATCATAATATGTTGGTTTATTGAAAATGATCTGGTTGAAAATAAAAAAAATCTTTGAAAATCCCATCGAACATAAGCACAACCGCTCCATGACGAAACAATATCGCCTTTTTCGGAAATAGCCTTATAACTCTGAAATGGCTTATCTCTCGGAATAGCGCTATAAATAAGACCATTTCCGATGAATAAGCTTATACCCGAGGAATATGCTTATTCCCGAGGAATAAGCTTATTCGAGGAATAAGCTTATTCCCGAGGAATAAGCTTATTCCCGAGATTTACATGACTAAGTACTATTCCTATGTAGACATGCTTCTTATTTCCGAGAGATAAGGCTATAACCGAGAGATAAGGCTATAAACGAGAGATAAGGCTATAACCGAGAAATAAGACTATAACCGAGACTCGGCTATAGTCTTATTCCTCGGTTATTGCCTTATCTCTCGGAAATAGAAATAAGCTTATTCTTGTTCAAAAATTTGCATTACTTCGATAGTACTAATGTAAATATTCATTACCTAATATTGAAGACCTTGCGCAATTCGTGTTGTCGTCAAAATTCAAACACAAATGCGAATTATCTGTTCTCTGTTCAAGTGAGGTTGAGGGAAGTCAGCAAAATAGTCTTCATGGAACAATATTTTTATGTGACAAATTACATATATAATGATAGATTCTCCTGTTTTCATGAAATGAATATGTAGTTCAGACAAGTGAGGTTCTTTTTCCATTCTGAACATGAGGGTGACTGGGAGACTTATTGTTAGCTGATAAATATTTGACCTATCTCTTGAAAATGAAGTTAAATCATTAAATGAATGATATTAACTTGGCTGAAAATTTCTATTCTTGTTGAAAAGGACTGCATATATGCTGTTGAATCTTTTGGTAGACAGTGGCAAAGTCAATCTGATGCCCGCTCTAAAAAGATATGAAATGAAAGCTGGGTGTGTGCAAAAATGCAGCTGCTAACATTTTAGATAGACGTGATATTAACTTCAAAAAATGGTATAAAATATGTCACACATTTTATCACACAGCTTAAAGTCATACTGTCATTCCTTCATAATTTGTACTTTTGTTCTGTCATGATGATAACATGTGCCTACTGAACTTAACATTACACACTGAGCAGCCGTAGGCTAGGACCCTCACGAAAAGTGTTGCATATCTATTCACTGGATACCCCTATCAAAAGTCTTTCAAGTAAATTTAAGGTTTATATGTAACAACCCAGCCAACAGTCTGCATGCAGACCCGATACAATCTTTCGTCCACTCATGATCCACATGACTGGTTTGCCTTTTTCAAGTTGACAGTTTTATGTGAAGACCTGGTTCGTGTCCAGTAAAAATACATCATTTTAATATAAACTTAATTGATAATGGGGGTTAATTGCACCAGGAATCAGCTATGCCATACCAATTGAGAAAGTGGGGGGCAGGTTTGAGTGTGCATTTTTTAAATGCACCACTACTATGAATGCAAATGATTCCTAGACCTAGTTGTTTGAAAGTGTAGAACTCACATCATACTATGCCTAAATATGATATCTGATGTATAGAGATGTTGTAATAGTGTCTAGTAAGATTGGCTTGTTATTTTTTGTTGTTGAGAAGGTGCAGTGTAGATGTAAAGTATTGTGCAACACCATATCATGGTAGAAGATATGGCAATACCAAACTAAAAACTACCCCTGCTTAAAAAAACTCGTATTATTTAATGAAGTACCAGCTCCATTACCAAGGTCCATATAATAAATAGCCTATAAAATAGCCTATTATTTCTCGAAAATGGCCTATTTTTCGAAAATAGGCTATTTCTCGATTATATGCTATTTCTCGAAAATAGCTTATTATATAGGCTATTTTCGAGATATAGCCTATAATCGAAAAATAAGCTATTTTCGAGATGCACGTGTCGGATTACTGTTCCTACGTAAACAAGATTGTTATTTTCGAGAAATAGGCCATTTTCGAGAAATAAGCTATTTTCGAGTTTCGAATATAGGCTATTTTTAGAATATATGCTATTTCTCGAATATAGCCTATTTCTCGAATATTGCAAATAAATTTCTCAAATATAGCGCATTCAACGGATATAGACTATCTCTTTCTAAGCCAATCGTCGCCAATTAATCGTGTAGCGAGTCGTGAAAGAACTGAGCGCTCGCGAAACTGCGCGTGCTATTGTACGATCGTGTTGTTCGGTACCTCGATCAATCGTGCTAATTGGTTTGAACGTAAATATATATGGTAGATATTATTGCGCTATGAGCTGTAGGAGGTATGGTATGGTACTTGTGTGTGCTTTAACTTCTTAGAGGTCTACTCTACGGTAGATACCATAGACATAAATTCTAATAAGACACCACAAGAATAATATCATAAGACACCACATACATAATCATAACATAGTGTATGTTCAAGACAATGAAGTCACCAAAAGGAAATGAAAAATAAAACCAGGAGGCAACGAAAGTTGTTATCAATTGCTTCATGACAGGGAAAGAGAACATGATAGAAAATGGTGTGCAGAGGGAATGATCTGGAATGTGCAGCATTCCCATACAATTATCATTTTTGCTAGAGAAGTTTATTTCTGGGATAATACTCTAAATATGCATCATGGTTTGGTTGAGTAGTGACAGTGGGTTTTGGTTGAACAATCTTTCTCACAGTGGTCATCATGTACCTCTAAGGACTATTTCGCTTCATGAAAAAATAGCAGCAACCCTTAGAAAAAAATATAATCAGAAAAACTATTTCAAACTTATTCATGAGAAATAACCTTACTGTATGCATGTATTCAAGACAAAACAGTATTTTAAACGATATACAGGAAAGATACCATTCCTATTCCTACTGGTGACGTGATCTGACTTGATGCCATTTTCAACAGTCATATGATTTTCAAGAGATGATGTGAAAAGTAGCCTCAATTGTTATTAAATATTGCTGTTGTTTAAAATTTGTTACAAATTTCTAATTTCTTTTCAAAGCTGCTTGATTTCAGTCCGTATTACCCCTTACAAATGTTGACATCTTGTACATTAAGTCTTTGTTTTGTTGACAAATCTACAAATGAGAATGCACTATTTAACTTGAAAGGGCTTTCTGCTCCTCATTGACTGTTTCTCAAAGTCCAGTGAGATCTGGTAATAATGGGGCTCATTTTGTTGACAGAAGCTTCCTAAACATTTTAATCAACCAACATCATTTCTTTATTTGTGCTTATGCTTGGTTGTATTATAGTTTCCCTCAACCTCAGTCGTCAATCCTACGTATGTAATGTTCGTCTCTCACAAAATCCAGTACAGCTGGCGAAATTGGAGGGACGTTGTATACCGTACCTAAGTTTTGTTCATCAACTATTGCACAGTTTCCCTCAACCTCACTCGGGATTCTAGAAAATAAGCTGAACTTCGGGTACGGGTATGGTACCGGTAACTGTAAGGTTGAATGATATTTTGACGAGAATCCCTTTCTTTTTGTTACAAAAGGGGCTCATAAGGGGGTGCGGCAGTACAATACCTGGCACTACGACAGTAACCTCTTTAGATCTCACACAGAAAATCCCACAACTCTCCGAAGCCACTCTCAACAATAATGAAATGCTTCGATCAAACAGCATTCGTCGACACTTCTCTCTATATCACCGAACTACCATTATAGCTGTTATCAACTGTTTCATCTGTACCAGTGTTGCTACCCTTACCTCTCACGTCCGCGCACAAAATCAACTCGATCAATCTAACTACTTCGATACGTTCGACGAAGTGAAGGCTTGGCTTGATTCCAAACAAAGCAAACTCGAAAACAGCGTGTTCCTTTCTTATGATTCCAATGGCGATCCATACAACAGCAGCTGGTACAAATACGATGATTTTGTGAGAGTTTTCGAATCACTATCCGTTGCTGGGTTAGGGGGAGGAGACGACGAACTCCGCTTCTACACCGGTGCTGATGGCAAGGGGTCAATTTACGGTCTCATCAATATTGCTGCATTCTTGGCTCATGCCATGACAGTATCGATCCAATACGATGTATGTGATGAATTCAACGACGATGATTTGGCTACAGGTGATATGAAACTTAGTTGAATGTGTGTCATTCTTTGATTGATTCACGGAAATCTCACTGTATTGAAATTCTACATTGCGTTTTCGCAGTGGGTCAATTCGCCATAAGTAATAGCTGTAAGTCAAAGACAGTCACTTCTATATTTTACTTAACCGATATCACACTAAACTCTACTGCATTGCATGAAGGCGGTCAGTGGGGTAGAAATTATCAAGATGAAATTTGCACGGGGAAATCTTCCTCCATGACGTGTGCCGTGGATGTCAACGCTACTATAACAGCAGTTTCTTTGTTTAAGAATGATAACAATACTCCTCCTGCATTCTCGTGCGGGCCAAAAACAAATGCAACTGACTACACAGGATATTGGGACTCTGAAAATGGCGTAATCGTGAACAGTGCTTTTTCCAATCGGTATGGAAGAATTGACATCGAGGGATGCTGTTGGTGGGGAAGGGGTGTATTGTTGACTCGTGGAACGTGTCAATTTGGACGAATCAACCACTATCTGGGTATTAATGCTGGTGCTCAGGGTTTTCTGAATTTTTATGACGTTGACTTTTGCGCATATCCTGAAGTAGTCTGCCAAAGTCAGTATTCAAAGGATCTTCGCTGGGCAGTGGGCTATTTCGAATGGATTGATCGTGTGCAGACATTTAACGACACCGCAAGTTATCTCGAAGAGCTCGAAGAGTTTGTGGAGAGCAGGTTAAATGATACAAATGCTGCTCTATTTATAGATACGGTTGGGATCGCGCTCCCTGTAAGCTGTTCTGGAGATAGCTTGATGTGTTCTTCTGAAGAAGACCGAAGACTTGCAGACAAAAGGAGAAAAAATTTCATGACATTGGTGTACGACGTTTTGGCTTTACACGATCTCCTTCCAGAGCTGTTAACAACAACTGTAGCAACAGCATCTGTTGGAGAATCATCTGGTATCATCAGCGATACAGGTGACGGTCTTTTGACGCAACCTACAAATTTTTCCCTGCTGACACCTGCAGTGGATAGCGAAACAGATTTGTGGTATCCAACGTATAGCGCAGACAATTTTGAATCTGGGATTTGTGTTAATTCATTACCAATCCCAAAGAATGTATCGACGTTCCAGTCAGAGCTTGAATGTTGTGTTAAGTTTTTCAATTTTCAAATTGAGGGATATTGTTTGAAGCAGCTGCCGAGTCCACCTGCAATTCCTCCTTGGATAGACTCTGTTCAGAGAAATCCATCGAAGCACCCTACACCACAGCCTGATCTCCCGACACAGTCGCCAACATTTGAACCAACGTATGTCGAAACAGAACTTGTCACTCTTCCATCCAGTGCATTTGAAAGGAAACTTATTTTACTGACAATATTTCTTTTCCAGTCACATTTATTGATGACAACTATTTTTTGTTAGCATTCCTTTCAACTATCACGAATCCATAAAGTTTTCGACTGTCAAGTCAGTTACTATCGTATTGTACCATTTAAAAATGCAACCGCCTTTACGTGACCATTTGTATCGTAACATCGCATTGTTGACTTCGCGCATTTAGTCTGCATACACACTCCCAGCATCGCAATATTAAAGCCATTATCAATCAAATCACCAAATATTCTGCATGAATCGCTAGAAATAATTTCTACTTGAACCAATCCAATGACTGATCGACTAGCTTGAGGTTGTGAAGATTCATTGCTGGTTGGTTCATCACCCGTATCATCACTTTTGAACGTTGTTCTCTCCCACTTGGCCCTCGCTAAAGACCACACCTGACCATGACTTGGCATTCGAACTCTCTGCATAGATCTCCAAGTTATTTCAGGTATTTCTGTTGGATTCGTGTCCACGAATTGCTCTGAAGAAATTTTCAGAACGGAAATCGATGGCCGCACAAGTTCCAGAGCTGGTGAATTCGAGAGCTTTGTCGGGCCAGAGACGACATCAACATCCGAATTCCCCTCAAATTTCTTCCGTGCATCTGATAAAGAATCCATTGTTGCCGACAGCCATAGACGATGATTACCAAACGACAGTGATGCCATGCAAAGTCCTGAATCGACCATATCGTCGGAGTCCGTATTTCTTTCGGATTCCCACGCTTCCGGACCGGCACTGTAGGAACCGTCGTCTGTGTAGACAAATCCTCCATCAGCTCGGTTGTGATATGTTCGCTGTTCCTGATCGACATCACTTGATTCGGGAAACAAGAGGGAAAGTGGCAATTCTCTAATACCCTGAATGGCCCCACCGCATGATCTCATGACTTCTTCCACCTCGTAACTCACTGTCGAAACATCAACGTCGGCGGACTCAGATCGAGTAACAGGAGTCCACGGTCCAACAATGCAACTTGCAAAGTCGTCGAATCTCGGCTGAGCACATGGTTTCCATTGTGAGGACGTTGACTGCAAGTCGCGGCTACATGAAACTTTAAGGGTTGGATAAGGCGTCTGCCGGCATGTAGAGCGCACGCTTGAGAAAGAAAACACTTCTGTCGAAATCAATGCCAACGCGTAGGATGTTGAGACTATGCGTGGTTTACAAAATGGAGGGCGAGAAAGCTTCATTGCTAACGTAATCAAGAACACCTGGGCATGACTTCTCTTCAGTGTTACGTTCCGCGGCCATTATTTTACCCATTTTTTTATATCATTATGTCTGTGGTAAGACAAAAGCAGAGAGATACTATTAAACCTCTAATAAACTATTTATAATATTCTCTCAACAGTGTGGTACCATAGCAAGGAGTGAAGAATTGGTATAATCACGATAGATACAGATAGGTACCGTATTGTTCCTTTTAGATAATGATGGCTTAATGATGGTTAACATGTTGTGATAAGTACATTTACCAGCAAGACCCTTATACGTACCTCTCTCTGCCTTAACGAACTACTAGTCCTAGATCCCCAGCCAAAAGATACTGTAGTGTCACTTTAGATACCTTATTCAACAACTGACGCACATCAAGGATCCCCTACCTCCATCAAACAGAGAGAGCACAAGATGGACCGACAGCGCAATGCTCTTCGGAATCTTGTCCTCCACCACACATACAAATTATTTTATCACTCATCTCTTGCTCTCACAAACCACTACCATGAAAGTCGCCGTCATCTTTGCAGCTATCGTCGCCACGGCGAACGCATTCGCCCCATCATCTTCGTCCTTTACCCCGTCTCTTTCGGCGCCTACTTCGAATGCCAGGCCCGGCAGTGCTCTTTCGATGGCGATGGAGAGGACTTACATCATGGTACGGAACTGTTTCCTTATATTGACTGCTTCATTTACAGTGACGCTGTGAAGTCTTCCATTGGCTCATTCTAAGGCTTTCTGCCTGTCTTACTTGCATTTGCATCAAAAATGTTTCCGACTGATGCATCAACCTTCAGATCAAACCCGACGGTGTTCAGCGTGGACTTGTAGGCAATATTGTATCCCGTTTCGAGACCAAAGGATACAAGCTCTCCGCTATGAAAACGAAGATGGCATCAAAAGAACTGTTGGATCAACACTACAAAGGTGAGTCTATTCTTGCGTCAGTTGGGATTTCTTCTCTGTTAGGCGTCAATTTTCTTCGTTCTCATGGCCATGCCACGCGAATTTGAAGACCTCGTCGAAAAGCCTTTCTTCCCCAAGCTTCGTGAATACATGATGAGTGGGCCAGTCGTATGCATGGTTTGGGAAGGAAAAGAAGCTGTGACCACCGGTAGAAAAATGCTCGGGGCAACCAACCCCTTGGCTTCGGAGCCCGGCACTATTCGTGGAGACTTCTGCATTGAAGTCGGTAGAAATATTTGTCATGGGTCTGATTCTGTTGAGAATGCCGAGAGAGAAATTGGATTGTGGTTTGAAGAGGGTGAAGTTCTTGATTGGGAGAGCCATTCGAAGGATTGGATTTATGAGTAAATGATGTTCCTTCTAGAGTGCGTCAGGTGAAATCCTTAACGGGGAGCAAAATAAGGATTGTCATTTTTCATAATAACCGGAGTTTAACTTAGCTTTTTGTACGGGTAGAAAACAGTGCTTGCATGAAAGAGAGGACATGCTGATCTAAGCACTCCCCTTACCATGAGGGAAACACAATGAGTGAGGGACCGAAACCCTCAATACATCCAACTGATGACAACTCCTCACGATGAGCAGTCA
Organism: Cyclotella cryptica; assembly: GCA_013187285.1. NCBI lineage: Eukaryota > Bacillariophyta > Thalassiosirophyceae > Thalassiosirales > Thalassiosiraceae > Cyclotella > Cyclotella cryptica. The sequence goes on from JABMIG010000006.1 coordinate 1,138,234, forward strand.
ACCGTCTCGAAGTCAAAGTCAAACTGTATAATGGATGTAGGAGAGTAACAGCGAGGCTGGATTCTTGTTCTACGCGCATTCTTAGACACTAATCGCTCAAGAACTAGGTCAACATTCACGCCTTTGGCTAATGCAACATCAGCTAATACGAAAGAGTTTAATAGGGAGTTTGAGTTTTGCTCAAACACGTGACTTCATCCAAATAAAGGGAGCCATTCTTACCTGCCAGAGCATTGAGTACTAACAGTGCATACCCACGCACAGAGTCATTCTCGTCTTCGGCTAACAATGTCAACGCTGGCAGCAGTCCTCGGTGTGCAATCATACTGAGCCTGTCACGTGGAGATGCAGCTTGTTCTTTGAAAGTATAAATGAGATAATTAGGATCGAACGCTATGGATATTGCGGCAAACAAGTGATAAAGCAAACTCACCAGCAAAAGCTTTTACAGTCCATTTCAACACTTCTGTCAGTGAGCCATACGACATTGTAACCAATGCTTGGAGGAGATCGCTATGGCACCCAACATCTGAATGTCGAATGAACGTTGACAGCTTTTTCAGAACCCTCGCAGCAGACACAGCAACATCATTCCTTCCGCATCCCAGTGACGCCAAAATCACGAGAAAGCCGGGGTTGTTACGGACCAGTTGGGATGCAGTGGCTCTACAGATCAATCTGCCGACTAGGTCAGTCGCAGTAATAGTTACTTCTTTGTCGAAAGATGACATATCGCTGATCAGTCGAATCAATTCCTTGACAATCCTTCCATTGTCATAATTGATAATCATTACTTTGTGATTGACTTCACTAGCCATATATGACAATGTTTTCATTGCATATTGTTTTGCTGCAACCGAAGCATTGGGTTCAACCAGAGTTAAGAAAACCATTTCAGCCCATTCAAGCTTGCTGCGATGCGCGAGTTGGGCCTTGTTCCTAGAGTGATGAAAATAAAAATCAACTAGGTGTGTGGTCCAAAATGAATGAGATCATTGTCATCAACTTGTCAAAGCTACCTTGCATCCCATGCCAAATTGCACATGATCCTTGCAGACTCTTCGCGCACAGCTTCATACATGTGCCTCGATCCTACTTCAATAGATTTCATGAGACCCGGAAAAGTCAGCAAAACTTGCTTGTTTTGTGTGTGTTCTGACATCATCGCCACACACTTCATACTCTGGAACATCACGATCCTCCCAGTCGCTCCATTGATATTGCTCACCAAGGAGGACATAAGTTCTTCGTGCCGTTTAATCAAGACGAGTGGAACGCAGGCTAGCGAAATTAACTTGTCGACGAGATTTTGCGCCATCGTCATGCATTTGGTATTGCCTTTCTTGCCTAACCTGTAGTTAATTTCGATGACCTCGAGAAGATAAATGATGAGAGTTGAGCCATCGAGGCAGAAGGAAACTTTGGCTCTATCCTCGTTGCAGCGGTAGAGTTGAAGGAGGATCTTGCAAAGTCCATTGACTTCCTTTGATTTGACAATGAAGAACGGAGCACATGATCGGAGAAGGTTGCACAAGATAGAAATCGCACCTGCCTTCACGTCATGATCATGCTTTGCTTTGTCGTGATGGTTGAATGCTTGGGCAGCGGCATTGAGTCTCTTGAGTCTTTCAGAGTCATTTTTCGCCCGCGTAATATCTGCAGTGATTTGAAAGAACGAATGAGCCAGTGGCATTCCTGAGAAACAAAATGGACCACCGAAAATACTAACCAAGGAGATGGGACAATCTTGTCTTTGTAGGACTGCCTCTGTCTAGTGGGATGTAGCCGATTACTTTCGCACGCATTTTCATCAAGTATGGTTAATGAACTTGTTCTTTTTATGAGTTATGATGACTTCTCAAGCAATACGATGATCTATACAACAGTCGAACTGTTCCCTGAAGCAATAGGAGCGCTATTTGCAAGGTGCCATGGGCAACGACACCTCCAATCGCCGTCAAGTGAAAAGTCTCACATAAGACGAATCGCCATTAATCCTCCTCGTATGTGCATCAATCATGGAATAATAGACAAACAGCCGCGTCGATCGTTTCGCGATATACTGTGCCAACGTCCAAGCGAGTCGCGATTCAATAGTACCGAAAACACATGATACGCGCTCTAATTCGTCCAAATTATGCGACACCGATAGAAGATTTTAACGTGACTCACCTCTCCGTACTTCCGAATTGTCTAATAATCAATATTTCGACGGGTTCCTCTTGACATGCTCTATCCACTCTGAGTCGCTGAACTTCTCCGACCACGGGACACCCATGAAACCTCTTTGATAATCAAGGTAAGCCTCCTGAATCTCACGTTCAGTATTCATCACCATGGATCCCTTCGAGGCAATGCTAAAAAGTGGTCGGAAATTATTGAATTGTTAGAAAACCTCACGCGTGACAATGAAAACATCGGGACAGCTACAACGTCTTACGGCTCTCGAAGTGGTTCACCCGATAACAGCAACACGTCAGCCTCTCCTTCGCACTCAAGAATCAGCTCCTCCCCCTCCCGAGACAAATACCCCGTATGATGGGCCGGTAAACGCTCCGACCCTACCCGGACGGATCCCTTACGAACATAAAGAATGGCAGTCTCGTGTTGTTTCGGCAAGGCATACTTCCACATTCGCCTTTTCGAGGGATGTTGCGTAAACTGAACTCGCAAAATAGACGCATCAGTCGGGCAATCTACCGAAGCGCGTATCCCGTTATACTCTCCACAAACCACAGTGGTAACAATCCCATCCTCTTCCTCCACAATCGGCGTAGTCCCCTCCGGAAACCTCCTCTGCCCCTCGGCCACAATATGCCGCCTCAACAATTCTACCTTCGGCTTCACCATTTTATACTCCCTCGGCAAATTCAACCAAATCTGAAACAACTCCTGATCACTCCACCAAAAATAATCACCCGCAACATCCCACATTTCTTCATGTTGTATCCCCGCCCCGGCCGTAAGCCACTGCACATGCGCTCCATCATGTCGATCTTCGGCGCCATAACTCTGCTTAATCCCCAAGGAATCACGATGGATCATCCCCCCCCGAAGACAGTAGGTGACTGTGACGAATCCTCGATGGGGATGGGATGGAAACCCTTCGGGGAAGAAAAGTCGCTGTACGAATCGTATGGGATCGAGGTTGGAGAAGGAATGGCGATGATGGACCATTAGTACAAAGGGAGAGGTTTGTTTGGCGTCGAAGAAATTGGGACAGACTCTTCCTCCGAGAAAGTCTTCGATGTTGGAGGCAATGGAGGTGCCGAAGAGGCGTGAGGTGAGGAAGAGGAGGACGCCGGACCAGATGGGCCAGATGGGGAGACGGGCGTATTGTTCGATGTGGGTTAGTTGGCGGAGCGATTGGGTGGTTTTTTGGGAGCTTGGCGTTGTTGGTGGATCGGAGACGTCAGGGGTAGCGCGGAGCTGGATGCTACGGATTCTTGAGCGTGAATTGTTTCTTTGTCCGGTTAAGAAGTATGGAGATGCTCTCACTGTCGCGAACGAGTTGGTAGGTGATGGCGGCAGCCTGCAATGCCAAGAAAACGCCCATGCTCCGAGGGATGGTGATGCATAGCGGTTACCTGAGAGGAAATCTATTGACAGTAGTGTTAATAAGAGCGACACGGCCGCTTTTGTTTGTTGACGCGTCATGATTGTTAGATGAGGCTGGATTTGGTTGCGCATAGCTATATCCTTTTCACGTGAGGAATCCAGACATGTGGAAAGAGACTAAAACATGTCGCATACCTCTAGATCACGTGAGAATCCAACTCAAAGCTCAATCTCCGTGAGATAGTATAATAAACAGGGAGAAGACAGAGAAGGACAAGAAACATACAGATTCCTATGTATTCGACAATCATATATCCATCGATGTACCGGTTCCTATAGTTTAGACAAACTCCATATTAGCATATCAGAAACTCTTTTGGCGAATCTACGGTTTCCTATGTGAAGCAAATCCCCCAACAGGGCTCCAAAAGGGTATGATATCCTGGTTCTTGCAGATACCATGCACGTATTCAATATTTTTACAACAATCTTTGCAACGTGGTCCTGTGAAAATAATATAAGAACCCTATGTGATAGTGTTAGGTATTGTAAGCATGATGATGTTAGATAATCACGATGCTGCAATTTTATGTGGTTGAAACTACATACCTACCGTAAAATGCGGAGCATAAGCACCACCAGTGTACATAGTGTTCTAACCTATAAATTAAAACTAAAACCCTCTTGGGTAGTTTCTCCACATCATCAGCAACACGCCCATATGCAGCGCTCCCCGTGACTCCCGATGGTTGCCGAGAAACCTCCGATTCCGTCGGAAGTCACTAACATCTCGCGCACATGGTGTCGGAGTTCTCAGCATGGACGAAGCATGGAGGGCGAATTGTGATGTGTTGTGACGTAAGTACAATATCCCTACCTCGAGGTAAGTTTTAAGATACCAATAATTTTTCCCCGTGTTAATATCACTAGCTTGTTACAGTGTATAAGCCCAACTAAAATGTATCTTTTAACATTTGTGGGTGCTTATGCTCCGCATTTTACGGTAGTTTACTTCATTACATTACATCGAGTTCCCCCCCCCCCATTTGGGACGATGGCTCTGTTGGCGATGTAGGTTGGGATAGAACTCCCCAGGGAGTACGGTCCCCCGTCGCTCGTTGAACCATCAACATATTGTACCAGACCTCGTCCATGCATGCCCACAACAATGGCTTTGCAAGAATGGCCGCAACACTCATGCCAAAGCATTGTTGGATTCCAGGGCAAACATGGTCAGCGAGCCATTCATCAGAAAGATTGGCAGACTCTTTCAACTTGTACTTACATATGCCACCAAAGCACAATACAGACGCAGCCTTGATATCTGGCCACGGCAGCACAGTATCCGTGTAAGTCTCTTGAATTCTTTTACTCCGCCATCGAGCCCGCTAATCCATGAAATCCTTTGGCACACCCCTCCTCCTGCCATGAGTTGTGGCATATTTCTTGGTGGAGTGATTTGCCAGTCCACTGCATGAGTTGGAAATGGCAGGGTCTGGTGTGAAGGTCTCGCTCTTGACAATACGCTTTAATTGCGTATAGAGCCCACCCTTGCACCTGTCCACCTCCTTTTGTATCTCCGCCTCTGAAGAGGTCACTGTGCTGGTGCCATCGCTAAAGAGCCACTGGCTTGTACGACCTTGGCCTCGCTGAATCCACTCCCCAAGAAAGACCGCCAAAGACAACATCACACAGTAATCTGCGTTCATGGATCCCAGCATTATCTGTGGCGGACAGTCACGCTGCTCATGGACATTCTTCGACCAGCGCAGAGTGCAGACCAGTGCCCATGGGTACTCTGAGCTCTGCTTGAGGCTTGACTTGAAGACATGAGCAGCATCGTCACCACGGGAAATGTAGTGGAACATGAACTTAATGATGGCAGCGTAGCGATACTTGCAGTTGAAGTCTTCCGGCGAAGCATGATGGAAGGCACCCAACACTTGCTGGAACTCACTGTGCTCAAAAGCACGGTCGGCTTTGCTTTCCTTCCCTTGGCCGCGGGTCTCTTTCTTCTTGACAAAGGAGATGAGGTCATTGACAATGCTTGACTTGGTTGGATTGCCATGTCGATGCATCTCATCCCAGGATGGCAAGCGATTCACCATGAAAAAGGAGAGCATCTTCTTGTAAGCTAGGAGACTGTTTGATTTGCCACCGGTGGGGTTGTCTGTGGGAGATGGGTTCTCTTTCCCAAATGCCTGGAAGGCAAACCACTTGTAAATCATCTCTGGCATGATGGGCGCCAACTCTTCAATCGAAAATTCCCAATCTTTGGGGTAGGAGATCTTGTTTGTGTAACTCATGAATTTGCGCAAACAAGAGGCATAGGCACCGTAGTCTTTTGGGCGGTTGACGCGCTGGTTGGGGAATGTGTGATTTGGAGGGGGTGGAGGTGGCGGAGGCCATTGCTCTTCTTATTCAGAAGAGGAGGAGGTATCGCTCGGATGGGGCGAATTTGGTGCAAGTGGTGGTTCTGGCAGCGCTGTCACTGACTGATTTTGCTGTTGCATGAGAGGTATCTGTGCAGCAAGGGGTGGTGGCGGAAGGGGAGGCAACGGAGGCACTGTGGGAGGCGCTGTTGGGTTAATAGCCCTCATTATTAATGGGGCGACCACAGGTGGGATTGAGCAAATTGATGGGCCGGGAGGAGGGAGTGGAGCGAGGGGGGGTTCTGTGCCTCTGCAAATTGGAAGGCCACAGCAAAGGCAGACTGCTCGCGTTGTTGCTGCCGTTGCCGTTGATTGGATTGGCCGCCGCGTCCATGGTTGTTGACGGTGCGGCCACGGCCGCGGCCTTGGTTGTTGATGTTGTGACCGTGGCTGTGGCCATGGTTGTTTCTGTTGCGTGAATTTTGGCTGGGAGTCATAGTGTATTTTTTATGAGAAGTGACGGTTGCAATTGTTGCATAAAAAAATATTTTGAGCAACAACCAGTGCAATGTCAGTTGCAAATGACCCAACAAGTATCTTTAAAAATGGCTCGATATTATGGTCTATATAATAGTATAAATTATCATAAATTCACTCCGTGATCACGGTTATAATTCCTACGTAACATACTGATATTGTCCATACCCACCTACCTCTGCATATTATGGTAGAGCTAGATAGAGCTGGACAGAGTAAGAGTCGAACAGAAAACGACGATCAGCGGTTCTGTTTATTGCACCATGGAATAAACACGAGACAAACAAGGACATCATGAAGACTCGAACTCTCATTTTCACAACCGCATCCTTCACCGTTTCCCTCTTATCAACCACCTTCCTCATTGCCGCAGTCCCACACCCCCACTCGTCGGGAGAGGGAAAAAGTAACAATAAACCCGCCCCGCAAAGAAGCATGCAACAACAACCATCGACCGACTTCCTCACACTCAACTCGCCATCCGTCCTAAATTCCATCGAGTCACACCTTTTTTCCGCTCCCGTCCAACGTCACATAAACAAATTGTTTCAATCACGCATCCAATACGAGTCGGAACAACATACCTACCCCTCCCTCTTATACACATTCGATGGGTTTTGGAACAGTTGGAAGAAGAACATTGAGAATAAGCTCCTCTTTGCGGGTGACGACATGGAACGGAATCGAACCCTCGTCAGTTATACGGACCGAGGCAAACGCAATCCAGATCAAGCGATTATCGTGTCTGGATTTGAATACGGATTGGCGAACATGGCGGCGTATTTGTCACAAGTTATGGTGGATGGGATATATGCGGATAAATGCTCGACGCTCAGTTCTACTACCGAGGCGGGATGTGAGACGTTGACAGAGGAGGAGAGATGGGATGTTCCCATGAAAGATTGGCAGAGGGTTCAAGAGTATTTTTCGGGTGGCTGGGACTATAGGCAACAATTGGTCGAATATGTCGATGGTGGGATGAATCGGATGGAATATTTGGAAGGTGAAAAAGTTGATTACGAATTCATTCAGTCAGTTTCTGGAGTGTTTCGCATTGGATGTCACAATGTCGATTCTATGGGGGAGAGCAACGGCTGCCCTTCGTCGTCGTCGTCGTCGTCCGGTGTCCTTGAAAACATGTCGCAGAGGAGGACTGCTTTCTCTACGGTGTTGAGCGTATTGCGCATTCCTAGACTCCGAGAGGTAGAGGTTGTGCAGACGACTTTGGAGTATTTAAAAGGGCGCAAAGAGGGGTTCGAGGAGAATTTATTGTTGTACAAGAGTGGAGATCAATTTTATCGGTCTCAGCGTTGTGAGTGATGTTTTTTCATTTCTCGACTTTCTGCTGTTCTTTGCTCTTTGACACACACATATTGCTCTGTTACACGTTCCTGCATCGACTTGAATATTTTTTTTGCGCCGGACTTGACGAACATTAGATTTGTTTGATGACATGGTCTCCGCAATTATTGCATTCTCCATGCCACAAAACGTAACGCATCCCTATTCGGACAATTCAACCATCTATTTCGAATCCCCTGATCATTCCCCTTTCTACATGGGCGATCCCTACATGAGATATGGACACAAATACGGATTGGGCAACATAGCCTTATTCTTTGCCAATGGCCTTCACTTGAGTATAGAAAAGGACGACGCTTGTGACGAACCGAACGAAAACGAGGTGAATGGCAAAATTCCTATATCGAATAGTTGCGGACAGCTAGGTTTCAGTTATCAAGATATGGTCTGCCCGAACGGTGAACGAAATATGTCTTGCACCGTAGATGAAGATATGGAGTTAACAGCAGTGACGTTTAGTCGACTCGTGGGTTCGCCGCCGCCGTTGATGTGTGCCCCAACTTCGAAAGTACCATTCACTGGCTTTTGGAATGCAGATTTAATTCGCGAAGAAAAGAATGATGCCTATGCCAATGAAAATGGAAGAGTGGATGTTTCGGGGTGTTGTTGGTGGGGCCGTGGAGTGCTGCAGACCAAAGGAGTCTGTGGGTTTGGGAGGCTCAATTATTATCTTGGTGCGAGAGCCGCACGTATGGGACGACCAAGTCTTTTTCCTGGAGTTGATTTTTGTCTTAATCCCGAAGCTATGTGAGTAATTCAGACTGTATGTACTGTTTCGCTGAAGTTTAGTTGTTGGACTTACATTTTGTTCTTTTTTTATAGATGTGGAAGTCAATACAATAACCAATTGATTTGGATGACTGGCTTGTTCACCTGGATAGATCGGTATGGTACCACCTAAAAAATGTTTCATCATTTATCATGATTGCTCATTGTCCATTTTCCTTTTTTAGAGTGCAATCCTATGATGAAGGTGGTTTTAATTATATGGAAGAACTACTTCATTTTGCAGATTCTGGGTTCAAAGATGAGGAATTCATCAAAGCAGTCGGTAAAATAGTCAAACTAGGCTGCCACAACCCGCCTTGCCAAAATGCAGGATGTCTTAGCTCTTCTACCTGTGCGGGTACATCGAGTGGTGACGAGGAAGATATTGGAAACTTAGTTACAAAGGTATTCAGAACTTTCATGGAACTGACTCTTTGGGACTTTCCGAATTCGCCCGGTGGGAGCAATATGCCATCACCCTCTCCTACTCAATGCAAACTAAATTGTACTGATGAGCCGACGATGTCGCCGTTTGATCCCACCCTTGCTCCAACGGTTTCACCATTCGTGGATCCTACATCAATTCCGTCAGCTGCACCTTCTTCCGAGTTTGTTCAAAGAAAGGAATATTTCGCTTTGGTGAAAATGATCTTAGAGGACAAAAGGGAGCAAGTTGAAAATGAGGTTTTCGTCACACCAGCCCCTGCTGTATTTACGTTTGATGGGTTTCTTCAAGCTCTTGAAGACGTATGTACAGCAGAATATGACGGGTTGTCGTTCTATTTAGGACAAGATTCAACGAGCAATCTGGGTCACGGGATTGCTAATATAGCACTATTCCTTGCACATGCCTCAACAAGAGGATTAAGGCTAAATACCTGTGAGGAAACAACTGACATAAACAACAAGGAAATATTGTGTCCCGCGTCTTTGGCTACGATGGAGTGTACCGTTCTCGTGGACGCACGAACCAGGCGGTAAGTACTCCTGAAGTTTTCAAGAGTTTCTTGGCTTACTTTACTCATTTGTTTGGTGATAACGGCACTTAGTGGGATTCTTCTCAATCAAAGTCCATGCGACATCGGAAGGTGAGAATAACAGTCACACTGGCTTCGTTTAATTCGTTGATGAGCAAGATGCTCAGTACTATGGTGACGTTTCGTTGTCTGAAGGTTCAATCACATTTTTGGGATTCCGGCTCACGAGAATGGGCGGAAGTCTTCACGTTACTATGTTGACTTCTGCACTAAGCCGGAAGTTATCTGTTATAATTCAACCGTGGATGCATCAGGATCCATACAAAGTGCCGGCGCGATCAAGTATTTGATTGGCTTAGTGGAATGGATAGATAGGGTTCAATCTTACTCGTGGGGTTACTGGGGATACACAGAAAGACTGAAAATGTTTGTTGACGGTGGAATGAACGACTACTCTTTTATCGACGAATTCAGTGACATCGTCCTCAATTCCTCAGATGATGCAGAATTGAGAAAAACTACCTTCAAATCACTTTTGCGTATTCTCTTCTCCGAACTGCATTCTAATCCACCGATGTCGACAATTGACGGCATAACTACTGTCCCTCCATATAACCTTGAGACCTTCAGTCCCATCGATACATTTCCTGTTTACTCCCCAGGTGAAAACAACCCATACTTCCTTTACACACAACCTCCCACCATAGGTCTAATCACTGCTGAGCCATTTGCACCACAACCTGCACCTGGACCACATCAAGGGGGATCAGGGCTTCCTGGACAAGCCCTTCCAGCAAACACGCGGGTAGACCTCTCAAGCTCATCTGTTGTTGTCCCGTGGGTTACAACTATGTCTTATATCTTCCTTTTGAAGAAGGTTATGTTTTCATTTAACATTGTAGACTAATAAACAGAGTTCTAAAGACACGAGTTCAAAATCAACATTGTCAATGGGATGCCTTGGCATAAAAACATCCAATCACATCACAAATGCATATGTGTTTAAATAAATGCTTCTTTTCAAACATGATTTTGTTAGCTCTTCTTTTGACTTACTAAATGATGACAACAGGAATAGACTACTTTTGAAATAATGTTACATTGCCACATCTTCCAAGTGTAGTACTTCATTCAAAACAGTTGTCTTCAATGGAAATGCAACGAGCAGATATGATCGCAATCAGATTTTTCGAAACTAAATATGAAGGAAAAGCCTGATTTTACAATGCATTCACAAGTTCACCTCTTGAAAGGGGAAAATAGAGGTAGCCATACAAGGAGAACAAATTCATAGCTGCAGTCTTGTAAGACTCAGATATATTACAGACTGAAACTGCTGTGAATGCTCCTTGATCTATCAATTCTAAGGACAAGAAAGCCACATGCGAGCAAAGAGATAAGAGTGCTAGAAAGTCAACCACTCTTCTCTCCATCTTCAACATCAAAGTGACGTGCCAATAAACTTCTGAGAGTATTTTAAATATTACAATTTAAAATGCATGTGTTGTGTGGAACCACCCGAGTCTACAGTTCAATCAAATGCTAATCTTGCATCCTGCCAAGCCTGACTGCACTTTTTGAGTGTTTAACATCTTCCATATAACAGCCAGAAGCAATTGAGATCACAGACCTTGCGACATTATAGTAAGACGTGGTTGGTGGGATCATAATATCAGGTATATGCTTGTCATTGCTTGTTGCAGGACATCAATCTCTGATGTGCATGTCTCGTGTCATTGAGCCAAAGAACACCTGTTCCATCTCACTGCAAACAAAATACACCAGTAACCTCCCCGTGCACTCGAGTGTACGGGGAGGTTACAGGAGACCCGGAATGGTATCTTCCATTAACCTCCTGGTACACTTCTGTAACCCTCCCGTAAACTAGTGTACGGGAGGGTTACCGGAGTCTACCAGGAGGTTACCGGAAATTTGAGACCAAAAGGAGCTTTCGGATTTATTTCTACGTACGATAGGAATTGGTACTTTTTTACAGGAAAACAGACTTCTCAGTAAGTCTTAGAATCAATATCAATCTAAGTAGAGGCTATAACTGCATTACTTAGTAGCTAAAAAATGTTTATCGGTGGCATACCGGGAGTGTACGCGAGGGTAACCAGAAGTGTATGGGAGGGTAGCTGGAAGGTTACGGGAAGGCTAACGGAGAGTACTGGAGGGTTACCAATACTTTCCCCCCAAATATACCTGCCGCTGCCAATTGTTGTTGGCAAAACGGCGGTTCAAGGCGGAATGTTAAACTCGGTCTGTGGACTGAGTTTCAGCTATTTCGCCGGTAGGCCTGCAACTATTTAATTGGAAAAAAATGGACGTGTGGTGAGTATAATAGTGTAGAAGATGACGAGTTTTTGATAAAATACACCCGCCGCTGCCAATTGTTGTTGGCAACACGGCAGTGCAAGGCGGAATGCCTAACTCAGTCTGTGGACTGAGTTTTGGCGATTTTGCCGGTAGGCCCGCAGCTATTTATTTGAAAAAAATGGATGCATGGTGATTATAATAGTGTAGAAGATGACGAGTTTTGATAACTCACTCCCAAAATATACCCGCAGCTGCCAATTGTTGTTGGCAACATGGCGGTGCAAGGCGGAGTGCCAAACTCAGTCTGTGGAGGCCTGCAACTATTTATTTGGAAAAAAATGGACGTGTGGTGAGTATAATAGTGTAGAAGATGACAAACGGCGGTGCAAGGCGGAATGCCTAACTCAGTCTGTGGACTGAGTTTCGACGATTTTGCCGGTTGGCCTGCAACTATTTAATTGAAATAAATAGACATGTGGTGAGTATAATAGTGGAGAAGATGATGAGTTTTTGATAACTCACCCTCAAAATGTACCCGCTGCTGCCAATTGTTGTTGGCAACACGGCAATTCAAGGTGGAATGCCTAACTCAGTCTGTGGACTGACTTTCGACGATTTTGGCGGTAGGCCTGCAACTATTTAATTGAAAGAAATGGGCGTGTGGTGAGTATAATAGTGTAGAAGATGACAAGTTTTGATAACTCACCGCCAAAATATATCCGCAGCTGCCAATTGACGTTGGCAACACGGCGGTGCAAGGTGGAATGCCTAACTCAGTCTGTGGACTGAGTTTCGACGATTTTTCCGGTTGGCCTGCAACTATTTAATTGAAAAAAATGGACGTGTGGTCAGTATAATAGTGTAGAAGACGATGAGTTTTTGATAACTCACCCTCAAATGTACCCGCGTACCCGCTGCTGCCAATTGTTGTTGGCAACACGGCAGTGCAAGGCGGAATGCCTAACTCAGTCTGTGGACTGACTTTCGACGATTTTGCCGGTAGGCCTGCAACTATTTAATTGAAAAAATTGACGTGTGGTGAGTATAATAGTGTAGAAGATGATGAGGTTTTGATAACTCACCCCCAAAATATACCCGCAGCTGCCAATTGTTGTTGGCAACACGGCGGTGCAAGGCAGAATGCCTAACTCAGTCTGTGGACTGAGCTTCGGCCATTTTGCTGGTAGGCCTGCAACTATTTAATTGGGAAAAAAATGGACGTGTGGTGAGTATAATAGTTTAGAAGATGGCAAGTTCATGATAACTCACCCCCAAAATGTACCCGCCATTGCCAATTGTTGTTGGTAACACAGCGGTGCAAGGCGGGAGGGACAACTCAGTCTGTGGACTGAGTTTCGGCCGTTCCCATGGTGGGCCGGTGGGGTATCAGTGATATATCTGAAAAAAAATCATATGTGTGATGTGAAAGCAGTGACAGGGCACACTGCTACAGTTGTGTCTGGGTCAAGCACCAGTGTTGTAGTATGATACCATGCGTAGATGTACTAAAACTGTATTTTCATACGAATATGCCACACAAGAATTAGGTGAAGTGATACAAAGGAATAAGTAACAAACACGTAGACACACTACTCTCATTTTCAGCCCCAGTTATTATTCTTATGTGTTATTATTTTTTGGTGCAGTCACTTCTGATAGTATCATATTTTGAAAATATGAATAGGCCCAATATGCACTCACCAAATGAAATCATAGATCAAGCCTAGAACTGAAACCAAAACTAGACCCAACAGGTGATCTTGCTGTTTACAACTCGTCATTCGCAAAATGTGAGTCATGAAACAAACAACCACTCCAAAGATTTTATTTGCTTCAAAGCTTAGCATGATAAACAAAAATGGGGATTAAGTAATGTATAAAAAAACCGGTAACCCACCCGTACCCTCTTGAAATTCCGGTAACCTCCCCGTACACTCCTATGTTTTGCGAGTGTATGGGGAGGTTACCGGTGTTTTTCGTTTGCAGTTCTAATCCTGTCAAGACTTGATAATTGACCTCAACTTCCAAACTACCACAGTTGAGAGTGTGCAAGTCTCCCGCGTGTCACCTACCTTGTGGTGGCCACCTCCAGTACAGCTGGGGAACAAAAAGCTCCTCACATCATGCAAAAGGGTAACAAACTCCCTCACATCCACAAATGAAGTTGATTCTTCAACATTTCTTGATATGAGTTCACAGGGAAACACAGGTAGCAAAGACAAGAGGTTTCTCGGAGGATCACCTATTAAGACATCTTTCCGATTCATCTCTGTAGCAAAGTGTGTCGCTTTAAACAACACAGTAATACATTCAATGCATGTTTGATTGTACAATACTACTCCAATACGATGACTCATGTCATTTTGATAAGTGATGTCTTCATATGAGCCAATTAACCTTGCATTGTAGCCACTCAAATTTCAATTTGATCAAAAAACTTCAGCACTTCCTGCCACTGAAGCTGTTCTGATGGTAACAGCTTCAGTTGCTAGTGTACCTGTCTCTTTCCGGTTTCTTCTCATCACCTTGACTAAGATTGGGAACATCCTGATTTTGGTAGCATGATAAGTTATTCTGTGTATCCTGTACCATTAGTTACTGCATCAGTTAAAAAGGTCAGATCCTCAAGAAATGGCGACAAGAAGCAATGAGGTTGGTTTGACCTTAGATTCTACAGGGGGATCATGTAACATATGCTCCAGTTGGCAATTGGTCACTACATGCAGCAATTGTGGAATTTCATTTGTGGTTCTCTACGTTAATGACAACATTACTTCATGTCACTTGTTGATCATCAGATGATTGACATCCCTCTTGTAACCTGTAGTCATCTGGTGGCATTTGCCTGAACGCCCAAAAATATGCTCCGGTTTTGTTACCTTTTAGTTAACAAAACCAGATACACATAATATATAAATGAATAAAAAGAAATGACTATTAAGCATCAAGTATATGAAATCGATGACTACAGTTTGATTTATTGGATGGTTGTAGGAGGTGGCAATGGTGGCCATAACAGTCATTGGTCTCTGATGCATCTGTGGGCATAGTTACAGTAAGTGGTATTGTGCCATGAGATGTGGTGACAAGATTCTTTTTAATTGAAAACATGAACATCAAAGCCAACAGACAAAATATGATTCTTTTTGTTAACATCAGTTATGATAAGGCATTGTCTGAAGGGGGTAACACTCTCTGGGGACATCTGAAGGCAGCACATAAAACGACACAATGGAAAACTCCTAGATCAGAACAACAAAAACATCAACTAAGTTAGCAATTTTACGAAGACCAAGAAAAACTAGGCACTAGCTGTGAGGGGGGAGTAGTGTCAATCACTGAAACTTTGGGAGATCTGAGATGTTAATGTGCATCGGTTCTGAAAAAATCTGTGGGGATGTGGAAGGGATATAGGTTTCTATAATGGAATCTCAACAACAACAACAATAATAATAATAATAATAATAATAATAATAATAACTACCAGCCGCTGCAAGATTTTTTAGCAGAAGTTGTGGTGTGTGATTGATAGGCATTGTAGTTGATATACTTAAGTTGTCATTTTGAGCTCAAGCGACATGATGTACATCTGTAAAAGTAAAAAATATTATTTTTTGGTTTTATTGCAGCTCAAAATATATGATATATATCTATAATCATTGAGAATTTTTAAATCATAAGCAGATGGCAAAAAAGTGAAAAATGGAACGGTACAAAACATGAGATGAATGGAGTCATCATCTCCAAAATCATTCTCAGTAAATATTTTTGCTTCCATAATTGTTAACAAATATCGCCGGTTTCATTCATTACCGCTCAAAAAATATTGCGTACATCTATGATCATTGAAAAATATTGAAATCGTACATTTACATCAAAATCATTAAAAAAATTGAACACTTGACAAATCATCAATAGAGGTCAAAATCGTTAAAAATGTTGAATGCTTGAGTTAAAAATACTTAATGATCAAAAATATTATGGACATTCGTAATCGTTAAAAAGTATTATTTTTGGTTTCATTGCAGCTCAAATTTTTATATACATCTATAATTGTTGAGAATTTTTAAGTCGCCAATAGAAGTCAAAATAGTTGAAAAATTGAAGGCTATAAAATATGAGATGAATGAATTCATCATCTTCACAATCGTGAACAAAAAATATTACGTACTTCCATAATAATAAAAAATGACAATATTTGTTACATCTATAATCATTGAAAAATATTGAAATTGTTCATAGACATCAAGATCGAAAAATCTTTTGAACACTTGAGAAATCATCAATAGAGGTCAAAATTGTTAAAAATATTGAATGCTCGAGTTAAAAACATTGAACGGTCAAAAATATTATGTACATCCGTAATTGTAAAAGTTTATTCATTCGTTACCACTCAAAAATATTATGTACATCAATAATCATTGAAAAGTATTCAAATTGTTCATAGACATTAAGATTGTTAAAATATTGAACAGTTGACAAATCATCAATAGAGGTTGAAATCATGAAGACTATTGAACGCTTGATTTAGAAATATTGAATGCTCAAAATTATTATGTACATCCATAATTGTTGAAAAATATTATTTTTGGTATATTGTGGCCAAAAAATATTGTTTACATCTATAATTGTTGAAAATTTTCAAATTGTTAGTAGAAGTCAGAATAGTTAAAGAATTGAATGGTGCAATTATGAGATGAATGAATTTATCATCTCCAATCTCGGCTGGAAAAATGTATGTCCGTAATCGTAAAAAATTATCGTGGGTTTCAGTATCACTCAACATTATGTACATCTATAATCATTGAAAAGTATTGAAATCATTGATAGTCATCAAAATTGTTAAAAATTTTGAACACTTGAAAAATCATCAATAGAGGTCAAAAGCGTTATAAATATTGAAGGCTTGAGTTAAAAATATTGAATGCTCAAAATTATTATGTTTATCCAAAATTGGTAAAAAAATATTTTTTGTTTTATTACAGCCCAAAAAATGTTATAGACCTCTATAATCTTTGAGAATTTTTAAATCATTAATGGACATCAAAATTGTAAAAATATTGAACGCTACAAAAGATGAGATGAATGAATTAATCATCTTCCAAATCGTGCTAAAAATATTATGTACTTCCATAATTGTACAAATATACTATCCTGCATTTCTATCATTACCCCTCAAAAATATTATGTACATCTTTAATAATTGAAAAGTATTGAAATCAATCATAGACATCAAAATCATTAAAAATATTGAACACTTGACAAATCATCAATAAAGGTCAAAATCGTTAAAAATATTGAAAGCTTAAGTTAAAAATATTGAACACTCAAAAATATTATGTACATCCGTAATCGTTAAAAAGTATCAATATTGGTTTCATTGCAGCTCAAATTATTATATACATCGATAATTGTTGAGATCTTTTAAATTGTTAATGGAAGTCAAAATAGCTGAAAAGTTGAATAGTACAAAATATGAGATGTATGAATTCATCATCTCCAAAATCGTGTTCAAAAATATTATGTATGTCCATAACCATAAAAAGTATTATCCTGGGTTTCTCTCATGACTCCTCAAAAAATATTATGTACATCTATAATCATCATTGAAATATATTGAAATTGTTCATATACATCAAGATTGTGAAATATTTTGAACACTTGAGAAATCATCAATAGAGGTCAAAATCGTTAAAAATATTGAACGCTTGAATAAAAAATATTGAACGCTCAAAAATATTATGTACATCCATAATTGTTAAAAAAATATTAATTTTTGGTTTTATTGCAGCCCAAAAAATATTATATACGTCTATAATTGTTGAGAATTTTTATGTTGTCAAATTATAAACGTCTATAATTGTTGAGAATTTTTATGTCGTCAATAGAAGTCAAAGTTGTTAAAAAATTGAATGCTATAAAATATGAGATGAATGAATTCGTCATCTCCAAAATCGTGCTCAAAAAATATTATGAATGTCCATAAAGGTAAAAAAACATTATCGTGGGTTTCATTCATCACCGCTCAAAAAATACAATGTACATCTATAATCATTAAAAAATATTGAAATCGTTCATAGACATCAAAATCATTAAAAATATTGAACACTTGACAAATCATCAATAGAGGTCAAAATCGTTAAAAATATTGAACAATTGAGTTAAAAATATTGAACACTAAAAATTACTGTACACATCCTTAATCATTCAATAGTATTATTTTTGGTTTTATTGCAGCTCAACAAATATTACTTACATCTATAATTGTTGAGAATTTTTAAAAGTCATTAGAGAAGTGAGAGCTATAAAATATGAGATGGATGAATTCAGCATCTCCAAAATCGTGCTCAAAAATATTATGCATGTCGATAACTGTAAAAATGTCATGGTGGGTTTCATTCATTACCAGTCAAAAAATAGTATGTGCATCTATAATCATTGGCGTTGAAAATGTACATAGACATCAAAATTGTTAAAAATATTGAAAAAATGACAAATCATCAATAGAGGTCAAAATCGTTCAAAATATAGGTTATACATTACGACTTGTGCATATTCTGGCCATGTTGGTTATAAAGTACATTAAAGGCATGATTTTGGATGAGAAAATGAATGTTGTGTTTTCATATGGTCTCTCATGCATTTGCATTGAAAACAGTGTTTGGTGATGTATTTAGTGGTGTGTTTAACCAAAAACCATATTTGGTAATCCAGTCAGTGGTGTGACATTCTACTTACTGATCAATATTAAGATGTGAAAAATTAATGCTTTGTTATCACATTGTAAGTGATGAGGCAGCATTGGGTAATATGCTACAATTTTGCATTCATTCATCCAATTATGTTGAAAACCTTTTTCGGGTTAATCATTATGATGTGCACAAACTCTGGCAATGTTCGTTATAAGGTAATTCAAAAAGCATCATTTAGGCAGAGAAAACAAATGATGTGCTTTCATATGATCTGTCATGCATTTGCATTGAAAACAGTATTTGGTGAACCGTAACATTTTTGGTGATACATTTACATGGTACGTCTATGTTGAAAAATATTTTTGGGTGATATGCTGCCATTTTGCATTCAGTGATGCTTTGATGTTGAAAATGTTCCTTAGGTAATACGATATGACGTACATATATTTTGGCCATGTTGGTTGAAAGGTACATTGAAAGCATCATTTAGGCAGAAAAAATGAATGCTGTGTTTTCACATCGTTCAAAAATATTTTTGGGTGATATGCTGCCATTTTTCATTCAGTGATGCTTTGATGTTGAAAATGTTCCTTAGGTAATACGATATGACGTACACATATTTTGTCCATGTTGGTTGAAAGGTACATTGAAAGCATCATTTAGGCAGAAAAAATGAATGCTGTGTTTTCACATCGTTTGTCATGCATTAGTATGAGTTTGTGTGTTTAAATGGAGAACCATTTTTGGTAATACAGTCAGTGGTGTGTCATTCTAATTAGTGATCAATATTAAGATCTGAAAAATGAATGCTGTGTTATCAAATTGTAAGTCACGAGTTAAGGTTGAGTAATATGCTACAATTTTGCATTCAGTAATACTTTTGTGTTGAAAGCCTTCCTTATGCTATACGTTACAATGCTCACATATTTTGGCAATGTTTGTTATAAGTACGTTGAGAGCATGATCTTTGGCAGAGAAAATGAATGATGTGTTTTCATGTGACATGTCATGTGTTTGCATTGAAAACAATTTTTGGTGAACTGCAACATTATTGGGAATACATTTACAATGTGCACCTATTTTAAAAAATATTTTTGGGTAATAGGCTACAATTGTAATGCTCTTATTTTGAAACTGTTCACATTATGACATCCACATGTTTTGGCCATGTTGGTTATAAGCCGCTGCAATTTTTGCAGCTGAAGCCTGCAAAAAGGAATTCGCCTTGTTTCGTTGAAAAGAAGATACAACAGTGGACGCCAGTTAGCGTGCGCACTGCGCTCACTTTGCTCACGCTGAGCGCACGGGCACGACTTTTTTAGTGCTGACGCCGCGCGCACGGGCACGACTTTTTTAGTGCTGTGCCTCGCACAAACGCGGTAGGTTGAATTTAGATACATTGACCATTTTTTGGTGTGCGTCGACATTGAAAACAATTTTTGGCAAAATGATAGCATGATGCGTTTACTTGATGTGTTCAATAGCACAATTTTTGGCCATGCTATAAATTAATTTTAGATATATTTTTGAAGGTAATCACAAATCAAGAGTCATTGAATACCAATGCATATCAAACATAAAAATCAGGTTTTTACAGGTATTGTTCCGAAGGTATGTATGCTTTCACCTATAAAATCCAATAGTGAAAAAGTGTCTTCTGAAGAAGGAGAAGAAGACGAAACCTGCTCAGTGATAAACTAAGATTTTAAAAAAATCTTGATAATAATAATAATAATAATAATAATAATGATAATAATGATAATAATGATAATAATGATAATAATGATAATAAAAATAATAAAAATAATAAAAATAATAAAAATAATAAAAATAATAAAAATAATAAAAATAATAAAAATAATAAAAATAATAAAAAAATAAAAATAATAAAAATAATAAAAATAATAAAAATAATAAAAATAATAAAAATAATAAAAATAATAAAAATAATAAAAATAATAAAAATAATAAAAATAATAAAAATAATAAAAATAATAAAAATAATAAAAATAATAAAAATAATAAAAATAATAAAAAATAATAAAAAAAAAAAATAATAAAAATAATAAAAATAATAAAAATAAAAAAAAATAATAAAATAATAAAAAATAATAAAAATAATAAAAAATAATAAAAATAATAAAAATAATAAAAATAATAAAAATAATAAAAATAATAATAATAATAATAATAATAATAATAATAATAATAATAATAATAATAATAATAATAATAATAATAATAATAATAATAATAATAATAATAATAATAATAATAATAATAATAATAATAATAATAATAATAATAATAAGGGAAAATACTTGCATGGTTTGCACAGAATAGAGGACTTTATTGATCATATCCAACAAGTTCAAAAAACATTTCACCTTTTTTCATTACGGGTACATGCCATAAACAAGGAGAAGGTTGGGGAATGCTCAAATAGAAGATATTGTTATATTTTGAAAGCAAAGTGTATTGAATGAATACAGGTTATATATTTCTTCTACTTTGACAGCAAACTACATAGCTGTTACAATAACAAAACAAATGCTAAAGCATAGGATCTCCATCTCATCAACTCTACTCGCATGACTGTCATCAAGCACATGCTCCACATCCCGCGCAGACTCAACAGCATATATATGCTGCGACTCAACCCTCACCAACATGATGTTGTAAAAGTGCTCATGACGACAATTATTAAAGTTCACAGCTCGATCCTTCTTGCGCCACTTCATCCAGAGAGCATTGTTGTCAGAAAGTGTCCCTTCGATACACTTGAAAGGCAAGTTGATAGTCTGAGGGTTGCCATCAAGTTCATCTTCGTGCTCTTCAAAGTTAGAGTTGATATAATGGCCAACTTGGCTTGAGCAGGATTGGACACGGATATGGTTGGGATTGTAGCCAATGCCCAACATGTCAAGGATCTTCCTAGAAGCCCTCTCAGAGGCCAGCTCTCTGGGATATCCAAACAAAATGGACAACTTTTGGCCACTGGGCAACACCTTGACATGACGAAGCAAACTCTGGTTGATGGCAAGGGCCTCGTAGATAGCAACATCCTTTGCACCTTCCCTGAAAGTGATGTGTAGCTTGGCAAAATATTGGCTGAAGTTGGTCCTGTGGAAGATTGTCAGTAGTCTTGGCCTTGACTGCCTTCTTGGGAGTGCGGGTGGGAGTGCGTTTGCTGGCCAGTTCTTCCTTGAGGTCCTCAACTTCTCCCTCTTCAATGTCAGTGTCTTCTTCTAGATCAATGTCTCCTTTGTCCTTGTTTACCCACTCGTCGTCGTCGTCGTCGTTGTCGGGACCAAATTCCTCGTCATAAGCAGCAAAGGTACATGAGTGTCTGCTGTCAACTCCAAGAAAACAAGACAAAGACTCACCATCAGGAAGAGCTGATGCAGCAGCTCTCCTTCTTCTTCCACCAATGGCTCCTTCAAGCTCAAATTGTTGGAGTTTACGGTGCAGAAGGGCCTGGAAGTTCTTGAGTTGTGTTTTTTCTTGCGAGGTACGGTCTTTGCAAGCATGAGGTCAGTGCTTCTGAGTTAGTTCCATGTTGGATTTGGAGCTGCTGCTGGTGATGTTGTTGCCTGGCTGGTTGATAAGCTGTTCTAGCTTGGTGTTGTCGGCTTTGGACCAAGATGGCATGTTGAATAATGGAACAAACAAAGGGTCTCTTGCTGGCTTCGTGGCTCTGTCAGTGAAGGCAGGCAATGACAGAAAATATATAAGCAAGGATTAAAAAATTGCTATCCATGATTCAAAATGCTATCCAATTTGAGAAGTGTGATCCGGTTCGAGAAATGTGATCGTTTTGAATAAAATTTTGAATTGTGTACACAATTCAAAAATCTTATTCCTATTTCAAAATCGTATGATCTGACTGTAGGAATTAATAATAAGGTATGGGATAAAAATGAAATCTTATTTGATTTCAAAACTCTATCCATTTCAGTAGAACTTTGAAAATGGATACGATTTTGTCAACGGATAAGATTCAAAATGGCATCCATTTTCTGAATCTTATCTGTTGTCATCGCTGACACCAAGTATCACGAGAACGAGTGTATCACGAGAACAAGAAGAGGATGTACGATCCATCAATTTATCATGCACACGACCTGATCACACTCTAGCATGTGAACATGGCCACATCGGCCGCGCGTTGTTGCCCACATTCACGCCACCCACATCTGCTTTGCCACCCTCCTCAAGGCTATCCAAGACCATCACCACCCTCATGGACCCTCCAGACGCTCGCGACAAGGCTACTGCTGTTGCCTCCCAACATGCTTCTGTCCAGAGTGCTGGCAGAATGAAGCGCACCCACATGGTCCAGCCATCACTGGCTGACATCTACCTCATAGATAGAGACCTCCAGCAACGTTCTGGGCACAGAGTTGGCTCTGACCTCTCTGAAAATGAGAGATTCCTGGCATTCTTTGGCTGTGGAGCCAATATTGCTCTGCTTCCTTGGCTCAAGCTCATTTAGCATGATTTTGCCCCCCCAGAAGCCAAGATTGTCCATTTACTCTGGGCACTCTTCTTCATGCTGGTCTACCCAAGCACCAAGGTTGCCTGTTCTACAGCAGGTGGCTCCAATGGTGCCATTGACCCTAAAACGCTTTGCAAGTACGCCTGGCCAATAATGATTCATACTGTTGCAAGCCTGGAGATTCACGTGGTATGTAATTTGTGCTTTGTTTTTTTACTCTCATTTTACTAACCTCTCTCTCTCTCTCTCCAACCTGTGTAAAGATTTTGTTTGAGAATCGGTTCAAAAATGACATCAACAATGACTGCCTTTTGAGTGTGGATGGGACAGATTTCCAGAGGTCCCAGACCAACAAAGATTGGTATTCCCACAAGTTCAAGAGGTCAGGTCTTCGTTATGAGGTAGCTATTTCAATATTGGGAGGCGACATTTGCTGGATATGTGGACTGTGGAGGCCAGGAGTTTACAATGATCTTATGATTGTTTGTGAGTCTCTTGCAACACGGTTAGAGCCAGGTGAGTGGGTCAAGGCTGATGATTGCTATTTATGTGAGGCACCGTTGAGAGTGAAATGCCCAAAGAGTTTGACCAAGCCAAGAGAAAAGGACGCAATGGCCAAGCGGGTGAGATCTTGTCAGGAAACTGTCAACAAAAGATTTAAGCAATGGGGTATTTTGAGACAGGTCTTTCGCAATGACCTGATGCATCACCGTGATGTGTTTGCTGCAATTTGTGTGATAACTCAGTTGGCCATTGAGAACGGTGAGCCTTTGTTTCCAGTTCACTTTGATGATATGGATTAAGAAGATTGTTAGATTAACAGATATTAGTAAATTATA
The DNA here is from genome assembly GCA_013187285.1 of Cyclotella cryptica. Classification (NCBI taxonomy): domain Eukaryota; phylum Bacillariophyta; class Thalassiosirophyceae; order Thalassiosirales; family Thalassiosiraceae; genus Cyclotella; species Cyclotella cryptica. The sequence continues at coordinate 1,162,156 of JABMIG010000006.1, forward strand.
TCTGTAGTATTGCATCATGTAAAATAAAGTACTAAGATAAAGTTTTGTTTTAGTATACTTATTTCCCTAACCTTAGGAAAAACAAAAAAAATCAGTCGCTAAATCTTTCTACTATGTATAAACAAAAAAACATCTAATAAAATATATGAAGAATGTATACTTTTTAATTAATAAAGAACAGATTTTTATGGTTTCTTCATTTGAGTTCTGTGTACCCAATGGAGAAACAAAATAACGATTATTCTTACCATGTATGTAAGACTTGAGTTGCAGTGGTATGGTTATACAAAATTGGTAGTGCTGCATAATCTTTGTCCTTGGGTCAAGATATTTCAAAATATTTCTGGGTGTGATATATTTTGATGAAAGTAATATGGATAACATATCTCAACACAAGACTGGAGTTTTGACCACATGGAGAATAGTTGTGAAACATGCTAAGACAAGATGACTTGTTATTATGTATTGTTCATCCCCATTATGCCATTATTTTGATGATCATGATCTTTTGCAAAATGTTCAGTCATGAAAATGTCAGCCTGTGCTGTGATAACTTATGTTTTTGTTGCTGACACGAGATATCATTGTCTGTCATGATAGAGTTGGATCACATCGTTTGGTGACTGTAATGGCCCCGGCATGGATAATATTTCTCTTTGGGATTTAATTCCTAAACATATCAGGATTTTAAAATTGCAAGTAGTAGATTTCTTGAAAGTGGGATATCAACAAATTATGGAAAGATACTGTCATAGTTTCAGATGTTAGTTGTAAAGACTGTTGGTGAAGATTATCTCTGATGGTTGTAGACATCATCGAATTTCAGTTTGGAGACAAGTGCTTGCTTCATATCAGTATCAGAGGATGGCAATCAATGTGCAGTGAAATCACATGTCAAAGAGTTTGAACAAACTTGAATGATGAAGGAAATGAGGGATTGAAAGCTAACAGGAAAATTAAGAATATGTGCAGCGCTAGTAATGTCTAGGTTGAAGTCAGAATAAGTAAAGCTACATAAGTAACTTGACTATTTTCTATGGGATTCTCCTTCTTGAAATTGTTAAGAAGGAACTAAAGATATGAACAGAAAACACCACAGTGAGGCTTAAGGTGATACATTGGACATGAAATAAAAACTACTCAGCATGTTGGGTTTTGAATCATGGACACTTCAAATACTCCATATTGAAACACATCACAAAAAGTAACACTGGAAAACATTGATAAGTGTCAATGGCTGAACTTCACACAGCAGATAAGGCAGTACAGGGGAGTGTCAAAGTTGCAACATTGAGGCACAACCAAAGATATTGACACTGCAGTCACTTAGAAGCATGAGAGATAACAGACTCATTGAACCCAAGAGAGCATGGGTATCCTCAACCACCTGTTCTGTGGTGCGAAGAATAAAGACACTGATGTAGATGTGACAGATGCTTATTACAAAGGACACAGACAATCTGAATAGAAATATTTTTGTTCAAAAACAACAAAAATAAATCTCATTGTGATAAGATTCCCAGATCTGATAATGGATAAACACGATCAATTTGAGAAATGCTGATTCACAGATAGTGTTAGTGTTCTTTGTTAGCAAGGTATTTTTCATGATTTTCTGATAAATAAAGTTGGGAGCAAACTTTGAAAGTTTACTTAATTTATCATTGCACAGTTGCTTTGTTGATATACTTCAATATGTTCAAAGTCAATGTCAAACAACGAGAGAACCGTAACTGCATCATGGCAGAATGCCGTTTCACTGGAAGGATTCTCACAAATGGTGTATTTTTTCCGATGCCATGACAAGGATTTGATTGTGTGTCTTATGCTAGCGACGTGGTGCATTCCTAACACATGGAACAGTATCTTTTCTATCTTCACAGCATCGTCTTGCATGACAACAATAAAGTTTGGTATCTCTTTCGAACGGTGTTCTTCGCATTGTTTATCAATGCATTGGTCATTTTCTTTGTTGTTGCAGACTTTGGAACCAATGTTGTTGTCGTTTCCATAGGCATCAATGATGAAAGTCAATGGATCATCTAAAAATGCATCACTTTCACAAACTATGTCATGCCGAGATCTACAATCAGGCGAACAATCTAAATGCCAGGCTCTAATTCGAATGCCAGGAATGTGAAGGTGACTGTACAATGGGGCCGAATGGCAGCTCATAAGAAAATGAATGTTGATCGGTTCGTCTCTAGGCGTTTTTGTTGAAATTTCATCTGCCAGGAACTGATTCAGCGCAATAGGACCACGTTGGTGAATGGTTCCTAGGTACACGAGGTGAGGAAAATTAAGAAAAAGGCAGGCGATTGAAGAAATCCACACGGTTAAGGACTTGCGTCTGGTGGGGATCGTATGAATTAGTTGAGCCATTTGGTGGCCAGCCACAACAATGAGAAGTGGCAATATCGGTAACAGAAAGCGAAACTCTTTGTGCTCCGAAAAAGAATGTAACATCGTATATGGAACGATGACTACTAGGAGCAATATTCTTGCATTTGTGCTGACAGGTTGGGAGTTGGGGGTTATCGTCGTGTCTTTGAACAGAATTTTAGACAAAGCATAAACATCCCATATAATGAGAGGAAGTAATGCACCGCATATCGCTGGAATTCCAGCATAAATATACCACAAGAAAGGGTGTGTGCCATACAGAGACCCGAGACCTTGCATTTAAGTGGCGAAGACGTTGTTGTCAGATAAGCTTGGGACGATTATTAGCAAGACTGTGTCATTCTAGTACGTACCAAGCAATACATTGAAATGGAAGTTCCCTAGAGACGGAATCGCCCAAAATCCGTACATAATGCGATCGATTGAACAGCCCAGCATTATCCCAACTGCCCCATAAAATGCACACAATCCAAACAATGTCCGATACATTTCTTTGAAGTTGATGAAGTATTCTCCCGAAAAACTTATTCTTTTCGTTGATTCTTTTTTTGCACTGCGGTCGTTCTTCTTAGTTATCAAATTCTCAGCACCCGAATTAACAAAAGCACTACGTATAAATCCACTGCGTATTGCAACTGTTAAACCCAAAGGTATCCATGCTGCTAGTGAAGTAAACCTGACACAAGCACTGAGGCCCCCGAGAACAAAGGCCACTTTAGCTTTCGACCTGTGCTGGTGGGCCGTATGACCTTGTGGTTTGTCGAAAAGTTCCTGTCAAATCGTTGAGCATCCTTTATTGAACTACTAATTCAAAAGAGGTGCAAGAATGGGAACTTACTGGACCTAACAGGACAATGCCAAGAGCTAAACAAGCTGTTTCAAAGCAATTGGCATAAGTCCTTATCAAAGCGTATCCATGAAACCATGAAGTTAATGAAAAGAACAATGCCCAAAATGCCCATGAAGTTGATTGATCTCGATTAAGTATGCTATCAAGATTCTCAAGGCGACAAGCAATCATCCAAATTGACAAATCAGTAGGAGCTGCAACAATCACAGCGTGTAACAGTGCTGGACCCTTAGAGATTATACGCGATGCGTGTTGGTGCACAAAATATTTCAGCCGTACCGATGAACTTCTCTTCACCCATTCAAAGAACGATCGACAGGCAAGATAATACCAATAAGTTGGAAGAATGGATACATAAGAGCGAATTGGGCCATGCATAGCCTGCAATAAATGCATATGAATATTTTTTCTCTGGTCTGATATTGTTGTAGTGTTTGATGGCATCCATCGTCTTGTCCACTCCCATGTTAGGGCACACCCATATGCTAAACTATTCGCGTTGTCACTCTCGATTAATCTCCCATCATTTTGATACGACGATCCAAAAACCATGCAGTACGCAGGCTCTAACGTTTGCCAATATTCATCAGGGTCAAACTGAGTTCGGATCACCCACGCGTTGGCCAGACGATATAAGCAAATTATGAGAAAGAGGAGGATAATCTTCGGTTTTCCTCCGCGAGCATCCGCGAATCTATCGATGCTGGTGATTAGGTGGCATCTTGGGAGTACTGGTTTGGAATCACTGGGCTTGGTCATGGCCATGCGGGGATTGTAAATGCGGCCGCCGCCGATGTTCTAAAATTTACTAAAATTAACTGTTCATTGTGCATTGTCTCCTTTTGTGGCCCGTAGAAGGCCCGTAGAGTGGCATCATTCCTCCCAATCTCAAACAGTTTTCTAGCATGTTAGAGTTATGCCAAGCTGCTGCATTTGGTAAAAAATTGATCAGAGAGACAAGCAGACTTTTTATTTCTCAGAAGGGAGAAAGAATACTCTAGCTGTTAAGCACATCCGAGTGAATCCGAGTAATGCAGGAATGAACCTGAGTCCCCCTTGGATGTGCTTCTTTAGTCAAGTGGGCGCAGACAAGTGCGTAGTCCACCATATTTTCCCGGCACTAGGCATAGAAAGTCTCCCTACTGATCTTATGAGAAAAAGATATCTAATGTGCTGTTCATTGGATTTCAAGAAAGTCCGCCTACCATGATAAGTCATAAATGACAAATAAAAATTGACACCAGCATTTCAGTTAACACGAGTGAACACCCGAGTGCACCCGAGTCGCATCAAAGTGAGCCCAAGCAGGCCCAAGTCAGAGAAAAGGACCAATTTTATAATTACCCACATTCCCCCAAACCCCAAGAGTTGTGTTAAAGTGAACCTGAGCAAGCTCAAGTTGGAAAAAGGACAAATTTCAGTAATGCAATAACTTGAGTAACCGAGAGCAATAGGTGAGAATGCAGATCGCATCCTAAAAACCAGTGTAAAATCAATTTTTCCATTATGGGATCATCATCTGGCAAAGACAACAATCCAGAAGATGAGTATGATGTTGTTGGTAAGGAAAATGATGAGCTTGGTGTGGACGAAGATGAGTCCAGTGACCATGATTCTCCTTAGCGCGAGTCGTCTCGTACTGTTGCTGTTGAACTTGTCGGTGGAAAGGGGAACCCTAACCAGCTCAACTATGAAGGGGAGATTGACGACAATACCCCCTCCATCTTTAATGTTCCACCCCTTCCCACAGTCAATTGTCTCAATCTTCCTCCCAACAGTGTACCAACACTTCCTCACCTGAATGTCCATGACTTCTTGTCTGTAGCTGAGGCTTCTCTTGCAACAACACCCTCTCCTTGTTTTATTTCAGAGTCTAAATATGCTCCTTGTCAAAACCGCAGACCACAAATTCTTCAAACAAGGAGCAAGGATCAGTTCTCAAGGCTCTCAATAGAATTGCCATCTCGTTTGAGAGTAGTTCTTTAGGCAATTGTTCATCAGGTGGGGCATTGTCCAGTTAATGATGATGCAGCAGCAGTCACAGAATCAAGTGTGACAGATGCATCAGCAGCAACAGTTTCAACATTTCCAAGCTATGCAACAACAATTCCAGTTCTGAACAATCTGGACAGGCCCAAATTGTGGCAATGGATCATGGCACTCATACAACTGAAGAGGCACTGAAAATGATTGTGAAAGAAAATTGCTCAAAAGAGGGCAAGAAAAGTAGGCATGTTGATGTGGGAGGTGACACTGAGGTAGTTGAGATGGTTGTAAAAGTGACAATGGTAAGAGTCAGAGTGAGGAAGTGCAGTAATATATCAAAGAAGAAAGAAGTAGAAAAGAAGAACGGAAGTGAAAGCAGTGAAGAGAGTGGCAGTGAAGATAGTGATAGCAGCAGCAGTGGGTAAGCAAGGGTTAGTTGATCAAAAACAATGTAGTAATCTATTATTTTAATCACTTTCATCATCAGTATATTCATCTGTGTCATAATCCTCTTCTTGAAAGTAATACTGGCTAATCCTATCATATCCTTCAGCATTGATATAATGCTCTTACTTGAGGTCAAAGAACATTTTGATTTGATTCAAACCAACAAGTTTGGTGCAGTAGTTGTGAATATACACAATGGCCTCCAAACTAACTTTCTCCTGTTCTCTTTGTGATGGATGGCATATTTTAAACCTAGGAAAGGATCCATGTAACCTGGGCATACCCTATTCACTTGCCTGGTGGAGAGAAGTATAAGCATGGCTGATGTAAAACAAGTAAGAACACATCATAGGATCCAGTAGCCTTGCAGCATGCTTGTTAAACAGGTTTACCAAAACTTTGAGGAAAACCTTGGTCAACACAGATTTTTAGTCACGGACCCTCTTAAGAATGTGAGGTAGGGAATGTGCTGTCATTGTTCCATTTGCCCAACTACCAGGAAAATTTAAGGTACAGACGAATATTTTCCCATCTGGCTCACATGCCAAAACATTGCTGATTGTAGTATTGATATGGTACCTGCAATAGAAAGCAATTTGAGTAATTCTTTGGTTGGTACATTCTGTATTAAAAAATACCCCATCCATGAATCAAATGACATCATTTACCAAGGGCTCATGCTTGTTCACCGTGTCCGCATATTGCTGCATTGTCTCATAAGATGTAAACATAACTCTGGAAAAGGGTGTTTTTGCAAGCTCTGTACAACTATTCTCCACATGTTATTGACAACATGAATAAGCTGAAGGCATGGCTCCAACTAACAAGCACATATGCTTGTAACTCATTGTGCTTCTAAGATAAAACAGCAACAAGTCTATCTGTGCATTGTGGGGCTATGACCACTTGCGCCCTTTTATATTTTCATGACCTGGATGTCCAGGATGCATTACAATGTCATTAAAACAATTGAATGCCTCTTGGATTAATCCTGTCATCAGCAGAAAAGATGATGGGTCCCTGTGATCCATCATCCATTAGATGATGCCAAGTTGTGACGCAGGGAGGATTATGGCTTCTCGCAAAAGATGTGTGTGCTCACAAATAAGGTTATAGTTGCAAATAACACATAGAATGAGTGCAAACATTCTGACACCATATTTTTGTGCCTTTGAGTTGTTTGCAGCAAGGGCAGTTGATGATGAGAACATGAAAACAATTGAGGACTTTTGAGCTATAGTATTTTTGATGAGACAAGGAGAATAAGATATGGCCGCGTCATATATTTGAACAAGCTTTGCCAAAAAGAGCTCGAGAACCAAATTCTGAAAAATAATATTGAGGAGCAAAAGCTAAGGCAGGGGCGTTCTAAACCAGTTCCAAACATGTTCCAAATATGACATTTAGAGCTGGATATTTGGAAATTTGGTCCAAAATATGCATTACAGCATGCACCCACTACACTATATTATATCTTGGTTCATAAGAGCTAGAAAATGTCAAAAGACACATTAAACAATATCCTATATTCTGTTCAAAGTTAGTGATGCTAACATGGAAAAGTATATGTATCCAACATATTTACTGAAGTATGTTGTGTTGGTACTGTATGTCCCACCAATTTTCCTTCTGCATTTTCCTACTGGTCCCACATATGTGCCGTGTGTGAAATAGTGCGTGGTGAGTTTCATGTTGAATTGGCATAACTCAGCAACCAGATGGAATGAGCTGTGAATATGGGTGCATTGCTGTTGAAAACGGGAAAGAAGTTATGATGTTTTAGAACGTTCAGAATTATTTTACTGGGCATGAAGGTCAATAAAATTGGAAAAATAGACCTTGTAATCTATAAGCTCTTAAGAACAAAGTTATACCATGGTATAAGGAAACAATATTTGCATGAAAATCGGATTGTTCCATGAAGCATCTTGTTACAAACTACAGAGACTGTGTTATGTAAAAACTTATCCCTACAAGTGTGGCATTGTTTGAACGCTCAAGGGTCTCAAAAATCACTGCCAATGATCGTCATCACTGTAGCAAGGAGACAATTAAAGGATGGGAATTTTGAATGAAATGAGAAAAGTGAGACAGTGAACATTGAAAACCATATAAAACCAAGGCAGTTGTCATGAGATGACAACGCAGCATGTTAGCGCTTGTTAGCAGACATTTGAAAGGTTCACCAGAGAGATCTTGACCATCAAGATAAGGAAGTGGGCATCCTACAGTTGACATACAGACTGTGTCATCCCAGGAATTCAAATGATCCATTTGGCCAAGCTTGTTTAGCAATGTTTTGTTCCATTGAGGTAATGTCTACATAGCTGTATCCACCTGCAATGTTAGATCTGTGCCATATTTTATGGTGACAACAAAGTCACAACATTCTCTATTGTCTCTTGGTGATTGCCTTGTGTGATAGTCTGGTTGTGATCAGTTTTGTCCATAATTTTGTGACCACTCTATCACAGTTTGTTGAGAAATTAAGCATTGGACATGGAGAGATGACGGGCCAGCTAAAGATATCATTGAAGGTGGAGGGGTTTGGCCTCGCTGCTGTACAAAACATATTTTTATGTCAAAGTTTTTGACACATCACTATGGCTAGGAATAGTTCACCCTTTATATGCAGTTTAAGTTCATTATAATGTTGACATCTAAGTTGTCTGTAGATGATGAGCATAATGTTGCCATGTGCATCATCTTTTGCTGCTGTCTGAAGAACTATCATCTATCATTAATTACTAATTGTTACATTACTTTCACATACATTTTGCATTGCCACTGTTGCTAATATTTGTGTTACCTTATCTTGTTTCAGCCAATCCCAATCTACCTTGAATTCCTGAATCCGACTCCCAAATTCTGAAATTGTCTAAAGGGAAAACAGGGTTACAATTATAAAAAGACTTAAAGCCACACAACCCCGTGGACTGCAAAACCAACTACCATCCAACAATCACTGAAGCAAAGAAGAAATCAACTTTTTCCAAGTTTTGACTTACAAGAAAACTGAATCTCCTCTCCTTTATACATTCGAAGAGTGCAACCAAGATATCCCAAAGTGCGAGTGACAATATGAGCAAGAACACATCTTGGATGGAATCAACCAAAGAATCCACCTTTCTTCCAAATGATACTGATCATGATGATGTTAAAAAGAATGTTGTGGTAAAATAACTAGTCCATCCCACACCTCCAAGTTTTTACTAGGTTGGATGAGGGACAATCTGGCCTACATGAAGTACCAAAGTCACCATAAATTACATCTCCGGTCATGGAGGGGCTGGTTGTGTTTTGGTTACTGATTTTGGTAAGATCTAGTATCATTTCCTATTTTGAAAGAGATTCATTTTATAAAATGAAGTCATACTCATAAATATGTCATTGTTTTCTACAGTCACCATATTAGCTTTATGAACCATACAGGAAGCATATGGGCACTGTCACCAGAGTATAGTCTTCCAGTTATATGAGGACCCTTTTATGTACCAAGGAACACCCATGGAGCATGACATCAAGTTGTATGATGAGGCCTTCATTATGAGTATTCAGTTATTCCTCCACAAGGTCCCAGTGAGCTCTACTCTGGGCAAAAGCCTCTTGTCTCTAATCAACCATTTGTTCCATGAACCCAACTGTCCACAGCTGAATACCAACCAGCAGAACTCCCCTGACTAATTTTTCCTCAAATCATCACTTGATCTTACAGTTTGTGTACAAGACTCCCCAGCAACACTTTCAAAGCCTCTGTTCAGCCCAGTAGAAGAAAGGATGGCTGTGACATCAAATGTTGTGCAAACTTTGATTACAAAGAAATGAAAATCAATATGATTTTAGCATTATCAGTGGGCTCATTGTAGTAGAAGAATGGCAGTTTGGATTTCACAAGGTCTTAGTCTTTTGTGATGCAAAATTGTTGATGCAAATGGCTGTTCTATTTTAAGCATACTGTCAGATCAGAGAGAAACATAGATGTGATGTCATCTTATCAATGAAGAGGAATCATAATGGTTAGGTGAGTTGTTTCTGACGTGAATATTTATTTTTTGAGTACTTGTCACCATGCCTCCTGCCATCCGTCTAGCTGAGCAGAATGATGACAATCAAAAGGCGCCAAGAAAATAGTTGATTGCATCCTGTCTATTGGAGTTGATGCCCCTGAAGAATCGGATCTGTCTTCAAAATCTGGTATCTGATGAAATCAAAGAAGAGAACCTAGATGATGGATGCATCATAGATAAGAGGTAGAAGAAGAAAGGATAATTCAGAAGAAGAACATCAAGAAGGTGAGGCAGAAGCAGAATGAAAGGATGATGCAGAAGAAAAAATGCAGATGATTTGCATCAGAGCAATGGCAACAATGAAAGTAAGTGACACATTGGGGGGACAGCACAATTGGTGACGAAATGAATCTACAAGAATAAGGTGCATTGTAGAGGCTGATGAGCTTGATGATGGGGTGTTGAATAAAATACAGACATCAGGTGGTTTTCTTGTTTTAAAAAAGAGATGATTTGATTGGTGTTATTTCATCTTATTTTTGGCAAGTACTTAGCGTGTTGGTGTTTGTTTGGTGTAACTTGGTGATACTTGCCAAGAGCAATTGATAATAATCACCATATATAATGTAAATTATACATTACCACATTAGTTTGAGTCTCACTGACAATGTTTCTTATAAGGAATATATTTACCTGATATTGCATATTACACATCACCACTGACTTCCAAGTCTCTGATTATGTAGTGGCACAGAACATAATGTGTTAGTATGATGGCATGTAAAATGTACATCAACACTTGCTTATAGATGCATTGATAATTGAGAGAAATGTGTCATTTGATCTGATGCCAAAAAATGTACCTGCTCTCTCATACTAAATGGTAACACTTATCCCTTACTCCATTTTAAATGGTATGGTATGGGCAATCATTAGCTTAATTCTTGAAACTGATGGCACTGTTCTGGAAATTTCTTTTACATAGCATAACACATACCGTATAACCCGGATCTAAGGTGCACACAAATGTACAAAAGATACATTTCGGCGGAACTTATAATCCGGCGCAAGTTAGCGTTTTTAACACGGCGGGTATCCGCAACACATTATTATTTTTACTTTATTGTACGGTACGGTACGGTTTCCCGCCAGATGTGACAAACCAACAAGAACGATGCGATTAGTCGGGTCGAGATGTGTTGTGTTTTTTTGTTGTAATCGTGAAGCATGTGAGTTTTTCGGGTTTCGGACGTAACTCGGCAACCAACCGGAGTTACTGGGAGCTACAAATACGGGCGTATTGCTCATGAGACGGAGAAACGTTTTATGTTTTCTCCATGAACTTAGCTAGGGTGGAACACATCGAAACACCAAATGTACATGGAATTAGCCCCGTGTGCACTTATACACTGGGGGCACTTATAATCCGGGTTATACGGTAGTTCTGTTATCAATAACCTCTTCAGAGACACTCAAAATGCATTGTTTGTCTTTTATGTGATCATAAATTAAGTAAGCCCTTTACCCTCGTATTTGTCTCCACAGCAAAATTATTAATTTTTCCATAGTATTGACATCCATTGTGACTAACACATGAATGTTGGTGATACGTGTTGATGACCAATTTATAAATGGATATGTTTGCATCACAGCAACAGTTCTACTGTCTGTAATCATAATGCCATCATTATTGATGTGCATCCCTCTGAGGTATTGCAAAATGTTTAACATGGAGAGTCTTGTTTGATGTTACCTCTACAAACATGCCTACATGCAATTACGCTATACTCATTTTCTTTTTATAGAGGACAATGCCACTGCAGCAGGCAACAAGGCTGCAGCAGAGATTAGCCTATTTATTGATGTATATCATTCCATCAGTAGCACAAGATGTCTGCAACTCATTGATATTACGCAATCCCTAACCCATCCAATTGATCATCTTTATGTTTAGGGGGACACATATGAGAATAAACAAGGACAAAACTTTGCATCTTGGTTATAACATTTCATAAGTCTCAGAAACTCATTGTTTCCTGCTGCTTCTTTGTCAGCATATTTGACATTCTTGCTAGTTATGACTTGCAAATATAGAAGACTGCAACCATTGGCATCCAAAGCAGAAGAAATCTATGTATGACTTTATTGACTACATTTCATTGAATGCAACAAATGTTCTTTGATTGATTTTAACTCATCAAAGATAAAGTCAATCACTAGATCACCCCAACCTACCATTTCATGAGGGGACATCTTCAAAAAATTTCAATGAGTAAAAGCAGGTCAAGTCATTGGAAAGAAGTTGATCTATTCGTCTGATACATGAGTGGCCACAAGACACAATAGAATGTTGTGTATTATGGCATGAGAGATATGCTTATAAAATTTTGACAATGAAAGTAAGAAAATAAAGTCAGGCTATTAAGTCAGTTAGTTCCAATCACATCATAACGCAATAATTATTGACTCCACTGTATCTTACAGGTCACTCTGGAAATACTAAAATATGATAATGAAGACACATATTTGATGGATAGGTGATGTCAAGTAGTATGGGAAGGATTCAATCAAACCTGAAGAACATCTGTAATGACATCAGATGGAATTTTAACATTCACAAACGAAAATTTTACCTCCATGGTGTCCTGATTTACAGCAGTTGAAGATAGATCAATTCAGAACCTTCTTTGTTGATGAATTTTCTTCTTTGGGGTCAGAGATTTAGTAGAAAAGAATAAAGGTGGCAGAATGTTTATGAAGACACAAATGAACAGTTTGAAGTGGTATTTATGACCTTTTCTTTTGACTTTCATCATCTGGAACGCTCTGCAGACCCATCCATCAAGCCTTCAGCTGAGAATTTTTGAGGAAGTGAGTATGAACATGATCCCAGTATCGGATTTCAAAGAATGAATGCATTTCAGGTTTCATTGTGTGGGGAAATGTGTCTACTAATACAGATGGATCCTGCAAACACAATTATGCAATACATATTGATGAACGTGCACCTTCCCCATCAAGATCATGTAATACACTCAGTGTGTTCAAGGAAGTATGAGAGTGGCTTACGGATGCTTTCAAAAGTATTTGTAACTACCTCTTTAGTATGTGTTGAAGTTGTTTAGTATGTGTTGAAGTTGATGTCAGGATGGTATACCAACATACTTATGCAGTGTGTTGATTTTCTGAAAAATTATGCTTATACTTATGCTTTCTGGTCTTGAATCAGTCTTGCAAGACCCTTTGCTGGCAACATGGATAAATGGGTATGCAATAAACTCAAACAGCTTTTAAATCTTCTGCTGAGAAAATTATGTCACCACTTGAACACTGTGTTTCCATCAGGGGTAACAACATTGGGATAAATTTTTAAGAGCCCGTCATTTTGGCATTGATGTTTGGTGTGTGAGCTTGGGCTTCAATGTCTTCCCATGTTTTGTTAGGAAAAGTTATTGGGCAAGTTATTGGGCAAGCAACCAGCAAGATGGGACGTTCATTATACTCAAAGTGTAGAATAGCAGACTTTGTGTTCATTTGACAATCAGCCCTGATGAGTTGACAGGCATGTTTGGAGAGAATAGGCATTGTGAATGGTACTTCGTACTGAATAAGCAAAGCTTGATGGGACTGATGCAAATAAGAGGGCAATAATAAGTATTCCCTTCTCTATGCAAACTGCAAGTAGTCAAAGGCAGACAGGATGGTACAAATTGGTGTCCTATGATTGATGTGTAATTAGTAATAGTAATACTTTGTGTGATAAAGAATGCCAAAATTTCAGTTGATTGATGCTACTCTCTACGCATCAGAATGGTCATTTGATCATAAGTTTATTTCTGCACCTCAATGCACACTTGCTCTGTTTACCACAATTTTACACAGCTGAATAAAACACCAAACATATAGGTGGGTCTGTTGATGCATTAAACCCAAAGTCTTTGGCAGGGGAATGGTTAAAGTAAATTCATGTGGGTTCTGTTTAGCATTGTATTACCATCAATGGAGGTGATATGTCAAAGGATAAAGTCTGGTTGTAATACTGATAGCATAGTGATAATAGTGAGGATTGAAGAGATCTATTTCAAGATAGGAACTAGGTAAGAGCAGAAAGAAAAAAGCAAGAGTGATGACAGCAGCCGCAACAATATGGATGTGGATGTGAGACATGAGCAAATCCGAGATACTAGTGATTGTGTTGTTGAGCTGTATTGACAGTGATCATCGGTTGTTGGTCACTCTGTATGTTGTTTGTTGATGCTGTTGTTGATCTGCCTGCGGTGGTGATGCGCAATAAGCAAGCAAGTAAGGGCACAGACCAAACAAGCTCTACTTTTTGTCCGTTGGACTGCATGACCAACAATAGCTCGGTTTAGCATTTTTTAGGTCATGAATTCAAATACTGTTGAGTCCTGTTGCGGTCAAATGGGGTAAGAGTGTAGAGGAATAAGCAGTAAAGAACCTGTGAAATTAGACTAATTCTTGGCTATTTTCAATGAAATATCTTTGCCTCCACCTTTGGCAAAGTTGCGTGTGGCAGATTAAAACCTGCTTGACACTTTTGAGGACAAGATGTTGTGCATTCTCCTTTCTTGCGTGTTTATTCTTCAGTTGTGGCTGTGGGCAACCTTGCTAAACAAGAATGACAAAATTCAGTGCGTAATGTCGACTAGTACTTATACTTGACTGAAGTGTTTCTTGAGAGAAACATCACTAACTGATAAGGCGTATCTGTGGTATCATCATTCTGAAACACTTGAAGGTGTTTCATGTTTGTCAGTTATCAGGACACAGTCAGTGCCAGAGTAAGTATATCAAGCTGATGAGCACCGTTTGTTTGAGAGGGTATGGCAAAGACATTCGTTGGTACACTTCAATGTGGATGTGTTTCTGCCTTTGACTTGTTTGTCATCAATGATAGGTCCCTTGGGTAAACACGGCAGCGGAGATTAGAAACTATGCTGGAAATGTACATCTTATTGGTCCTGCATTCCCTAGCATTATCAACTTGCTACCGCCCTCCAAACTCGTAAAGGAGATCGGCAACATTGCTGTGTTTGTATTTTTTGGCTTTTTGGTATGGTGTCGGCCCGCCTACGATCACAAAGACGAAAGCAACAACGTAAATCCACTTGATAAAAAGATATTTCAACAATCAAAAGCATCTATCTGTTGGTCGTGTTTCTTACCTCTTGATGATCTGAAGTATAAAATATCACCAGAAGATAAAATTATATACATGAGAAAACGAAAGTCCCACGAACGTACAGATCAGGCAATAGTATGCATTCAACTGACCTTGCATTAACATTAGCACCGTGCAAAATGAGCATCTGACACATGTCATAATATCCAAGTTTTGCAGAGGCGTTTATTGCTGTTCGTCCATCGACATCAAGCTGATCAACATCTACACCACACTCTAGAAGAACACTGACCGTATTCACATGGTCATTAACGACTGCTGCGTGAAGAGGGGGCTGTTGGGCGACGTTTGTATAGAGAGGACCATCGGGTGACTTTTTCCGTTCGTGACAGATAACACGCCAGTTAGACACGGGTGTCAAGATGCGGGCAATTGATGCATTGCCAAGAGAACATGCAATGTAGAGTGGGGTCCTGCCGAGGATATCGACTACATCGAAATTCTGAGGTGGTACATAGGTGGGGTTGGATTTGCTCATCAAATAATGCATTAACATGAATTTCTTTCTCACCTTAAGCTGCTCAAAGTTTAGCTCAGCAAAGAACTTGCAAACTTCCAAATGACCATGAAGTACTGCGATGTGTAATGCTGTTTGTCCGAAAGAATCACGAGCTGATGTGTCACAGCAGCCGCTATCGAATAAAGCCTTCACCACAGATGCGTTACCCTCGCGAGCTGCGACGTGAATCGGCGCTTCGTGATTATTTTGTTCAAGGGGGTGGCGAAGATCGAGTGATGGATAATGCCGAGGTAAAGAGAGCGGATTGATCAAGTGTTCAGATTGCGATGCCATATTTAGATTTCTTTGTTTAATGTGAACATTCACAGGATCAGTGTTAGCACGGCGTCGTAGATGAGATGATAGGTGAGATTGCGGTAATTGCCTTGCAACTGAACGATCCTGGGGGATTTTGCTTAGAAGCGATGGAGGATTTTGTGTGAAAACGTCTGAAGAAGAGTGTTTTGTGTCATGGTTTTTTTCGTTCTGGATATCTATAATTTGTTGAATGGCACGTGCTAGTAAGTTGATGACGCAAGCATGGTTACTTTTTGCCGCCAGTGATGCGCAGTCCATGCCTTCGTTGTTGCGTACAGAGAAATCTACAGGGGGGGACGAACCAGGCTTGACTTTGCCTAAAAACTGTGAGTCCATTGAGTTGTTCCCAGTGTTAGCACCGTCCTCGCTAAGACAGTGACCTCGAAATGGAACGACTTCAACATCAACAGAAGTTAAATCAAGCATGGCAGCAGCCTCAGCAAATGAAATTGTTAAGTCCAAGAAGAATTGCATGGCCTCGCAAGACCCCTCTCTAGCTGCGACATGTAGTGGCGTTTCGCCTTGGGCATTTGTTATGTTCCAATTGGCAGCCCAAGTTTTGATATCCCCAAGTGGAACAGCTAATATTGATGTAAATGCTCCATGTCGATTAAGCTCTGCGTCATGAACTGTTTCGTTTTCATCGTCGCTCTCAATGGAAACACTTCTCCGCGCGATCGACTCTTCATCGACCGAACTGTCGTCCGAAAAGCCACAATGGTAACAACCTGATTTCAAGACTCGAAGACAGTCGACATTGTCTTTCCAGGCAGCGAGATGGGCGGCAGTCGAGCCGTGATTATTGATGGGCGTATTTGGATCAAGTCCTCCGTGCTGTAGGAGGAGTAATAGACAATCGTGTGAATTGCGAAGTGCGGCTGTGTTTTAGTAAACAAAAGAGACAGTGTTAACGATATGATGGTGTGAATTGCTGCATTATTGTGAGAGAAGCACAGACATACCCACAGCGACGTAGTGTGCCGCGCAATAGCAAGGAGACGGATATTCCAACAACTGCTTAATAATATAGAGCACATTTCTTTCTTTGGAGATTTGGTTTGACGGTTCGCGATCAATTGATTGCTTCGGCTCCCCGTCCTGTTTAACCTTTTCTAAATAATTTCTAATAATTTCACGAAATATCCATTGCAAACATTGATGTGCATTGTAGTAGCAACAATATTGGATCCATGTTCTTCCGCTCTTACCCGATTCTTTCGCCTTGATAGAACCACGGACTGAGGATTGGGTCGCCTTGCTCCGTCCCGAAGACACCATCGGAGCTTCTCTTTTGGATCCAGCTGCGGAAAATCCCCTATTCGAATCTCCTTTAGTGCTACTACGCGGTGAAACGTTCCTCCCAGCAGCGGCCCTCTGCGAAGGCGATTTCACGGACATGGCATCCCACTCTGCAAAATGAGGTAGCGGTTTGGGACCATCGTACCACAAAAAGCGAAAGACGAAGTCCATCTTCCCGATATCGTTGACGAGCCGTTTGAGATAGTTAACATCGTCTCGTGGAAAGATTTCTTTTTTGATAATGTCTCGCAGTTTGGAAGGAGAGGCGCTGGCATGTATTCGGAGGTATTCGGCTGTAGTCATGGTGGCCGACGGGAGTGACGACACATGGGCTTCAGTTGCAAGATTTTCGACAGCATCATTGTGTTCGGTTGATGAAGAGTCGTTGACTTCATCGGTGCATGACATTGCTGCATAACTATCATCGTTTGAAACATTTAGCAAACTTCCATGGTCGCTGGTCTGTCGCTGGTTTGTACAATACCATACACAGAATTCAGGACCAGGAGGAAGAGCTACCTACCGATTTCTTCCTATGCTACCATGTACTCCTCATGTACTCCTCTACGTACAAATCTACATCATGCTGGCGTTTAATTTCACTTTTCTGTGATAGACTTCGGCCTCCCAAGGTCGATTAAGATTGATAACAACTTCTTCCCAAGCTGCAACAAACACTTCTTGCTCAAGTACTAGCAGTCTGTATCCACGGCCTGGTATTTTGTACTTTTGACTGTCTTGCCACTTTTGTTTTTCCATGTGTTGCGTGTTGATGCAATGGTGGATGATGGTAAAATTGTCACAACCGTTCACCTAGTCTCTTTTCACTGTGATGTCCCAGTAGGTGGAACCACTTAGTATGTCAGCCACCATTGATTTGGGCAAGTCAATTTTACAATTGTCTTGAGTGGGATCCTTCTATTGTAACAGATGCTGTCATCAACATCATCATCTAGTTGTAAGTTGATATAATGCTTGGGGATGCTACTTGGATTGTAGAGCTTGTTTCCTTTTGTCCTGCTGCTGTTTTCACACATGTGAGCATAGTTCAGCAGATTACTGTCAGGGGGGATATTCAAGAAGATTGAGGTAGCATTAAAATATCTCTCTTGTATCATTGTTGTTGAAACCTGAGTACTCTTGATCCAAGAAGTACAACTCATCTTGACTCTTCTCCCCTAAGCAATGGACGCAAGAAAACTTGTCAGCCAGAATGCTGTGGGTGTGCTCAGTACAACACAAGGTACGTGAAAACTCTTCAATGTTGTTGCGCCAACTCAAAACCCATTGTATTTTTAAGGCATAGAAAGTTGTTATGGTCTGTAAAACATGTATGTCTGCACCAAGGAGCATGCCTTAAAATTCTTCAAGGGTAGCTACAATGAAGAGCATTTCTTTTTCTGTTACCGCATAGTTCTGCTGTGATTTTGACAGCTTATGTGAGAGAAGTAGGCAACTGGTTGGCCTTCTTCTACAATTCAAGCACCTAATTGAAAATCAGATGCATCTGTATAAATGTTGGACCCTGTTGTGGCACAGGGACTGAGTTCACATACAGTCCTAGAACTTAACACTTTTCTCCCCATTGGGTCACTTTGCTTTTAGTGTTAGGCTTTGTGTTAGGGTTCTGGAACTGGGTGTCCTTGTTCTGAACTGGGTGCCTCAATCAGGCATCGTGCCCCGATGGGGAGAAAATTGTCCAGTTCTAGATATGGACCCTAACTTGGTCCCAGTTCTAGAACTGGGATGATGGCCCAATGGGGTCCAACATATATATCAAACCTTTCATTTTTGTCTGGATGAGCAGCGAGAGCATTGATAGCCATAGTGCAAGCATTTTGTCACATACTTTCTGCATTTGATCTGTCTAAGGTATTGGAGTATGTTTCTTCAAACCAGAACTATCAGTTAGCAGTTTGAGTATATGGGGTGACTTGCCCACTTATCCCAGTACAATAGAAAGTAACATATCCAATGAACTGCAAAGTTCCGTGGCACTGTGGGGATGATCCATATGATAGCCTCAATTTTCTCCGTGTCACTTGCTATTCTCCTGTAAAATGGTGATTAGACACTCAAGTTTTGGTAAAACATTGGATCCATGGTAGTTCTAATAAGGTTCTTTCACCGCCATTTCAAAACATTCATATGTTGGGAACCATGTAGCAATTCCTAGGAAGGACCAGAGCTATTTGTAGAGGCAGCATTAACCAAATATGGAAACTCATATGAGGAATTGTTATTATATTTTGATAATGGTTTACATTGTTCTAGTTTACTTACAGTGCTAATGAAAGAGTGAAATTCATTCAGGTCTGTGTCTATTTCCACATCAGGAAGTTTGGTGGATGATGGAATACATATCATGTCTTCTGCTAGCACAGTTCCCTTCAAGGCACTGCATTTGGATGTCTTGGCATTTTGCCAGCATGGCAAAGGTAGAATCAATGCTATCATCATTCTTGACTGGATGGAGAGGAGTATCATCATTGCTCTCCAACTAGGAACAAAGTCACTTTGCCTTGTGAGAACTTGGCATACCCTGATCTACAATATGATGGTTTTCCAATGATCTGAAGGAGTAATAGGACTTGGAGACAACAAAAGAAGCACAAGAGGCAGACAGAGAGCAGTTTTGAGATGAGGATATAAATGAGCTCATGGATCCAGCATGATTGTGCATGGCATGATGGTCCTTTTAGCCTCTCAGTCATGATGTTGCTGGGGATGCTGCTTTGCTCTTTTTGTCCTCAGGATCTTCACGGTGACACCATGGTTGATTTTTAATTTTTAGACTGTAAGAACTGTGACACCACAAACAGTAATGTGAACAGTGGGGCAAAGCTGAGCCCTATGATGCTTGCCTGGGCCAAATGAGGTGTCACTCGCACGATGTGGACCTGCAGATTTGGTGGTCACATAATGTGTGTAACATGTGACCAGTAACATACCAAGACCCGCAAGCATCGTGGCAGTAATGAGGCCACACAGAGTCCCACGGTGCAAATATTGTACCCCATTCACATGCAACTTTGATGTGGATAGTGAAGGATACTAGATCATGGCAGTATTATTATGAATGAGAAATAATCAAGCATCAAAAAACTGCAGACGCCTCTGAAAGACCCTAAAAGTTTATAAACCTTTTGCTAAGGCCATGTGCGTAGGCAGAAAAAATCGTACCCTACCCATAAAATCGTACCCCGCAACAGGTTATGAGTATGTGATTTTGGGGGTATGATTTTTTTTCGATTGTACTGGTTCGACTCCAACTGTGCAATAGAAAAAATATCATACCCCCAAAATCATAGATACCATACCCCCTCCCGCCAAATCTTTACGCGTCTTCTCTCACGGTGTCAATATCATCATTTCCACGATCACTCGTGAAGGGTATCATACGACAGGTATGAATTCTTCTTTTGCTCCCTACGCACAAGGGTACACACCCCTGTGACGGCCAGGCCCTTTCGGGGTACGATTTTTCTGCGGTGGGGTACGATCTGGTACGATTTTTTTCTGCCAACTCACATGGCCTAAGATTCTGTAAAGTAGTGCTCCACTTCTCAAGCCAAATTTGAATCAGTGTATTTCACAAAAATATCCGTACATTATTTTCAAAATGCTACCAAGGTAATATTTTTATTTCAGTACCAGTTTCTCCCGTAGCCACGTCGATTTTTCAATACGTCATGTATTTTGATCAGAATATATAAGCGTGCAGCTACTTAAGTAGCGCTGAGGGTAATAATTACTACCAAAATTTGGCTAACAAAATAAGAAGACGCCGTCGTCTGCCACACCGTAAAATCTACCCTGTCCCGTGAAAAGTGAATCACACAAAATCGTGATGGATGTTTGGTACAGTATCATACCTTGTACCTACTTTGTACCATACTTCTACACTGACTTGATATCATTGTATGCCCATGCATCACCATCATGGCATGTTTGCCCCATTGTTGGAAACCTGTTCAATCCTGGCACCCATGCTGAATCTAGCTACATTGCTGACACTGGCCTGCTGCTAACAACATACATGAACAGGGACAGTTGGCACAACACGAAAAATGAATTTCCCTTTTACTACTTTGATGACCTAAAGTGGTTGGTTTCTTACCCCCAGCGTGAACCTGGAGTTGCCGCTGTTGTCACCTTGCCGCTTTGAGAACATTTGAATTTCTCATGTTTAAATTTGATGATATCTTTTCAATGCATTACTTACACAGAGCTCATGCCTTTGTTCGTGTCTCAGATCCAAGACTGATTACGAAGACACCACTATTGTCGCTCTGCTGCTAGCAGCAATAACGAACAGCACATGTGCTGCTCATACTGTACCATTTTTTCAGTACCATGCAAATCACACGAATGATGCGATTTTTAACTCATGTATTTTGAATAAATCAAATCCACTCCAGGCAGGTCCTTCTGGTTTTAAATGAGGAGCGCCCACCTGCCTGGAGTGGTTGAATCTACTATTCATTGAGCGTCTGTTTTACATGATCTGCGTACTTACAGGAAAATGGTAGAGTACACGAGCAACACATGTGGGAACAGTGAGTTACTATTGAGACAAAATATTTCCCATTTTTATTTTATGATTTGATATATTCCAATCGACTCTTATGCACCAACCTTGGCAGAGTCATATCTCAACCCCCAGACTGAATATTGAGACACCACTGTCATCCCTCCACATAAACAGCACTGGAAGGCAATGTCTGCAAGTGAAAGGTGAGATAAAGTTTCTTTCCCATTTTTGCATCTTTGCTCAATTTTCATCAAAGTTCCCTATTCACAATGGGCACATTGCTAAAAGGCTATTGATTTGATATATAGAGACTATGGTGCTCATTTATCTGTTCTGAAAAGAATTGAGGATGGGTGTCCTGCATGAGGACTATGGCTACATAGTTTCTTTTGAGCTTGACATTTGATTTGAGATTGTTGCAAAATTAAGTCTTTGTGATATTATTTATTCTAGTGGAAAATAAATATGTGAGCTAGATCACAGAGGATACACTGGTGAGATACAAAGCTCAGTTCACAATTCAGGGAAGGCATGATCTTGAACCTCTCTGCTTGATGTATCATATCCCAACAGCTAATATGTTCACAAGCAACAGCAACAGGGCTACATTGTGAACAAAACAGTTTGTACCTATAACCCCAAAATTGGTACATTTGTTGTCCAAGGACGTGACAAATACATGAGGGTGGCACTGGGTAGAGGTAGTCCACTGATGTAATGAATGGATGGTATTGATGACTATGTGATTATGTGACCTGTGTGTGAAACAGCATTAAAAATGTCTTGATGTACACAAGTATAGCCTAGTAATAAAAATGTCTTGACGCACTCAAAGACAAAGCCTAATAATAAAAATGTCTTGATGTACACAAATATAGCCTAGCTAAATTGTGAGCTAAACAGTTTGTTCTCATGACCCCAGAGGATGGTACATTTGTCTTCCAAGAATGAGACAAATAAATGTGGGTGGTACTGGCCTATAGATGTAGAATGATGTAATGAATGGATGACAGTGATGAATGTGTGAATATGTGATCTCTGTGTGAAATAGTAATAAAAATATGTTGAGGTACTATACAGTTTTATACACCATTTTGACATATTATACTAAAGACAAATCTCACTAGGAGAGTTAATTATACTAGCTTCATTTCTAGATAAAAATATGTTAATTCACTATGTTGCTAGGTAGTTAAATTCGTTACTAGCTGTCATCTACATAAAAATGTCTTGAAAAAAAATCATCTCTCTAGACATTTTCATTTTACTTAGACCTTTAAATTTCGTAGTACGTACTTGTTTCTATTATTGACGTTTTCGGCACTTAGTAGGTAAATCGTGGTAGTTCTGAGGGTAGCGCCCGATTCAGATATTTTCACAATGTCTTGCATACGTGCAGTGAGGAAATTACGAATTCGGGCATAACTCTTACACCTTAGAATAAGAGGCAACTATCTGGTTGCACTAATATTGATGTTCAATCTGAAGTGATAGAACAAAGACCTGGCTGACTTCAATACGTCCTATCTGAAGGAGAGCATAATATATTGATCATGCGCTATTTTTGTGACGAAAATTTCACAGAAGCAGACAGTCTCAGAGCAATTATTAGCTACAATTGGAAATGCCACAGTTATACCATCTTGGATAATACTTCCTTGGATCGTGCACCAACAACCTTCTTCCCATTCGTGGGCCTTCTTCTGGGCGTTTCCTTCTTCAGATCTTCTTTCTTTATATCAGTTACATACTTTCCATTAGCATCTTTAAATGCTGGGGCATATGTTGAATTTATACCCAGCTGGTGATAAAGCTCAAATAAGTAGGTGTCTTTTAACTCCATCATTGCTTCATATGATACTGGAATAACACGTACACTGTCCGAATTTTCGGAAGCACTTTGTATCCCGTAGCGCTTGATGGCATCTTTAATAAAGGCCAATGCAACCTCATCTTCTTTGGGAGTACTTTCATCCAAGCAGCAATATTGCGCTTTAGCAGCAGTTGATATGGTGCGATCTCGCATAGATACAACCACAGTAATGTCAACACCGCGACTCAGATACCATTCAATATGACTTGACACATATTCCAGACAAAATGCGGTCAGAAATAATTAGCTCATCCTTAGGTGCGAATCTTAAATGTTGTTTAGTCTTACCTCGTGATGTTTACAATAAAACGATCCCGATCAGGAGAAAATCCATCGTTTCCAGAGGGAACGTAGGCTTCAACAACACGCCATTCATTTAACTCTTCGTCGCTCTTACACCTACATCTAGATGGTAAGCGGAAGCTTTGAACTTCCCACTCAACGACATCACTCTGAACACTCGCAGGAGCCACTAAGTTCCTTCCATCAGGAATAGTCCCTGTAGCGACAGCCAGAACATTTGATAAAAACTTGACACCCGAAGACTGTAAGCCAATCACTGATATCAACCGTCTCGGTAACAGATCCTTTGTAGGCATTTGTACAATCGATTCACCTAGTTCTGTGGTTTTGCTGATTTTGATGGCATCAGATTCTTGCAACCCCTTTTGCTTCGTCACATACTTTGCATTCCCATCTTTGAACTCTGGGGCATATCTGGAGTTAATGCCCAGTTGATGATAAAGTTCAAACAAGTAAGCTTCTTTCATCCCCATCAACCCTTCATAGGATACAACGATAGCCCTCTCTTTGTCACCATTCGATCTACGTTTGCCATACCTATCAAGCGCCTCGTCCATAAGTTGCAATGCCAAGTCCTCTTCTTTTTCGCGTAACGCTTCGTTTCGGCAATGCGCCATTTTGCCTTTCATGTGAATGTTTCTGTCTCTCACACTCAGTATGGCAGTGATGTCGACCCCTCTGCTAACGTACCAGTCAATATGGCTCGAGATGTTGACCGAGAAACGTTTGGGATACAAGGCGAAGCCGTCATACGCACCACTCCCGCATTTGGCTCCACATGACCAAGTGCCATTGTTGTTCCGTATATGAACTTCGTTCTGACACATGTCAAGTATTCTTTTTTCCTCAAGAGTAAAATCCGGGTGTGTTGGTGGTGGTGTGTTGGGTGGTCTCCCTTTGTTTTTAAACAATATACCGTCACCTTTTCTTAGAGTATATTGAGGATAGTATTCATTCCGAGAACACTCTTCCGGGATCAACGCTTCGACAATATCAAGTGTCTCGTGTGTGGCACAATTCCACCCCCAAGGTAGACTTATATGTTGAATCTCCCACTCGCCATCATCTGACATGACTCTTCGATCTACACCTTTTTCGAACTTCCATGTGGAAGAAAGAGGAACGGGTTGCCACTTCCCTTCGGCTGCAAATGCTCCAGTTGCCACGCCTAGCGCCGTGGACAGGAAGGTTGTGCCGGAAGATTCAGCCCCAAAAATGGTGATAAGACGTTTTGGTAGCAGCTTTTGCTTTGGCGGTGGGGGTTTTGGGGGCATTGACGGTTTTGCAAGGAATGATGATCGCTTCTGCTGCTCATAAACTTCTGGTCGGTGTCCCCGTTTCATCGGCCGCTCACTTTCTTGTTGATCGCTAGTCGGCCGAGTTCTTGACTTTACCAGTTTTTCATGATCTGTGGTTGATTCATGAATTTTGGTATGAACAAATCCCAAATAATACGCTTGATGTAGAATTAAACCCAAAAGAATAACACTGATGCGTTTATTGAAATCTGCTGCTTTTGATGGCGCCTTACGATTACGCTGTCCTTCCACGACGTTAGTTATCATGCTCACAATTCATATAGGAAACAACAACACTCATCAAGTCAGTTCGAGGTCACTTAGAATCGAGTTGCGTTAGGCCAAAAGCTTGGGATGTTTTACGTATCCTTCACGAATCGTAATAGAACGAACGATTAACGATTATCCGGTATCGTACTACTAGAATTCTTCCACAATTTCCTGAGAATTGAATAATCGTGAGTTTTTGATCTAACACGTCGTCCGATCGTACCTCGTGGCAGCCATGGCAGCCTCGTGCCTTCTCGTGGCCCACAAACTTCCCTGATGCAACGTGTATGACTGAGGTATGACTGGATACCTTCAGAATGTCATATATTTTTGAGTTCTTTCCTCTTCTTTTTACCGTTTTTCTTTGGTTTTTCTGTTCTTTTTTTGAGTTCCATACATATCTGATGGCCAAGATTGGAGGTTAGGGAAATGGATGTAATTAACAAAATCTTGTCTTTCTATCTTAAGACTTTTCATTTTATCTTTATTATTAAATTAACACTTAATTTTAATCTCACTTAAAGACTAACATTATCATCATCGTAGTGAGGCCGATCCTTACGGGGCGGTGGAACGTGGAACGTACATCGCATTTTTGTGTTCTACGTAGGCATTTACGAGCCTTATGGTGACGTAGACGAGGAAGCAGAACACCTTCATCTCCGGAGAATGGGTTATCAGTCAATGAATTTGACGCAGAGCGATTTGCTCTGCGCCGCCCGACGCAGAGCAACTTGATGTACCGTCTCACGCTCCACCGCCCGTAGGATCGGTTCCTGTTTCATCTCGCGCCGGCCGACGAGATGAACTTTTTGAGAAGAGGCCCTAAGTTTCTGGATTGGCACACATCACGCGAAAGTTCGCAATTTTTAGTACTGAGTTCCTACTGTATACGTAATTACGAACAGAATTCAAAAATGACTTCACGACCACAATCACACCATGTCAACTAGACACAATGGTACGCTGCGTACTTCAACCATGATAAGGTCCGTGTCAACATTGACGGATACGGACACTACAAGTGTCTACAATCTGTCAACCGTAAGGCGCGATTATTACGTGAGGCATCCGAAATCGCGAAAAACGCGATCTGCGCGTACTACGTTACGTCGTACGGTAAGGATCGGCCTGAACCTCAAACAATGGCTCACCATTTTCAATTGCCAGCTGAGTGACAACACAAAATAGTGGTTGGTGGTGGTGGTGAAGTAGTAGTTGTGGTTATGGTGGTATGGGGTCAGGGTGTATTGCCACTAAAAGGATAGGATCTACTCCGAAGGATCAGATTACTTAATTCTATCCTTTTCTTGTAATCTTGTCCGTTTGGATCAGATTTGCTACGAAGGATCAGATTACGAATTTTCTACGTAAAATATACTGGTTCCAACGTACAAAGGAAATAATCTCCTCCGAAGGATAAGATTACTTAATTCTTTCCTTTTCTTGTAATCTTGTCCGTTTGGATCAGATTACTTTACTAGGAATAAATAATTTTTATTCCGTTTAAGGTATTTATTTAGGCCTTTTACTCGAAACTTGCGCGCAAGATCGGTGTACGTCATACTCTTGCTGACAGTGATGACAGTGGGGAGGAAGAACCTTACCTACCGGTGATAACGACTCAATGAATGGGTTGTAAGATGTTTTAATATTTTATCTGTGGTGGAAAAACTATGTAGTTGTTGATAAAAAATAATTAATTTGGCAAAAAGTGAATTTCATCTTTTAACCCTAATTTCCCTATCCTTCATTCCACAATTCTTGTCATTGGCTTGTCACTCTCCTGCCACTTTCTACATGTCTACAGTGATTTCTAGTTATTTTTGCATACGGAAAGTAGTTCATTATTTTACGTCAGTTTCAGTTTGTGTCTCCAAACTACTTTCAAATAGATTGTTAAACCTACACTACTCTTTGATGCCGTCAGTCCACAAGCAAGGTACGCCATCTTGATATCATCTGGCTGATTCTTACATCCCAGGTTATGAGCACCCTTCACAGGTGAACATCCTTGCTGAGTTCTCTGCGCTGGTCTAGGCATTGGGGCATTCGTGAGCCTCCTCAATCTTGGTGCATACTCTCCTCCATTTTCTGTCTTCCTGATTGGATATTTGTTGAGTCACAGATGTTTTAGCTGTGCTCTCTCTTCACTCCGCAAGCTCTCATCACTTTGGCTCAGCGACTTCTTTTTCAAGGCTCTGTGGGCCTCTCCTTCACCAGCACTATGAGCTTCTTCTCAAGTCTGTGGCCTCTTTGATTTTCACGGTGGATTGTTATGTAATGCATCCATCCCAAACTTCTTTGTTCTCTGCCGCCCTTGCGGCACCAATAACTATCCTTTTTTCTTGCTTGATGGGTCTGCATGATGCATATCCTCTGGCTCTATTCCATCCTTCTGTTGCTCCCCATTCATGCCATCAGCTCTGCCTCAACATTATACTTCACGCTGGGTAATGACCACTCTTGTTCACCCTTTGTTTGGCTAACTCACTGGCTGGTTGTCACTTCACTTCCTTATTCCAGCCTCATCTTTGCCTCTTCTGTTCTACTCCAAGTGATGCTGCCCACTTCCACTCCTGCAATCCCCAAGGACGAATTCCATCCCCTTTTCCCTCAACAGACTTTACCCACTTCATTACCACCATGCAAGGAAATCAAACCCGTTTTTGTGGTTCCTCCAAGGATAGTGTGCCAGCAAGCGCAACTGACTTTGATACCCATGTTTCTGCCAATACTCTTGCGTCCTCCATCACGACAAAACGTTGGTCTCTCCTGAGCCTGATTCATGTCCCGTCAAGCCCTCATACTCTGATGACACAGCTTGTATGTCTCTTTGATCCGGCCTTGGTCTTTGCACAGCAGGACAGTGCTTGACTGCTGAGACAGCTGAGAGCTGCATCCAAGTCAGCCATAATGATTGCAGTGATACTCCTGAAACAAGGAAGAAGCTCGGCTACAGAGCCTGCATCAAGCTACCTCGCCCAACTAATCCAGCCTTCTCTAGTCCAACACTACATCTCGCCTTCCAGCAATAGAGCGGTTGATGGGGCAGTTGTGCATGGTGTCTCCCATGCCTAAAATATGCATATTAGTGGTGATGTGACAGACCTTCTCACTGTGAGTTGGGCCATATCATATGTGAACCTTCTGACAGTGCATAAGACTGTCACACTTCATCAAGTTCTTGAATATCAAGACCTAGTCAATAGCTCCAGACTTGAAGTTGACATCAAGAGCAGTGAGTGGCTGTTGAAGGTTCTTGAGCACTTCACGTAAGCCTCCTTGCTTACAAGTCAGACAGTCTTTCATGTCACTCTCTCATACTCAGCATGGAGGCCTGTCCTTTTTCAAACTCCAAGTGGACAGAATTGATCGTATGTCTTTTGAGTCCACCCAGGCCCTGCTCTACCTCATCACTGAGTTCAAGTTGTTCAGTTTTGATCAGGAAAATGTGCCGGTGGGAACTGGTTGGTTCAAGGCATTTGTCGGGCTCCTTCCCACTGCTTCTTTCCCCCCTAACATCTTGGAGTCTTTCTTGACAAGGATGTCTGCCTGCTTGTCAAAAGACTTTAGGGAAGCCTCCTGCTCTCAGCTAGGTTTTTCTCTAATCCTCTGTACACAGAGTGGTCATGAGGGCATGGTATACTAAGCCAGCTTGGTTGTTTTGCTTTTACTTTGGATTCCAAGTATACGCTCTCTCCGCTCTGAAGAAATGCTGTGGCACCATCCAGAATGCAAGCATCTTGTTCAGCCATACATTTTGAAGCAACCATCGGCAAGAACAACGTGGACAATTCTTCTTGGTCCCAAGCAATGAATAGTCCCAATCCTGAGAAATGGTGGGATGATATGTCCACTGAATTGGAAAAATTGTACGTTGACTTGAAAGTTGAAAGCTTGACTGCTGGACAAGCATGGGCCTTGGATGAAAGTTCTTCCATGCACATGGGCCTTTGGGCTTAAACAGTTTCTAAATGGTCTCATCAAGAAGTTAAAGACCCGTTTTTGTGTTTGTGTTCAAGGTGATTGTCAGAAAGTGGTGATCAACTTATCTGAAACCTGGTCTCCTGCTGTCCAGTAGTACGGTGTGTACCATAATGGTTTTGTCTTTGAAGCATGGACACCATACCGGCAGACAGTACAGCAGCCTCCATATATGCTGAGCTGAGCCCTGGTGAGCAGATCTTTGTGGGTCAACCTCCTTACTTTCAACATGGTGAAAAAATGGTCCTGGACCTCAACTGTCCGGTGCATGGGCTTTGCCAAGCCTGGTGCTACTTATCTTCCAACATCTCAAATGTCACATAGAGTGTTATGGTTTGAAACAATCCAGTCTTGACCCCTGCCTCTTTGCTGGTGTCAAAATAATTGCATTGTGTTTTCTATATATCCTATTCTATACAAGAGATGATTCTTAGGTCAACAGGATTATCTCCTGCATCATGATTAGGTGGAAAAGTTCAGCTAAAGGCTTTCTTGGAGTGTACAACAAACTGCTTGGTTCTCTCAATCTCTGTAGCTTTTGGTTACCCATGCTAGTCTTGCTAAGTGAGTAGTTGATGCACTTGGATTGTACTCAGAGTTTTCCACTGCCCTTAGAACCCCAATTGGCTCCACCACATAATGATCCACTGGTACCCCAGCTTCACGCAACTTTAATTATGCCACAGGGGTTGACATGTTGTTGTATTTGAGTGGACAAACACAGCCTTCTGTTGTCTTTGCTGTCCATCAATGTGTCCGATATACATTCAAGCATACCCATCATCATGAACTTGCCCCAAATTGGACGTGACGCTACCTCATCAGTACAATGGACAAAGGTCTGGTCACAGTTCCCAGCAATGATCCTTGTATCTGCTATCCTGATGCTGTTTTTGCAGATTTGTATAGCCATGTGGATGCACAGGACCCTCCCTGTGTCTGCAGTTGCACTGGTTCTGGGTGACTACCTTAATCGTTCCAGGTGTTCAGATGTTCAAATATCCAAATTTCTGGAACGGCCAGATCTGTTCCAGACCTCTTGACCAACCCCCTTTTTTGTCCAGATGCCGTTCCAAACTGGAAAAGGGGGTCCGGACACCCCCCTTTTTTGTCTAGTTTGGAAAAACCTGCATCTGGAACAATCTGAAACAAAAAAATACCACGTGGAAGCATGTGGAAGCACATGAATAGGTTATTATTGCTCTCGAAGTCTTTTTAATCTATGAGTGATAACAATCGCTGATTCTGTTTGTATACACGTTAGAACACATTAGAACAAGGGAGTACGGCTTCCCTGTACAGCCATGTGTGTTCACGAATGCTGTTGGAATACGCGCAAAGTGCTAAGATAAGCGCGAGTATCTTCACGCAATGTTGAGTGGAGGAGGCAGGAAGGATCCACAGCATTCTGCTCGTGGATCAATCAGAGTGCGCCATCGTGTCAGAACGAAGTGGTGATGGAGAACGTGGAGGGAAATGGTGATGGGCATCACGGTTGTTTCGTGAATCTTGCTGTCAACATCAGGGAATCACGCGAAAAACGAAATCTGGGACATCTGTAGCCAAAAATAATTATGGTAGTCATTTTTAAAAAAGTGACCCAAATCAGTTCTAAAGTATACACCTGGGACTGGATATTTGAACATCTGAACACCTGGAATGATTAAGGTAGTCACCCACTTGATCATAGCCTTCAATTGTCCAAATTGGGGGGGGGGGTCTAGCATTCAGACAGGTATCACCTCGTCTACAATGAAATAGATTACTGCGCCACCCCAAACACAGCAGTCAAAGAGATTTTCCTTAGTTGACATTATTTTTCAGAGCTGTGGGCCTGGATGTCAATACAGTGGCCAATATGCACATGAGGAGGAGGATGACAATGCAGGCTCTCTGGGGTTGGCTTGGCTAGAAACATGCTGAATGACGCCTTGTTCCAAACATTACACCATCAAGTATCATTAGGCTTGTTTTGTCCAACTTCTGAAAATTGACTCTTGTAATCAGCTGGGAGATATGTTCACCAAAGGTGTTGGGACTCCAGCTTTTGTTGATTTGTGATCCTTGGTGATGGATTGGTATAGCTCTGTGTCAGTAATGCCTCCCAAGGCTCAAGAGGGAGAGCACAGTATCACTGGATACCTTCAGTATGTCATAAATGCTACATGAGGATAAAAAGCCTTTCTTGATCTCGTTCTGTCTTCTGTCTTCTTCCCATGTTTTGCTGTTTGTTTCTGTCATTTGTTCTGGAATTTGGCCTCGCTGTCGGGCAACTCACTCCAGAGCCATACATATCAAAGAATTCTGATGGCCAAGATTTCAGAATTCTTGTCAATGGCTTGACACTCTGCTGCTGCTTTCTGCATAACTACAGTGATTTCTAGAAGTTTGTTTCTGCAAACTACTTTCAATTAGGTTGTCAAGTCTACACTACTCTTTGCTGCCACCCATCCCTGAGCAAGGTGTGTCCTCTCACCATCATCTGGCTGATTGTTACATTGCATCTCACATGTGAAAACTTGCATCTACACTTCAAACAGAATAACTTGCATCAGCAGAATATTGAGTTGTGGGAATTAAGCATTAGTGGTGCAACTACTTCTTCCCTGTAAGCTGAAAGCCAAGGACAACATGCTGTACCATAAATAAAGGTGCAGAAATGCCCAGATAATTTGAAATTGTGCAAATAATCTGCGATTGTCAAATTATCTGTGATTGTACAGTGGTCTGAGACTGGGAGAAACATGTTTACTATTAAGTACCACTAATGGGAGTGTAATCACAATAGCATGCTTTTAGTATCAGAGGCAAAGCTGGTGTAATGTTAAAGAGGAACAGACATAAAAGATTGCAGGCTTGAAGGGATCAAGAGAGGGATGACTCCAGGGAGCTTGGGTGACCATTGCAGTTCACCTCGCAATAGTCCAGAGAGAAAAACGCGTGGCACACCTATCATCTTCAAGAGTAAAGGATGTGCAGAAGAAGGTCAGCATGAGCTCATGCTGCGTGCATACATCCCTATTTTAGCACTGCAAATATTAATTAGCATTGATAATCAAAATCTGTGCTTTATTCAGGGCCTGATTTGCTGTGAACATTGTGTTTTCACTTGTTGGTTTGTTGTTGTTTTTGCTATGGCTTTGGTCCCTCTCACTTTGATCTTGCATCTTCTCTGTTCCATTTCTGATGACTAGCCTTGATTACCCCCTGCAGTGTATCCTCATAATGTGGTGTTGATTGTTGGTACTTACATTCTTGCCCGCTCTGGTTCACAGATGTGGTGTCATTGAGGGAGAGTGTATCCCTTTTTCCTGTGGAATGCTTTTTGAGCATCCTTTGGATGATGCCTTTGGATGGTTGCCTGGCTTAGCCCAGTTGCTTGCCATCAATGCTTTTTACAATGCTTAAGCCATTTACCCTCTCCTGCAAGGGCTTTTAGGTCTATGAGCCGGGTGTACTTGCTTGAGCAAGCAGCAGCATACTCAGCGCTCCTCGAGTAATGAAGTTGGTCCCGGAGAACACACTCACAAACAGCCTATAGTTAATAGTGACACAAGCTCGTGCTGTGGAGTTGGTAAGTATATGCCACTTTGATGCCAACTCATTCTTGATTTGTAGAGGTAGAGTTGGACACATCAATCCAGTTTCTGAAGCAAGCCCTCCTCATCATGTTCTATCAAGACTCATCAGACAACATGTGGGTGGCATTGGTTACAGCAAGAGACTCCAATGGGTTTTATTTTGTTTGTCAAATCAGGAACAATCCAGTTCACACCAACCCCTTTCTCTATGCTTCCTGTGTCTGTTGGTGACATTTTCTCCATTATCCAGAAGTGTTAGTTCCAAATGGGGTCAACAAATACTTGGGGAGTCATCTTCAGGAACAGTTCTGAGAACACAGACCCTAGGACCAATTGATGCTTTCATCATGACAGCCAAGAACTTTTAGTGCCATATAAGCCCTCCTGCCCCATAACAGCCTGCCCTGTCACATCTATGATTGAGCCGTCTGGACTGAACAATGGTTTTGTACCAGATCTTTTTTGTGGAGGAAGTTGACAAACCACTCAGCAAGCATGAACAGAGTCTCATTGGTCTCGATGCAGTTCTTGGCTAGTGTTCAGAAACCTTCCCACAGACCTCTTTCAGATCTCAGAGTAGCAGTAAAAATCTTAAAGATCAGATGCGAGACAGCACTGCTTTACGTCCTTATATATTAAACTTGAATTCATTTCATGCTACGTTGAATCTTTAGATTTATTTTAATTAACAAATCAACTTGACAATCAGCGACACACAGAGGGGGTACCTTTAATAGATAGATGCTGTAAAAACAATGTAAACATAAGAAAACATAAAAATAAGAATGATTTTTCACCTTTTGCCCTGGACCATTGCTTTCTGTATTGTTGTTGTGTGAGGGAGGGTGAAGATGGTGTCTCCAGATTCATTCTGGGTGCCATCATATCAGTGTTGACATGAGGGTGGGACTGTGTGACTGCCTAATCAAACAAAACTTATGAGCTTCTGACCACAAATTAAAAATGGAATGGAAACATTGCCTCACCTTTTATGTTCAATGCTTTCAGTTGTTATTATCAGAGGAGGAGCAGCTCACATGTGAAAATTTTGTTAGTGGACTAAAATATCAACACTGGTATGAGCAGTGTGCAAGACTTTAATTCTAAAGTTAAATGAAGAACTGAATGTAAATGAAGGGAACTGCGTTATTTCTCACCGTATACTTACCTCCACATGTTCATATTCACTATTAGCATGGGGCAGTAGTTGTCATGTCTACAGATTTAGTCAGCAGACTGAGATGTCAGCAATGTCACATTCAAAGCATAAGCGTTTAAGAAACAAAACAAGCAAAGTTAATCAAGGGGGCTACCTTATTTCTTACTTTATGCTTTCTCCTCCCACTTGTTTTTGTTGCTATCAGCAGGGTCACGTTGACGGCATCTCCAGTTTCACTCTGGGAGCAGAGATATACGTCATGGCACTAATGGCGCATAAGAAATCAGTTGAAAATGTTTACCCACAAAATGAAAATAGAAAACGAAAAATTAATTATGCTCATGCAGTTTGCAGCAGAGCAGTCATGGTCACAGCACTAGATTAGACCCTGGGCTGAGATGAGAAGTATTGAATACAGCAACAGGAAAAGTGCCATAGTGGTTCTTGGTAAGAGGAGAATGTCTGAACTGGGTGGCGAGTAGCGATATTCTTTGGCTTGCATATCACACAAGTACAAAAGTACCTTTCACCAGTAACAGTATAAACTTAAGCTCCTATTCTCACCCAGGCTGAATTCTGGCAAGTTTACTGAATTCTGTATCTTGTAGAACATGCTTAATTTATTGGAAAATTGATGTTCATTGCAAATTGGACTTTAATTTCTACAAAGAAAGCTGCAGCTTGGCAAATGGAAAATTACAGTGAATTAGTTTCTGCCCAAATAAGTCAACATAGAACAAAACATTATGTAAGTCTAGGAAGAAACAAGTTCTTTTTGAAAGTGGTGCTCTTTAACAGAAACTTACAAAGACATGTGTGATTTTGTGTCCACATGACCAATAATATATGTTGGATCCCATTAGGGCACCGTCCCAGTTCTAGAACTGGACAGAAAAAATCGTCAAGTTCTAGAACTGGACGTTTTTCTCCCTGTTGGGGCACCGTGCCTTAATGGGGCACCCAGTGCTAGAACTGGACACCCCAGTTCTAGAACTGGGGCCATGATAACATATTCCAGTTCTAGAACTGGGACTGATGCTCGAATCCCCATTGGGGCACCAGTCCCATTGGGGCACCAGTGCCTTGATCGGGACAACCGATTAGTCCCATCTGGGCACTGGTGCCATAATGGGACGATGAAAAGGTCCCCATTTTGGCCCTTCTATTGTACGTAGTTACGATACTGGCTGTGCCCTGCTAAGTAGGCTCTAGTAAGTAGATGGTACACAAAAATTGCGCAAGTGCATCAAAGTTTTCTGATGAAATGGTAACCTAATAATGTACCTCAAAAAAATTGACATACTAATTATCCCTGCCTCGGTCAGAATTGATCCCCATTGGGTCATCAGAAAACGATTTCAAGGCAAAGTGCCACAATGGGGAGAAAAATGTCCAGTTCTAGAACTGGACGATTTTTTTCGTCCAGTTCTAGAACTGAGATGGTGCCCTAATGGGATCCAACATATACACCTTGTTTGTCAACTCTGAACATGTACGTATACTCACAAAACTGTAAGTTCTATCTTTTTAACATGAGTACACTTACAAAATCATTTTGTAATACTGTAGATAAGTATCTATCTTAGGTCTGACAGGGGCTTTCATTTGATGCCCTCTTGCTATAAATGGGAGCTGATGTAGTCACAGAGGTGCCTGTATACCACCTAGGATGGGTCAAAACTCTGGTACCCATCACATCCATACCTGAAATAGGGGTGGTGTCAGGTTTGTTCATATTCAAAAACACCCTTGGCAGGCCTGAAATTCATGCATGCAGAATCTTGATCACCTTGGATTTTCATCTCTCAAGGGTTTGGTTTCAGTTCCTCATGCATTTGAACACACTCTTGCCCAGAATGAACTTTGAGCTTGGTTCCTCCACACACAGCACAGATAGTTTTTGCTGACTGTCTGTCAGTCCCTTCAAATGATTATTCTCAGTACTGGGTCCTTTGGATGGCCTCACATATATTCCATTTGAA
This sequence comes from Cyclotella cryptica, assembly GCA_013187285.1. Lineage (NCBI taxonomy): Eukaryota > Bacillariophyta > Thalassiosirophyceae > Thalassiosirales > Thalassiosiraceae > Cyclotella > Cyclotella cryptica. The sequence continues at coordinate 1,198,155 of JABMIG010000006.1, forward strand.
AGAAGTATGCCCTACACCCCCACCTAAGTGGGAATGTTGCCTTGTGTTGCTAAGTCACTCAAATGCTAGAGCTGTTTGTACCACTGAAATCTCTCCTTGATAGCACTGTCTACCGTAATTACTGGTGTATAAGAACCGGGGTCATTTACAAAAGATACCATTAACACGTTTTTGATATGTTGCGATAACTTTTGATAGGACAAACTGTTGCCTACTGTGTGACACACCAAAACCTTCAGAAGAAGGTAAGCTTTCTGTAGATTTTGTCCATTTAGTCGAGAATCGCTTAGTTTTCAAAATATACGTACTCAAAAGTATGGGTGGTTCTTATACACCGGTGGTTCTTATACACCGGTAATTACGGTAGGGCATAGCAACAAGCAACCCCCCCTCCCCAAAGTCTCCTCATCGGTTTGATGATCTGTTGGGACCTTGCCACTGCAACCCTTCAGTCATACCATTTCTTGTGTTTGCATCACTCAATGCGAGTTTACTCTCACTTAGTGGTCATGGTAACACCTCACCTTCAACAAACTTGCCAGTTCATGGGACATCCCTATCTCCACCCAGAGTGGGCCATTGGGGTAGGGTGAGCAGATCTTGTTGCCTCCTTTCTTCTTTCACCTTGCAGGAAAAAGTTTCATTCAGCAGCTGATCATTTGACATATCACTTTCACTGGGGGGCTCTAGCTGGGAGTAATACTCTATTGGGACAACTCAACCAAACAAATGCATCATGATGAAATCTAATATTTCTCCCCTCCATACCCTCCCTCCACTTCATCCCTGGTTCCTCATAGATCATCTTGCAATCTCCTTTCCCACCTTTGGTCAATCAAGAGGGACAGAAAGGTGATGCAATGCAGAGGTCCCACTTGTTGAGACAACTTGTTCCCAGAGCTCATCCTGTCAACCTCTCAGATTTCATGTCTTCATAGCAAGAGGGCCTTGATTCCAGGAGATCCATCTGTCTTCTATGGTTGAAATGAACTGTAACCTTTTGGATGGATTTCTACTCACAGCTTCCCCTGCCTTGATGTCCATGGTTGGAAAGACGTCATCTGTGATCCAGCATCCTGTCAACCCCTATTCTTTTCAAAGAGGGGCAGATCATCCACAGGTTGACCAGTCATGAAGCCCAGCAGACACCCTATGTTAAGTTTGTCACAGAGCTCCATTTGGGGCACTCCAAAGCCGTGACCAACAGTGTGACAGGTGCTGAGAGTGCAAGGTACTCATGGCAGAAATGGGAAGCCGACTTCCACTTATTCTTTCGAAGATGGCCCAAGCCATGCCACTTGTGCACCAGAGACTTACACCCCCACATGTGACTTTGAAAGCTAAATATCTCAATAAAACCCCTGGAAGCACTTAATACTCCTCAGGAGACTTGACTGACAGCTGACAATAAGATAGGAAAACTGCAGTCTATGGGATACTTTGAACCAGGGCCTATCAGAAGCTTTATTTCTTCTTTTATGTACCTGAAGGTGAGAATGACATCCAAGTGGTTTGCAATGGCACCTCATACAGCTTGAATAGCTCTCTCTTTTCCCTCCAATTTGAAACCCAAACTGTTCACAAGAATTTCAGATGCATCATACCTAACGTGCTCATGGCCAGTGGTGGTCAACTTTGAGAAGATGTTCTACAACTTTTTGTTCTACTTGGACTGATGGGGCCTCATTACAGTCAACACCGTCAAACTCTGGGAAGTAGATTAAGTGTGTTGGTGGGAAAGCATGCCGAGGAACTATTTACTATTTTTGTCAGACTACCAACTTACCCCTTTTATCCAGTAAATCAGTTTGACGATCATTGGATGCTTCTGTTCAGTTGTGATCTCCCTGATGGAGCAAGATGCCTCAAGAAAGAGAACTGAACCTTCTACTCCCTCATGCCCAAATGCAGACAGGGCCATCATGTGTGATGGATTTGTGTGGTATGGTCTAGTCATGGTCCCATAGTTCACCTTTGACATGAGCCAAGGTTACCTACTGGTACTCCTGACCCAGACAGGCCCCAATATCAGGCCCTGGGCACAACACAAATAGAATTCTTTGCACAAAGGGAAGGATCCCACCTGACCAAGAATACCACTCCAGTCAGTACATAGGGCCCTTCTCTTGGTCCTAGAGAATATTGAGAACCATGCGGAACTTGACACGAAGCCCTCCAGCATGACCAAAGCAAAGGGGGCTGATCAGAAGAGCAAGATGGAGTCGACTGACTCCCACATCCCCAAGAAGCCCAAGAAGGAGGGCTGGACCGAGAAGCACTGCATGCTGTGCAAGAAGCATGGGGGGGTGCACAAAAGTCACAACATGCGTGACTGCTGCTGCTATAACAAGGACAGTACTCCGATCAAAAAGAATGGGGGCACCTGTAAGCCCCATTCCAAAGAAAGGAAACCAGAGGGTACAAACTTTGCCCAGATAGTCTGGGCAGAGTTGAAGAAAGCACTCCACAAGAAGTCTAGCAAGCGCAAGAAACGCCATGCCAATGACTCCGAAAGTGACAGCGACTCCAATGACAGTTCATGAAGGTGCGGGTCAGATAGCACTGGGGACTTACATACTTGTAAGAAATGTAAACTAAATACCGCAGACATCAGTTATACTAACCCCAGTCCGAGTAAAGCTATCCTGACAAATAAAAGTAAAAAAGAGGGCAGTTATTTGGAACCCCGTGGCTTCGTCAGACGAAACCAAGTTAGTTAGGTGTTTCGTCTGATGAAACGGATTGGGGGTATGTTCAAATACAGATATGAATATAAGATAAAAGTTATTCCATTTTGCTTCCCATCTGACCGGAGATCATGTTAATTAACTTATGAACTAACATTTAGTATGTATATATTTAAAAAATACAGCAATCCACAGCTGTGTTAAGGCTATGTGGTAAATGGTGTCATGGCATTATCTCTGGACAGGGGTTCAATTTTTCCTTTTGTCATTTTATAGGTGCATGATTTCGTCTTACGCAACCATGTTTACTAGTGTAAGCATGCAAATTTTTTTATTTCGCTGAGACTTTCGATTTCGTCTTACAAAACCATGTTTACTAGTATAAGCATGTAATTTTTTTATTTCTCGAAGACTTTTTGGTGATTTTGTCTGACAAATTGTGTTTTCGCCTCGTAAAATTTGAATTTGTTTTTAAATCTAGTGGATACCTTTTCTTAAAAATGGTGTCAGTTGGACACCTAACTGACACCTAACTGACAAAAATGCTTCGTCTGACGAAAAGAGTTGTTTCATCTGACGACACCATGGGGTTCCATATAACTGCCCCAAAATAGAATTAGCTGTCACAAAAGACAAAATATCAAAAAAATCTTGTTCCAAGACAAAATAGCCTAAATTCGAGATAAACAGAAGGCACACCCAGTGTAAACTACAGTATCAATCAACCAGAAAAGATGGTTGTACCACACACAAAGGACCGCCTCAGTGTTATGGCGCTAGTGGCCATAGTGGAACCAGTGACTGAAAGTCAATCCCCCAGAGCACACAAACAACCTATGAGGAGTCGCCCCAGTAACAAAATCAAAGTCCTACTGGACTCAGGGTCTGACGGAATTTTCCTACCAAAAGGAAAAGACAAACCCTTTCCCCACCTGACTAGGCAGGTGCCAAGTCTTGGCATACATCAAATAGGAGCTTCCAGACAACTGGACGGGGAAAGATCAGAGTTAAATTCTTTGAGTACTCCAACAGCAAGGAGTACTTTCTACAACCAGATGTTGTGGAATACAAAGAGGATAGTATGACCAAACCAGGATTTGACCTCATTCTTGGTAGTAATACCTTGAAAGAGTTAGGAATTGTCCTAGACTTTCGGACAAAAGAAATCACACTAGATGACAGCTCACTGCCAATGAGGGACATGAACAAACTGAAAACAAGAGCGACAGTTGAACGGGCTTGGACGATGAATAATAGCATCTACCAAGACATGTCCAAGGAACCCCAGAGTACGCTTGAGGCAAGGAAACGCCTCATACACATACTAGACGCTAAATATTAAAAAGCGGATCTCAGGGCAATGTCAAAGACAACTGCACACACCTAAGTAACCCAGAACAAGCAAAGTTACTGGAGCTCCTGCAAGAATTTGAGGAGCTATTCAGCAGAAAACTAGGTGATTGGGAGTGTAAGCCATTCTCCCTCCAGTTGAAGGAAGGAGCACAGCCATATCATGGCCAGCCATTCCCAATACCCGAGATAAGCATGTAGAAACCACCAAGAGGGAGGTCCAGAGACCATGTGACTTAGGGGTACTCAAATGGCAAGATGATTCTGAATGGGCATTGCCCACATTCATTATACCAAAGAAAGACAACACTGTACGTGTTGTCAGTGATTTCAGGGAGGTAAACAAACGGGTAATGAGAAAACCGTTTCCCATTCCCAAAATCAGCACTGTTCTACAAGAACTAGAAGGCTTTACGTATGCCACAGCCCTTGACTTAAACATGGGCTATTATACAATTAGATTGGATCCAGATGCTTCCAAAATGTGCACCATTATCTTTACATGGGGTAAGTACTCTTACCTATGGCTACGAATGAGTGATGCATGATCTCCCGACATCTTCCAAGCTAAGATGTCTGAGCTAATGGCAACCCTTGAGTTCATCTGAACTTACCTTGATGACTTACTATGCATCAGCAAGGGTAGCCCGGAAGACCACCTTCATAAACTCAGAAGGGTCTTTATCAGGTTGCGAGACGCAGACTTGACGGTGAATGCCCGCAAGTTGTCTTTCTGTGCCATGGAGACAGAATACCTAGGCTATGTATTATCCAGAGATGGTATCAAGCCACAACCAAAGGACTCCATCTATCCCCTCACCACCAGAGAGATAGCAGAGGCACAACAAGAAGATGAAAGCCTTCAAGACAAAGGCTTTACAACCCAATTGGTTGAGAATACCAAGGTACTCTGTAAGGATGGCAAAATGGTAATTCCAAAAAGCCTCCAACACCGTGAGGTAGCTTGGTTTCACCATTACCTACAGCACCCCAGGACCAAGCATCTTGAAAAATCTAAGAACGACAGTCCAATCACATGTCGAAATATGTCACAGTTTCCAGGTGAACAAAACAAAGCTTGCAATCACCAACCCATGGGAGGCATTATGTGTGGACCTCATAGGGCCGTACATCTTCAAGGGCAAGGACAAGACACAGATTGACTTTATGTGCATCACAATGATTGACCCCGCAATTAGCTGGTTCAAAATTGTTGAGTTGCCGGTATCACAGCTAAAAGAGCTTGATATTCCCACGGGTACAAAGGGGCAAAGGAGCACCGACACACATATCCAATGCAAACAACCCTACTTTGACAAGTTGTCTGCAACAGTAGGTAATATGATAAAGAGGACCTGGTTAAGCCGTTACCCATGTAGCCAATACATCATGTACGACACTAGGAGTGAATTTAAACTTCACTTTGAGACCCTCTGTGATTCATACGGTCTGTAAGCCAACAAGTATCAGAAACTGACAAGCGAACACAATACTTGAGCAGGTGCATCAAACAATCATGGTGATGCTCCGCACAGCTGACTTAGAATGGCCGATACAGTCAGCGAGAGTGACATTGCTGACTTTCTCACTAATGCCGCATGGGCCGTTCGCTCTACCTAGAACACAGTACAAAAACCTCATCAGGAGCAGCTATTTTTGGACGGGACATGTTGTTTGAAGTCCCCTTCATTGCCGACTGGTCCAAAATAGGGGAATATAGACAAAAACAAACAAACACAATGGGAAAATGATGCCTGCAGGGACTGGAATTACCAGCCCAGTGACCAAGTACTGCTGCAAAAAAACGGAATCCTTGGCAAAACAGAAAGCCGGTATGAAAGTGATCCTTGGACTATCACATCAGTTCATACGAATGGGACCATAAGGATTCAACGCAGAACTAAATCTGAAAGATTCAATATTAGGAGAGTAACACCTTACTATACATAAAATAAGTCTCTGTCCACCCCCACTCTTTAACAACACTTACGCTTTGTCACATGCACACCATCTTTTTCCTCCTCCCATCCCTCAGCTGGAGGTTTTACTTTTTTGTGCGCATTGACACCTTTTCGCTCCATTTGTGGGGGCGAGTGACATAAGCCAAGGATACCTACTGGTACTCCTGACCCAGCCAGGCCCCAATATCAGGCCCTGGGCACAACACAAATAGAGTTCTCTGCACAAAGGGGAGGATCGCATCAAACATTTGGCAGGACTCCTTGGCAAGACAAGTAAGTCCTGCAGGGCCCACTGGCAAGTAGACATGTACAGCCTAATCAGGTACATGAAGACCCATGTTGGCATGCAAGTGCACGTACAGCCTAAAAAGGTGCATAAAGACCCAGTTTGGCATGCAAGAATCCAACAGGGCTCGTGCAAACCCGACACACTCAAGTTAAATGTAAATTACATGATAAATCGAGAGATCCACCATGATGCAGTCCTTATTTTTGATCATTTCCATAGCTCATAAAAATAATATCCAATCAGCTGGAACACACCTTTTCTACTTCTTATCTACAACTAATTTTTGACTACTTCCAGCTTAGGTCAGCCTTTCACTCAAGTGGTCTCAAGGATTTACTACGTGTAAAGTAAAGGTGGTGCCAATGTACTTCCTCTATTTTGATTTTTAACATTTTTTCAATATTTTGAGTCCACAATTCAATCCACACCTAAATAACATCAAAAAACACCTTTCACAAATGAAAAGAAGCATGTCAACATCAAAAAATACACAGAGACATAAAACAACAGGTCATCATCCCTCTCTTCCTGATTTCAAATACAATAATGACTTCAGATGTAATCTCCATATCTCCAAGATAAGACTCCTCTTTGTCTCATCAATTATGACAGCAAAAAACACCTCACAAAGGTTGTGAAAATATCACACAGTTTTGGAAATTCCACAGAGAAATAAGAAACAAGTCAACTTTTTTCTCCACAAACTCAAATACAAGCATCCAATCCAAATAAAATCTTCACCTTCATTCACTCCATGGCCTGCTATTTTAAGATCTGTTCTTTCAATGCAATCATTGCTCCTTCCCATTTTTTGGTTTTCTCTTCTTTGGCATCCAATCTTAAAAGTCTTCAGGAATAATTGGCGCCTTTAGGGGGACAAAAATACATTCATAAGATACCTCAATCACAGACAAAAAAACACATGGACATCATTCATTGAAGTCCTTCAACGATAACAACAATTTCATTTACAAAACGAAAATCAAAAAACACATGCACATTTTCACACTCTCACATGATCACCAAGAGAAGCAGATCCCCTTTGATGCTGTTTTGACATCCATCCCATGTTTTGAAAAAATGCCTGTTTCGTATGAAATCTGAGAAACTAATGAAACCTAAAAAAGGAAAACATTATCTTTAGCTCTCTCTCTCTCTCTCTCTCTCTCTCTCTCTCTCTCTCTCTCTCTCTCTCTCTCTCTCTCTCTCTCTCTCTCTCTCTCTCTCTCTCTCTCTCTCTCTCTCTCTCTCTCTCTCTCTCTCTCTCTCTCTCTCTCTCTCTCTCCTCTCTCTCTCTCTCTCTCTCTCTCTCTCTCTCTCTCTCTCTCTCTCTCTCTCGAATCTCTCTCTCTCTCTCTCTCTCTCTCTCTCTCTCTCTCTCTCTCTCTCTCTCTCGACCTCTCTCTCTCTCTCTCTCTATCTCTCTCTCTCTCTATCTCTATATCTGGACTCTCTCTATCGACCTCTCTCTATATATATCTCTCGACCTCTCTCGACCTCGATCTATATATCTCTATATCTCGACTCTCTATATATATATATCTCTCTCTCTCTATATATATATATAGATATCTCTCTATATATATATATATATATATCTCTCTAATACTCTCTATCTCGACCTCTATATCTATCTATATATATCTCTCTCTCTCTCTCTCTATATCTATATCTCTCTCTCTCTCTCTCTCTCTCTCTCTCTCTCTCTCTCTCTCTATCTCTCTCTCTCTCTCTCTCTCTCTCTCGACTCTCTCTCTCTCTCTCTCTCTCTCTCTCTCTCTCTCTCTCTCTCTCTCTCTCTCGACCTCTCTCTCTCTCTCTCTCTCTCGACCTCTCTCTCTCTCGACCTCTCTCTCTCGACCTCTCTCTCTCGACCTCTCTCTCGACCTCTCTCTCTCTCGACCTCTCTCTCTCGACCTCTCTCTCGACCTCTCTCGACCTCTCTCTTTCTCTCAACCTCTCTCGACCTCTCTCTCGGTAAGAAGGAGGAGGTGAAGCAGGTCTTAACTGCTAGTACAGTGAAGTACATCAATGGTACAACCTTGGACATTATCATAAGGATCAATTGCACATGAAGAGGTCAAACAGGCCATGTTGATTGTTGGCTAAAGGAATCTATTGCTGTCACATATATGCAAGCATTGCTTACAGGATAGAAAGGCGACAGGAGGTCAAGAGAGCGATATCAACATAGAGGTCAAGAGAGAGGTCAAGAGAGAGGTCAACAGAGAGGTCAACAGAGAGGTCAACAGAGAGGTCAACAGAGAGATCAAGATAGAGGTCAAGAGTGAGATGAAGAGAGAGATGAAGAGAGAGAAGTTGAGAGGGAGAGGTCGAGAGGGTTCAATGAACACTTCAATGTGAGGAGAGTCACACCTTTTAAACAATCAAATTGAAAAGGTAGAAATGATATTTTTGTGTCATCTTCCTCCCCTTGGAACACTTATGCTTAAGAGTTGTATAACTATAAACTCCTTAGTTTCTTCATCAGTCACCATTCACAGGTATGGATATTTTTCCCCTTTTTGACAGAGAACATTCATTCTACATTGAGGTTGGGGGAACTTGTCTATTATTTATACAAATATTACCTAAAGTTGTAATTCAATATTGATTGATCCTGGAAACCTAATTTCAGTCATCTCTTTCACAAAAATAGTCTTATTTTTTCTCGGGGAAGGCTTATTTCTCAGAAATAGCATTATAAATAAGACTATTTCCGAGAAATAAGCCATCTCCGACAAATAAGACTATTACCGAGAAATAAGCCTATATCCGAGAGCTACGTGAGCATGTACTATTCCTAGCAGAGATGCCTCTTATTTCCAAAAAATAAGCCATTTTCGACAAATAAGACTATTGCCCGAGAAATAAGACTATTACCGAGATTTGGAAATAGTCTTATCTCTCAGAGATAGTCTTATACTATTCGGAATCATTATTTTCAAGGTACATACTTTCTAATCTAGTTTGCGATAGACATACTATTTGATACCAATCCGTTTACTCGCAATTTTATCTCATAGTGCACATTCCCCCAACCTTATTGATTCTCCATTTGTCTGGTGAACAGGCCAAGATGCAGATGTTATCATCATTTAGGAGATGCAAGACATCTTACAATATTGGTTATAATCTTGTTCTCAGGAAGAACAATTCTTCGTCCCAAAAGGCTCAACATTGACTAAATGATGAAGACTTTCAAGATTTTATGAATGTAGAGGATGATGGATACATCCCTTAAGTAGTCCATTCTAAGAAATGTTAATCTACACAGTTTCCTTTCTGGTGAAATATGCATCATTATCCCATTCATCAAGATTTGCTTGGTAATATCTCCCATGCAATTCATATCATAAGAACCATCAAAGTCCACAATGTACCTTAAATTATTCTTGTAATCCCGGAAAAGTGTGTGCTCTCAACACAAAGTAAAAATATAAGTATTCTCTGACATAAACCTTGGTATGCTTTCTTTGCAGACTTACCCTACAGCCTTTTCATTTTCACCCTTGCTCATCAATGTTGCCAGTAACTGCATATCATGTGTTGGCAACTACAGCGACCCTCTTTTCTTTACCTATATCAAAGGAGGGAAGGAGGGTTATCACACTATTGAGAAAGGCACCCAATAGTTCAGGGTCCAATGATTTGTTATTTATCTGAGCTGTATATAGTTAGCTGAAAGATTTCCTATGTCATTTGCTGGGTCATTTAAACAAATAGTGCATAAAAAAATGTTTAATTGATACACATCGTAGTTTAAGTTAGACTGGGATAAGTCGTACTTTTTATTGCAGTTATGTTTCTTATATACATTCCCAGTACTATTGGATCTAGCACTTCAGGATGAGTTGGAACCACAGCTATTGTTAGTGCTGTCACAATGTTTGTGCTTCTTCTTTTGAGTGCATTTCATTTTCTTGTCGGATCCTTCTAGTTCATCAATGATAGTGGGTAGTTGTGCATAGCTAGTTCCTCCTTCATAAGGGTTCTGGGATTACAAGACTATCCATGGACATTCTTCTATTTCTTTGGGGTGTTGTTGGATTCATCCTTCTGTCATTCTGGAGTATTGTCCATCCTGAGGATGTGACTTGCTAGGTTGGCATCATCAAAGAATCCAATGATCTTCATGTAGTGGACTTCCTTTGGAGAGCGGTCCTGTTAGGCCAAAATCCAGAGAAAATGTGATTCCCAGGGAATTGCAAAAACCTCAGTTCATCAGATTGCAATATCCAGGGAAGCGTTTTTTCATTAGATTTTGCATTCTAGGAAAAGTGTAATTCCTATGGAATAGCCAATTTTGGGGGGATCTGTAGAAGTCTAATGTATCTGTTACTGACCGTTTGTAGACCCCCATCTATAGACCCCACCTCACAGTCTATAGACCCCCCCTGTAGTCTATAGACTCTATGAAATTCGCCGAAAAACCGTTTGTAGACCCCCCCCCCTGTCTATAGACTGTGAGGGAGGGTATATAGACTATCACACGACAGTCTATAGACCCCCATATGACAGTCTATAGCCTCATTGAAAAGGGTGGTGAGAGTCTATAGACTATAACAGCCAGTCTATAGACCCCCACCCCCCTTTTCGATGAGTCTATAGACTGTTCGTGACTGGCAGTTGTGAACGGAGGAAGGGTCTATAGACTCTTGAATTTAAAATCACTCCCTAGTCTATAGACTACGTTCGCGAGGGCGATAGTCTATAGACTTAACATTAAATCCCTTGTGATAGTCTATAGACTCCTCGATCACAAAGATATAAGTCTATAGACTCTATCGTAACATTTTTGTTAACTAGGCTATAGGCTCTATTGAGACATCGCTGACACGACCATCCAAATAATAAATTTGGAATCGTGACTAGTGTGATGATTGTCAGAATGGCAGTTCAATATTTCCCGCCAAATCATTTTTAGAGGGGGGGGGCCATAGACTGTGAGGTGGGGTCTATAGACTGGGGGGGTCTACAAACGGTCAGTAACATATCCACCCCATTTTCTTCAGTTGGAGAAAGGATACTGGCACACAATTGATTCTGTGCCAACTTGATCCCAACCATTCATAACAATTCGCTGGGAATTATAATCAAACACATTTAAACAACTGCATACTAATTCCCTAGGAATCACAAAGCCCTTCTACATTATGGTCCGAGTGGCGATTCCTTAAGAATTGATATCAATCCAAATACACCTCTCAACTTTCGAATCTCTGAGAATAGTAATTGTATTTTAATTTCTCGTAACTATTTTATTAATCCATGGAAATTGTAACTATTTCTTTCCAAGGTACATATTGCAAGTCCTAGGGAATGGTAATTGAATTATCAATCTTTTTTACCCCTGTTGAGGAATGCATACTAGAATACTGAAAGGATGAATCTAATAAAAATGCAGCCAATCTACGGCAATTCACACAATTTTAAACCAATTACAAGTGTTCCCTAAGAATTGAGTCTTGCCTTTTTTGGCCAGAATGCAAGATCCCGTGAAAAAACGATTCCATGGATATTGCAATCCAGTGAACTGAGGTTTTTTCAATTCCCTGGGAATTGCACTTTCCCTGGATTTTGGCCTAACAGTACAGGCATGGCAGCAGGTCCAAGTACCCGTTAAGGCACTGAATCCTCTGCACAAAGTCCTGGATCATCACCCTGTTAGGGTTTCCTAAGTTACCTTAAGCTATTGCTTATCTGAAAACTTTCCACTTCTGCTGTGGCATATGTGAACACGGTCTGCAGGTGGAAATATTGCACCCATCATTTTTGTGCTATATCTCTATTCTTACAGGTACAATCGTTGCATCCATAATTTATACTTTTAGAATGTAATGAAAATATTGTAACAATGGTTGACACTTGGTCTGCACCTCTTGAACTAAGATACAGTGATCATGGATAATGTTGCTATATGATTTTTGGAATTGGAACAGAGTTTAAAATCATTATTTGCAGAGCTCAACCAACATTTGATTAAATATTAGAATTGTTATAGTTCTGTTTTGTTGCTCGTTATTTTCTCATTTTAGTGGTACAGAGCACATCCTCATTGTAGAGAACAGGATTAAAAGATTGTAAAACCAACAGCATTTCCATATGATATCCAAAGGAATGTTTGGCTGTGGGTGAAATTCCAATAATTGAACCAATAAAATTTTGTATTGAAGACATATCATGCTCTGCAGAATCGTGCAATTATTGTACCCATCCAGATGAAGTAGGAATATGCAGTTGGTGCATTCGTTCAGAATTCTGTGGAAGTTGGAATAACCACGTGCATTTACAAAAAACATACAAACACAAATATGAAAAGTTCCTTGATCATACTCTTGACATTGGCTGAGATGTCAATTTGATAGTCATCATGCAAACAAAGAGCTTGTGCTACCCCACAATTCAGAAAAATGCACTAAGATACTCTTGATGTATTGGAGATGTTTATGCATTTCTGTGGTTTGATTGAGGCAACCAGATAATCCCTGCTGATTTTTTGGCTCTCTTCATAACACAAATATCAATGTCATTCAAATGTTCTTAGTTTCTCTCTCACAGGGGACTTATTCTCACAAATTTCTTGCATTGGCCAATTAATTTATGTTCCTTTGTGGTTTAATTTTTGAATGTCAACTTGCATCAACTGATCACAAAAGTGAATACAATAACAAAAACTTTTGGGAGTGAATTTTAACATTTTTATCAATGAGGACACCACAAAAATCAAACGAAAGTAGAGGTAGCAAAGGTATAGACAGAAGTATATGTGGCGAACTTTTTGCTGTTATCTTGACTGAGATCCACTTTACTATCAAGAAGCTTGAAAGCTTAGAGCAGCTGTGTTGAATGCATATCTGCTTATGAGTTCTAAGGGCGTGCCTTCATGGCAATCTGGGTTTTTATTGCCCAGCCTTAATGTAAGTGCACACAACATCTTCAAATGAGCTTCTACGTTCAATTAGCTTGAACCATCACGTATCTGTGAATAGGGGCAACAATGCTGCAATGGCTCTTTCGAGGCGGTCCACAAGGGCGTGAGCACCCCAAGCCTCATAACATTTCTTTGCATTCATAAAAAAGTCAAGCGCCCGATGATGGTCGTTTTCATGGAGGAGGAAAGTAGCTGCTTTTTCTGATGCTAGTCCCTCTTCGTGATAGAACCTATGGGCGTGCGCTGCTTTGATAGATTCGCTGTAACAATGCATGGCCATTGAGTGATCGCCTTTCAAGAAATTGAATTCTGCTTCCAGCAGCAAACGCTTATTTCTAAAGTTCCAAGTTGAGCCTTCCTCCCATTTTTCCAAAGTGGCCTTCAAAACGAGTTTTACAGTATGGCGTTTATGTTAAGGAATTTCATGCAGTTTCAAAAAAATGGAATCAAGTGCGCGTGTTCCTTACCAGGACATCTTCTCCTATAGTTGTCCACTTGGCTTCATCGTTGCGGTGTTTCCTCGCAAAATAGAAGGCAATGAGACCATCAATGAAGGTGCCAACGAGATCACTGAATAGAGAAAGCAAAAACAATGTCAGTCGATTCATAGACCTCATGTTTCATTGAAATGCCGTTGCATACCTGACTAATCTTCCCGTTGAACACAAAGGAAATTCTCTGGATACCTCATACATTTCAGCAGCAGCATCCATGTCTCCAGTCCAAAATGCGACAAACTTCGGACGCGTATAGTGATAACATGACATGAAAGCAGGTCGGTTTGACAATCTAAAATATTGTGTTAAACTTCGAAAGTTGATTCGTTGTCTCACCTTTCTCTTCTGACAAAAGTAGCGGCAGATAGCTGGCTGGTTATTTTGACGTGAACTTAGAAAGCAAGACTCTTCTGTCATTCCAGCGAAATAGATCGAAAATGCATTTTTTTCAACCCCCATCAAGTCGAATGCTAGTTGGTGAGCAGCCATGAGGCATTTTCCTGCCATGTGCTGCTGGCACTGACACGCACGCTTAGAGAATGTTAAAATATTGTCAACGATTTCCTGAATATTTCGCCGGAAAGTTGAGCAACTCGAGAACGTTGGCACAAGAATCAAGAATCTAGAGGTGTACTAATCCGACTTACATCAAAGTTCACACCGCAACCATAAATTGACATGTTCACATATTGGGAGATATTTGCGATGGCAAACTCGACCTTATGGAATTTTGTAAAGGCGGGCTTTAACATAAAAGAAAATAAATTGAATGGTGAGGAGCGCCAATTATTGTGTGTACTTACATCACCCCTATTTGTACCAATGTCAAATGCCTCTAAATGTTTAGTAAGCGATGCCTGAAAGGGTTCCTTCCAGATATTTATCATGGTATAAATCTGGGAATATACGCGAGGTATCATTTCGATAGCATTCAGCCGTTTCATCAACTTCATGGCCACACGACCCATGCGGTAACCACCTTCGTTGTCTGGGTTACTAGTACTAACAAGACGTGCTCCAAACACAGCAAATGCAAATGGAGTGATATTACAGACACCATATTCGATCGACATCTCAACCATCCGAAAAGAAATGATTGGGCCTAATGGAGGATTTGCAATGTAGGCGAGGTAAAGGAGATGATTCAAAAACTGCATCGAAGCCTATATAACGCGACGCGATAGATGCTTAAGACTGAATGGTAAACGTAGAAAATGTCATATGGTGTGCAATCTCTCTCACCATCTTGCTTGCATCAGTCATTACGGGTAGAGAAAGCAATTGGTCATCTGACATCCCCTGCAGCACTGTCTTCAGACGATCGAATTCAACGTAAATAATATCCGGCGTGATTGTTGAGGGTATCGATTCCCCCAACTGAGCAAGAACTCGTAAGCAAGTGGAAATCCCTTCCTCCATTTGACCCGATGCGGTGAATGAGCGAATTAAATTGTTGTAGATATTTAATTTGTCAGTGAAGCACTTGGCGAACTTTAAAGGTTTCTCGACAAGAGATGTGAGTCTCGAGAAGTCTCCAGTAACGTACAAGGCCTCGCTCGCCGCATCATAGAGCCTAATTGTGAGACTGTAATTCGATTCCCATGAGTCATGCTCGAGGAGTGATAGACCTGCCACGAAGTACCTTGCTGCTGAGTGGAATGCCGAAAGTGAAATTGCTGTAAAGTGATGAAAACATTTAAGAACAGATATGGACTTGGGATGGAAGTTGATGGGGATTCGAATTTCTTTGGCTACAAAACAACAACTCACCCATTTCTCCTGCTCTGAGATTCAGAAAGGCAAGTTCATGTTTCTGCGCGCTACTTTCGAGGTGCTTCACACCTCGATTCATGTTGTCGACCACACAAAAGAGCATGTTGTCTCTCTCTGATGAGGATGACTTCATCAAGAGTCTTGATCCAATGAGAAGGTGAAATGCCTCCCTGTTGTCAATTGGAATTAAATCATAGGCAGCCTGTTGAATTTGATCGTGCGCCCAACTAAACTGCGTCCTACCATCGATGCTGACGAGATAGCCATCTTCGGCGCATTTCTCAAGAAACATATCCATGTCGAAGTCGTCATCTTTCTTGGCGCTTTGCAAGATGTTAGAATCGAAATTTGATCCAAGACATGCCGCTGTTTTCAAGCCCATTTGAATGTTACTGTCAAGACGTGTCATGTTCAGGGTCATGTGCTGGACAACATCCCCAGATATCTCTTTGATGCGGATCTTTTCGAGATTAAACTCCCATCGACGAGAGCTCAAACTGAACCAAAGGAGTCCTTCATCGTTAAGCGACTTGAGGAACCTAAGTAGGAACATAATGACTCCACCGGTCTTCGTATGAATCGCATTCGAAAGTGGTCGGCACAAATTTGGGGGCAAACATAATGCCTCTGAAACAAGACTGTTGGCACATTCCTTCTCGATGGGGCCAAGCTTGATGGTGACGACGTGAACGCCATTCTGTTGCAGGTCATTCATTTTCTCGGTCAACGGGTGTGACAGACTCACTTCATTGTCGCGATACGTCCCAAGGAACAAAAAATGATGTATGTCGGGATCTGTTAGGATCATTCGAGTGACGTCCAAAGAAATGTCATCTACCCATTGAAGATCGTCCAAGAATAGAATCAAGGGATGTGCCTTGCAAGCGATAGCACCAATCAGCTTGCAGAACATGAACTTCAAACGATAAGAACTCGGCGTTGCGTGTGTCTTCCCCCCTATCGTAGTGCTGTCAATGCTGCTTGTCTGGACAGTCGAAGTCTCCTCGGCCATCAATTTACCCAAATTGGGAATTGCATTTGTCAAAAAGCTATTCCCTGAACCAATAGCATCATGAATTCGCCACCTTAGTGACGTGAGAATAGTGTCTGATTTGGTTCCTTTTTCGATTATGGAGCCGAAGAAGTTGTTCAGAGCGTTGCTAAGCACGGTATCCGGGCTAACAGACTTATGGAACTTCCCTTCAATGAAATAGCCGTCTTTATCTTGGATAGGTTTTTTGATTTGAGTAACAAGGAAAGATTTCCTGAAAATTAAGTTCAAATATAAGCAAAGAGATGAGAGTGCAAGTAAACGAGCCGGTGAAATGTCTATATCGAGATAAATCAATGGAGACCGCACCATGTGCCCGGATGACCTTCATTTGGTGGATGAATAATGAGTGCAGCGACACGTTATGTGAGTAGCTCTCAATCATCAAAACCGCTAACACATCAAGCGGTATACTTGCCTGAAATTGTAGCCATTGAAGGCTGATTACCTGGCATGAACACACTATGCAGCAAATGCGTCAACATACTCATTTGAACCTGCCTCCCATAAAACAAATCTGTGTTCAACTTCAACCTGCTTTCCAACATCCATTCATCCAACTCCGCTTTGCTGTAACACTGACTTCGACTCTTAAGCATAGTCTCCAAGTCGAGGTATACATCTTTCGCTGATTCATAGTTCACTGTCGACGAAGGCGAATTGGTGCTGTTCGTGTCAGTCCCGGTGAGAAGAAGCGTCGAGATCAATGATCTCATGTAGATTGGTAGACCGTCACCCCTCTCTGTTTGCCTGTTTCGCTTTCGGCCCAGGTTGTCTCGCCGCGTCTCCCAAGGCGTGTCTGTTCCGGCAACAGCAAATTCAATTGTGTCGTAACTGGCGATATTTTTGTGCGTGCTGTCATCTTCGAACCTACGAAACAATTGATCGAGCACAGCGCCCAAACTCTTGAGATCGCCATGTTTCATCTGCTTTTCTGAGGCCGCCATGTCTTCGAAGACGATGCCTGCTTGACTTTGACGAGGATCCGGTCTGAAAATCATCGCCTTACTCAAATCAATCAACGTTGCAACATATTCCCCCTCAAACGTATCCAAAACCACGTTGTCGGGGGTTAAGTTATTATAGGCCACCCCAGCCTCGTGGAAATCGGATAAAGTCTTTGCAATGGCCATTGCCGCGCGAAGACGCACGCTAAGAGCGTCCGTCGCTCTGGAAGCCGCGGGGCTGAGATTTGACGCGGGCATCAAGGGAGCATTCGAGTTGTGATCGGTGTTCCCGAAGTGCAGCACATCGCTGTCGATAGCCGTTTCGAAGGGAGAACAGCGTCCGCTGTGATTTCGTTGCATGCGAAACGATTCATTGGTGGTCCTGTGCGTGACTGTGCGTACTTCCACTCCAGATGTTTCCCATGGAACCTTGCGCATCCATTCTTTCAGTGTGATCCCGTTCGCCCATTTGAAATACAACGCCACGGGGTGGCCGTTGAAAGGCTGAATTTTGACGACCTCCCGGCCCTTGCATGAGGGGGGCATGTAGCGCGATATGGTCTGCTCGTGACTCAGAAGGTTGACTTGCCATCGATGCAGCTGTGGATCGGTTGGGTTGTTCGTACACAGGATCTTAATGCCCTTGTCCTGAAAGCGGTAGATGGCAGCACGTACGGATTGGTGAACAAGGCAGGGCGATGTCGATTGAGGACTGGTGATTTCGTCTGCTACATGGGTATTATCGCCGTTGGCTTCGCCGGCTTCGTCCGGAAGGGCAAGGCCTCTCAAGGTAAACAATCCGAGTGCTATTTGGTCCATCCCACGACATTTATGACTCTCAAAATATTTCTTTTCTTGTGAAAAAGTGTCTTCGACGTTTGATGGTACAATAGGAGTACAATAGGTATGGTACGATATCGTACAATGCTAATGATTGTTATTGTACAGTACCGAAATATCACGTACGAAGCTAGTATTTAAAAAAATTGAGACAGGAGTGGGGCATCAGACTGTCGAGCGAAACTGGACCATGGTTCATGGTTCGTATGTCTCTTCATGCTTAGATCTAGTTGTATCGCTCTGAGTCATAGTAAGGCTATTTATATACTAATTCCAATTGTAAGATGTACATGACTAGGTAGTGACCCATCCTTAGCTAGTAAAGTAGGTATGACCCAAGGTTCGTAAGCAGTTGGGTACTTGATATGTTACCACCAAATCCAACAACATGACAAAAACCATAGAGCCAATTCGTCATTAAAACAAACAATGAATAGTATCACTACCACCTTGTCCTTTTGCTTCTCCAAGGACTATTAGCACTCCAAGTTGCCCTTGTATTAGAATGATCAGCATCAGACACCTCTCTTTTAGCTCTCCTCAATACTGCATCTACCAACTCGGTTCTTGCAACTTACCTATGTTTCTCTCTGCTCTTACGTTTCTTAGCTCGACGCTGCTATATTTGATGCAAGTGACTCTAAGATGAAGTGAGTCCTGTGTGGTATCTTCCCACACCAAATAAACATATTCCCAGACAATTCTGCTCCACAATGCGGGAGTATTGTCTGCCTGCATTCTTCTCAACTCTACTGACTGACATAGACCAAGAATCTGCCTTATTTAGTACCCTTAGGTACTAAAAATTGAAAAGAATCCTTTACCTAAAATAAAAAGGGAAATTCAGGAAAAGGTCTCCATTGTCCCTGCAAGACAGGCAATTTTTGACTTTGGCGATGAGTATCGCCAAGAGGAGTCGTCAGATGTCGTCAAGAGATTTTGACGGTTGTCAACGGGTCGTCACTAAAGTCATCAGGGGTCCTCACTAAAGTCGTCAGGGGTCGTCAGGGTTGTTTTTTGGTCATCACTTGGGTCGTCAGGGGTCGTCAGGTGGAGTCACATGGGTCGTCAAAGAAGATCTGTTGGGTCGTCAGTTAGTGTCGTTAGTCGTCATGGTCATCACCAAGTCGTACTGTTCGTCACTTGCTCTCATGCACGGGATGATCAGAGACGTAGATATTTGTGGAAGGTCGTGAAGTTGTCAAGTGGGTCGTCAGAGTTGTCAGAAGGGTCGTCACAAGGGAATCGATGAGTCGTGACAAGGGTTGTCAAAAGGTCGTCACCAAAAGTCGTCAGGGTCTTCAAAAAGTCTTCACCAAAAGTTGTCAGGTCGTCAAAATGTCGTCACACGCAGTCGTCAGGGTCAACAGATGGTCGTGAAAGTTGTCACTTGAGTAAAAAAATGCAAAAATTGTCACTTGTCGTCAGTTTGGCTCGCCAAAAACTTCCACGTGGCAAAGTTGCCTTTCTTGCTGATCCCAGAGGCATGGACTCCCCAACGTCCATAGCCCCAAACAAGGGAGCACCCTTGACAAGGGTAAAAACATACCAACATTATGTAGAACCTACACAAAGTTTGTTTGCAATGAAACGGATGGAAAGACACTTGCATTGCCAGTCCATCCTCATTTTTACACAAAAATAAGCTCATAAAGATAAAACATCGACCAACGTCCATCTACCTTTAAAAATCGATCTACATCTTTTTATTGACCAAACGGCTCAGGTCACTATCTATCGATAGCCATGGTGCTGCCTTTGTGCACCGAAGCCATAAGCATCTTCCAACTCATAATCAAGGTATGAGCAATAATTTATTTGTTTGCGAGCGAACATTTTAATTTATTCCTGATCGGCAATCCATTTTTTGCACAATCGACGATCTCTCCAAAACTTTCATCACAATCAATGAATTCCTCCAGTTTTGCGATAAAAAAATCACTCGAAGGTTTTCTTCACAATCATCAAAATAAGCAATCAAATCAAGCTATCGACTTTGGCAATCAATAATTTCTACGAATAGAGGCAATTTGCAGTCGAGAATTCTCGCGAAAGATTTGGAACAAAGACTTTAAAAAAGAGGGGGGAAATTACAAAAATTTCATTTCAAACTAACCTCCGGAGGGCACCCAAAACCTTTTTCAATGCCTTATTTCATAATACTCCCCTCGGAGAGGCCCTAGAGAAGTTGTCAACAATAAATCAAGCCCAGAAGGCCTCAAGCCACAAGAGTGTGAGAGGAGCTCTGGGAGGTCCAAGCCATCCATCTCCTACATCCCCACTGCCATGGACACCCCCAAGGTGATCAATAAGATCAAGGTCTTTGACAAGATGACCTTGTCTGTTACCGTCTTCAAGGAGGGAAGTCCTGAACAGTTCCTCTACCATGTCCAGACCTCTCTGGAAATAATCTCCCAGAGAGGATTGGATACGGATTATAAGGAAGCCTGTAAGGCAGACCTCAAGGCTGAGGAAAAATTGATTGCGGCCACTGAGGCCAAAGCCAAATATAAGGGAATGGATGAAATTTCTCCCATCCAAAAGTCATGGAAGAAGGCAACTGCTACCAAAGCATGCATTAGTGAGGCTGTAGAGTCTGCTGGCCAAGTGATCTTCATGCAGTACTCCACCGAACTTTTGGAGATTGCCCATTGCCCTTGGACCACCATCATCGGGGAGCAGATTGACTGCGAGCCCTGGATGGCTGTGTATGGGAGTGAATATTCCACCAAACACCCGGCATCTTGGAACTCGTTTTTGGAGTGCATCCAGTTGCATATCTGCAGACTGTCTTCAGGACTGATGCAGCGGAGCAGGAACGCTTCTATATCAGCAATGGGCTGAAGAAACAAATCAGAGTACCCATCCTGGACTTTGTGCAGAGCATCCAGTGCCTTAACAGGTACTTAAAACTCTTGCCATGCCTCTTCTACTCTTTGAAGGCTGTACAGTCAACAAAAGTATGTGGACCATTTGATGATGCCTACTTGGCAAGCCACATTCTCAGGATGGTTCCTT
Organism: Cyclotella cryptica; assembly: GCA_013187285.1. NCBI lineage: Eukaryota > Bacillariophyta > Thalassiosirophyceae > Thalassiosirales > Thalassiosiraceae > Cyclotella > Cyclotella cryptica. The sequence continues at coordinate 1,219,502 of JABMIG010000006.1, forward strand.
GGAACTGGCATGACCAATATGAGCTCAGTGGAGCTTTGGTACCACAAAGTGACAGGGAACTTCTTGAAGTCCTTGAATGCATCAAGAAGGCCTACCCCACCGAAAAGGCTGGAGGAGGACCCAAGAATACAGCCAAGGCTAATGACTCGTCTAAGAAGAAGATGGTCTCTTTTAGGGACCTAATTTCTAAGAGATGCCGCACAGAGAAGTACTGTTCTCTCTGCAAGAAACATGGGGGTAGACATACCACCCACAACATTCTGGACAGCTGGAAGTATGATTTCAATGGGACCCCTTAGCCAAACTTCAAGGGGGGGAAACCAACTGGAACCTCTCGTGGACCCAAGAGACCTGCTTGAGGAGGAAGTAGCTATGTGCAGCTATCTGCTAAAATTGACAAACTAGCAAAGTCCAACAAGAAAATTAAACGCTCTATCAGAAGAAGAAGCATAAGCATCACGACATGAGTGACAGTGACAATTCAAACTCATCGTGAGATGATGGGTTGGGGAGTAATAGGAATTTATGTAGTAAATCAAACAGTAGTAAACAAATGATTAACAATTATCCTAGTCCAATTAAAACTAACCCACGTGCCAACATACCATTTTCTGATTCCAACAAAACCAGCTTGAATCCAGCAGAAGACCTAGAAAATCTCCCAGCTGAAACCAGCCAGAGTGAAATAAGTGCCAAATTGCCGGACCCCAAACTGTCGGGTGACCTTTTCAATAGTGTGAACCCCCCTTTGACAGGAAAAGAGGACGGGTCACTGCTGTAGTAGCCAAAGCATGACACAGAACGACTGAAAATCCAGCCCGTAAGAACATCAAACGCTCTACAGGGTGCTGTACCAGTAACAAAATCATCAAGATTGTACTAGACAGTGGATCTGTTGGTGACCTCCTGTTTCATGAAAACGGAACAGACTCCATATTTGACTAGGCAGTTGCCAAAGTCTTGGCACGTGTCGAATGGGAGCTTCCTAACCAAAGGAAGGAGCAAAGTTAGCTTAAAGTTTTTTAAATATTCTGAGGAGTAATTGGTGACTCCCAATGAAAGAGAGTACAATAAGAAAAAGACAACCAAGCCAGTGTTTGACCTCATTGTTGGATGTCAAACCATGAAATAGCTTGGAGTTGTTCTAGACTTTTGAACAAAAGAAATTACCATTGATCATGTCATTTTGCCAATGAGAGACATCAATAGCCCCATCAAACATGGATAGAGCCTGGGCTGTCAATAACAGCACGGCAAACGAACCACAAAGTATGCAGGAAGTGACACAACATGTAGTGAAAATCCTAGATGCTAATGATAAGAAGGCCGACCTCCAATCAATTGTTAGCACCAATTGTACTCACCTTAGTCTTCAAGACCAAACTCGTTATTGGAGTTGCTCACAGAGTTTGAGGAACTTTTTGACGGAGCACTAGGTGATTGGAATACAGAGCCCGTGTCCCTTGAACTCAAGAAGGGAGCAAAACCATATCATGGCAGGGCATACCCAGTACCCAAATCTTGGAAGGAAACAACTATCAAAGAACTGAATAGACTATGCGGACTGGGAATGTTAAAGTTTCTGCCCTAATCGGAATGGGTGTCACCATCATTGTTCACTGCAGAGAAAGACGGAACTGTACACTTTCTCACTGATTTTAGAGAAGTAAATAAACGACTAGTTAGAAAGCCATTCCCCTTTCCCAAAATCAGTACAATTATACAAGAGCTAGAAGGATTTACCTATGGTACAACCCTAGACTTAAATATGGGTTACTATTACAATAGATTGGATCTCGATTCATCCAAATTATGCACCCTCATTTTTCCATGGGGCAAATATTCTTACCTCCGATTGCCAATGGGCATCGCAGGTTTGTCAGACATCTTTCAAGCAAAAATGTCAGCACTAATGGTAGCCTTAGAGTTCGTAAGAACTTATCTTGATGATTTTTTATGTATCACAAAGGCAAATCTGGAAGACCACCATGACAAAATCAAAATGGTTCTTACCAGGCTAACCGAGGCAAGCTTGCAAATCAACGCCCGAAAATCATTTTTCTGTGCCATTGAAACAGAATACCTATGTTATACCCTCACATGTACAGGGATTAAACTACTACAGAAAAAGGTACAGGCAATTCTTGCGATCTCACTGCCAAAAAATGTCAAAGACCTTCGTAAATTCCTGGGTATGGTCCAGTATCATAGAGATCTTTGGGCAAGACACAGCAAAGTGCTTACCCCACTCACCTCACTGGTAGGAGAGTTTGGTCACACCAAGGTCACCAGAGCCAACAAGATGAAGAAATGACCATGGTACTGGGACACGGTGCATCAAACAGCATTCGATGACATGAAGATGACAATTGCTAAGGATATTGACTTGGCCTACCCCAATATTCAAGGGAATATGAGATAAACACTGATGTCTCATCTATTCAACTTGGATCAGTTATCACTGTTTAGTCGGTATCCACGTTGCCAATTCATCAATTATGACAATGGACGCAAATTCAAACTTCACTTCAAAGCCCTATGTGAATCATTGGGATCACGAGTAGGCCACTCAGTGTCAAGAATCCACAAGCGAATGCTATTTTAGGATGAGTACATCAGGTGATTTCATCTATGCTTTAGGATGAGTACATCAGGTGATTTCATCTATGCTCCGAACTGCTGAAATAGACATGGCCCCTTCAGTAGAACCAAGCGACAAAGATACATTCATGACAAATGTTGCTTGGGCCATTTGCTCAACTGACCACACAGTACTAAAAGCCTCCCCAGGTGCAGCCATTTTTGGATGGGACATGTTGTTCGAGGAGAATAAAGGCAACGCCAAACAGACCAAAACACGGAACGGGAAAATCTCTCATGTCGTGATTGGGACTATAAAGTTGGTGATCTAGTACTTCTTATTAAAGATGGTATCCTCTGCAAAGGTGAAAGTAAGTATGAATGTGATCCTTGGACTATCACATCAGTGTATATGAATGGGACCATCAGGATTCAATGTGGAACAAAATTGGAAGATTAAACATTCATGAGTTCCACCTTTTTTAACAATCAAACTTAAAACTGTATTAATGTCAGCTTCAAAAACGACAAAACAGACTCTACCTCTTCACTCAACACTTACTTGTTATAAATTTTTTAACAAACTCTTTAGTCTGTTACGGTTACCCTTGTTAGAACCCTTTTTTGACCTAACAATGCTTAGATTTTTTGTTCCATTTTTACCTGACAATCCATTCGTGGCGGTGAGTGATGTAGGCCAAGAATCTGCCTTATTTAGTACCCTTAGGTACTAAAAATTAAAAAGAATCCTTTAGCTAAAATAAAAAGGTAAAATCCCAAGTGGCAAGGACTCCTCAGGAAAAGGTCTCCATTGCCCCTGATCCCAGAGGCATGGACTCCCCAACAAAAAAGTCCATAGCCCCAAACAAGGGAACACCCTTGAGAAGGGTAAAAACATACCAACATTGTGTAGAATCTACACAAAGTTTGTTTGCAATGAAACGAATGGAAAGACACTTGCATTGCCAGTCCATCCTCATTTTTACACTAAAATAAGGTCATAAAAAGAAAACAATGACTCATGTCGATCTACCTTTAAAAATCTATCTACATCTTTTTTGTGACCGAACGGCTCAGGTCACTGACCTGACAAAGAGGCATACCACAATCCCTACACTTCCACTGTGTGTTGAGAATTTATCAGAGTATTGGAGACAAACATAACAACTTTGTTGACGCACCCTTGGATGCTTCCCCAGCTCCTTTGGATAATGGATGCTCCCATCTGGCCCTGTGATTGGAACAATTGGTTTTGCATTTGGTTTCCCATCCAATAGTTGCTCTTGCTGGTTGACAACCTGCCCTATATTGAAAGCGTCCATCGGCCATTGTTTCAATGTCAACGTCATCAACTAAGTTGTTGTTGTCCTCATTTTCCAATCCAACAACTTCTATGCTTAAATCAATTAAAGACATACAACCGAAGTGCATCCTTCAATCCCACATTTGCAGATCTACCACTGACATCCACAAAAATGTTGTAAGAATTTGAGTCTGGCAGTTCTTTCTTGACCAGTGCTTTTTGAGAGCATGCCGTGCTTTATTGTGTTCATCAATAAGAGAGAGAAATATTCATAAAGCATGTGAGCAACAGTTGGATGTGGCAGTTCTTTCTCCTTTACACTACCATATTCATCTTTGAGCATGAGATATATGGATCCATATGCATCACTGTATTTCCACAGAGTGAGACCATATATGTAATACCCTTTGAAGACCACACATATGCCATGGCATAAAGAACAGCACCTTCAATAGCTGCCTACATGACAAGTGGCCAGCGGGCTGGCTACCGTGTCATGCACAAAGAAGAGCATGCAATACCTTCATTGAATAGTAGTTAAGGTTCTGATTTACAATCAAGGTTCAATGCAACTTCAAAACTCCCTTGAGCTTGACACAGGGTTCTATGGAGCCAAACCATGCATCTCCACCAACCAGACCTCCTTTGACCATGTTTGCATTTTCTGCCTTGTGGAGTCATTTGCAGTGTGATAAGAAAAGTCTTCACCCTTTACAAGATGGGGCAATCTCAGGGTTACTGTATTTCTTTTTCAATTGGTTGGTAGATGAGTCAGCAATGTTGTGATGAACAAAAATGCGCTGTCTTGCACTCTACTGCATTTTGAATCATTGCACCCAATGGTACTGGTTTGCAAGGCTCATGACTATTATGATGAATCCCACCCCACTTAGAAGCCTTGGGTCTCCGTCCAGACATTGACTCATTGAGCATGATAAGCATTGCTTGAATGAATTTCTTCCTGAGGGTGTTATACTATTTGACAAATGGAGTAATGAAATTGAACAGCAATAGTCCTCTCTTGACCTCCTAATGCTTCCTCTCTGCCCAGAAGACATGAAGGAATGCGTTTATGGCATCAATTGGGATAAACTGTGCATAGTTGGGGTATTGCTCCATACCAGTTGATGGGCCATTCTTCCAAAGCCTTTCAACAGCACATTCCTCAATCATTTCATCTGTTGCCCTGGTATGGAAAGCCGTGAAGAAATGCTTTCATGTAGTCAATTGGTATGAACTGTGCATAGTTGGGGCATTGGTCATACCAGATGATGGGCCACTCTTCCAAAGCTTCTCAACACCTTGATGAACGTCCAAAACAGATGTCACCATCAGAGTCAAACAAATTTTGATCATGTTATGTCGCAAAGAGAATTATGAGGAGTAAATTCTACTGTCAAAGACAATATAATATCAAGAGAGTACTCACCAGTTCATCAGGGTCATCAGCACCTTCACGATGAAATGTAATTTTGTCTTTCTCGACCTGTCTCTTCCAAGGATTCTCTTGCCTTGGGTTCTTGTTGTCACGACGTAAAAATTCATCCAGTAGCTTTGCCTTGCCTTCAAGGGATGGGAAAAACTTTTCAAAAAGCACGGCATTGTAGTCCACCTCCTTCGGATCAGGATTCCAATTAATGCCTTCATAAAACACCTCTTCATCAGAGGTTCCCTCCATAGGGCACACTGTGATTTGTTCTGTCTCAGACAGAATCCTCCACTCTATTTTGTTGTCGTCTTCCTTCCCATACTTAAATGTGAAGGATCTTGCAATTGCCTGCATCTCTGTGCTGAGGGAAGAGAAATAGTCATACGACTCTTTAACATAATCAACAGTCTTCTGTTTCCCTTGAGGAGGATGAACCACTTCGGCACATTCCTCAATCATTTCGTCTGTTGCCCTCGTGCTTGGGAGGTACGGTAGCTCCTCTTCTCCCTTCCCCAATACTTCAATATCCTTCCTTGCTAATACTATCTTGTTCTCATGTGATGGAAGGAAATCAAGGCGAACTTTATATAGTTTGCTGTTCGGGGCCTTTCCCAGACAAACTCCAAAAAACCTGAACTTGTCCAAAGGGTACAGTTCAATGATCTGAAAAGCATCAGATCCAACATCAACGAGGTATTTCACAGCCCTTCTCTCAACATAAACTCTCTTTTCCTGAGCAATTTGATGCTTCTTGGCTTTGCTTGCATGCCTGGAAGAAGTATTGGTGGCACTCTTCTTTTTGTACTTGGATTTCCTGGCAGAAGTAATGGCAGACACAGAGCCCCTCTCGTTGTAGCCAGGCTCTGCAACAGCCATGGCAGTACCTCCTTCCTCTTCCTCTTCTTGCTGTCTTTTTCTTCATCAAATGGATGATGGACGGTGTGCCCCACGTGGCTGTGTACAAGGTGGTCGGTCGGCTAGATTAGGCCAATGAGATTGTGGTTGCCGTCCTCATTGTAGGGAATGTTGAGGAGGAGCAGATAGAAAACATCGCAAAGAGCAGTGGTCCTCATTGCTGGGTTGACCCAAAATGGGCTAAAATGTTGTTGCTGCTGTGGTAAAAGTGGGGGTAATCTCTTCTGGTGTCATGACGGTGGCATTGAGATCAGAAGGAAGGTGCGACCGGTGCATGGTTGGTGGGTGGGTTGACAACGGTGGTGTTGGCCGAGACCTCGGACATGGCCAACAGGATCAACTATTGACCAGTGCCTTTGGCGCATTGTCAGCTGAAGACTCCGAGGGGGGAGGATTGCAAAGAGGAAGAGTCAACTAGTGGACTCAGCGATGCAAGCGACAAGGAGATTACAAGTTCTCAAGAGCGACATAGAGGTGTTGAAGATCAAAAAGGACGACGTCTGTAACAGAGCAATTGGAGTCTAATCCAATGGAATGTCAATGATAATGGATGGATTGCAACAACAAATGGGATTTCGGCAGCAGATAAATCAGTTTCAAAAAATGCAGCAGATGCAGACGTAACAAATCCAACAGCCATTTTAGAACCAGATAGAATCTATGGAGCGGCGACGCGCTAGGAAGTATGATAAATTCTTAAGACATCATTAAAGTCAATGCACAACACAAGCATAAGAATTGTGATGTGGAGTCAATTTGTGTTGATAGCGAGAGTAGTAATTGTTAATATGAATCTATATTTAATATGGGATGTTGTAATTTTGGCATATAGCAGTGAGTTTTGTGTACTAGAAAAATGGGAATTAATCACTATTGGGAATTTATTGATATCATTATTATAAACATGAACTTGCTCGATAACTTACTACATCTCTAATCTTCTATGTCAACGTCATCATCATCAAAATCTTCGCCTCCTAGGTAATACTATTCTGTCGTACCCTTCAAGATTCATAAAACATTACGGATCAAATGCTGTATGCCGTAAAAGCCTCTTTTGTCACTGCTGCAGGATCTTTTTCCTTTGCTCAAACAGAAGAAAGCAGCTTTGATGCTCCATGACATTTCACCACATGTTGGCAGACGGTTGCAGCGGAATTGGCAAAATCAGATGCAATGATAGAACTGCCTTAAAGTGATGCTTTGTATGTTACTTGGATTTGTGCACTTGGTGAATTAGGTAGGCTTGGTTTTTGCAGCGGTTGGTGAAGCTACCAACGCTATCTTGAAGCCATCACCACTGGTTTGTTTTATTGAAGAAACAATCCTCAGTGTGCAATATATAATCCACCAGATAGTGTCTCTCTGTCAGTCACAAGAGTTAGGTAGAGATCTCCACTAACAGCCTTATCAAAGCCACTTTATGTAAATTCAAGTGCTTTCCCCTAGTTTGATGACTTCAGCCTTACGATCATAGGTGAAGACAAGATAAGTTTGAGTTACAAACAATATGACTACTACTTACGCCAGGGAGAACCCAAATTCCAGCCAACATACAATCCCAAACATCGTGACAACATTGGGTAAGTACCATGGGCGATTGGCAAAGTGTGTGACAACCTGTTGTTATTGCCAAAGTGAAAAGTTTCTCCGTCCTGTCTGTCATGGCTGTTGATGCCCTGACTGTATGTTATCTTGCCACAGTAATGCAGAATGTTCATGCAGGGACGACCCGTGCTGTATCAAATTAGAAATGTGGCTGCACTCCTGACATTAAGGTTTCGAAAGATAACCAATGGCATAAATACAAGCCATATTTCAATGATTAATGTCTATTGGTCAAGGGTAACATGAACAAGAAAGCTTTGACTTGGGGGAAGCAAAGTGATCATGATGAAATTGAAATTTTTCAGGTGACATCAAACTATTCCCGCAATCCATCCACAATAAAGACATTCCCATGAAACCTCAACACCCGGCTGACACTCAACATATTGCGTTTTGTTCGTTCTCCGTCCAGATTCATGCTTCCACAATTCTCTCTTGTGTTGGAAAGTGTGACCTGAAGTGTACAAAGTAAAATGGAAGCAGAAATGATAACTGGAAAGTCACCGTATTGAAACAAATTACATATTATGTCTCTAGACGTTCTCGTGCTGGAGTGAGGAGACATTGTCAGGATCACCATGGCGACCCTTAACCATTTCTCACTCAGGATATGTGACTTACATTCCATTGGAGAGGGACAGATGTGAACATGTGTAATCTGTAAGGGCCCCTGTTCAATTGTGTAAGGGTCTTTTGTTCTTACTCCTAACTTAGTTGGCATGCTACTTTCTTCAGAACACGTAGATTCACAGCATCGTCAAATTGAAACTGCTTCCAATTAGGATATTGCAAATTTTCATTGACGTGATAACATCATATAAGCATGCAATAACCTACCAATCTCCAATTCGCAGCATGTGAGAAACATATCTTGTGCAAAGACAAAACACATGTCCTCGTGATTGTTGATCCAGCTGATACCAATCACCCAATGGTACCCACCCCAACAATCCTTTGCTCCACCAGCAATCCTGTGTCCTAAATCTAACTGGTTTTCTGGCTTGATATTGCCATCAAGGAACCACAGCTTACGAAAGAAGTGATGGTGAGCACTCAATGGCAGACATTGCTAGTGGTCAGCCGTGGGGAGTAGTGGCTATGAGTCATAGTCAGTCTGCATACCAATTCTTATTACATAGTGTACATGACTAGTGGGAGGACCAGTGCCCATACTTAGACAGAGATTAGCTAGTTAAGTAGGTGCAGCTTCTGGGGTACTTGATACCTCCACACCAACATTATCTAAAACACAATGACAGTAACCTTAGACACAATGAGCTACTAACAAAGAACAAGTAATATCAGGACCTTCTTGTCCTTTTGCTTCTTCGGGGACTATTAGCACTCTGTTTTGCTCTTGAATTAGAAGGATTGGTAACTGAAACCTCTCTTACAGCTCTCCTTGAGACAGTCTCTACCAACTCAGTTCTTCCCGCTTCCCTCTGGTTTTCTCTGCTATCCCTTTTCTTATTTCGACGCTCCTCTCTTCTCTGCAACTGACTCCTGGTTGGAATGAACTTCTTCATCTCATCTGGTAATTTGAAGTGAGTCCTGTGGGGTATCTTTCCACACCCAATAAACTTATTACCAGACATCTTGTGCTCCACAATGCAGGAGTATTGTCTGCCTCCATTCTTATCAACTCTACTAACCTGGCAAAGAGGCATACCACAATCCCTACACTTCCACTGTGTGTTGAAGAATTTATCAGAGTATTGACGACAAACATAAGCTTTGTTGATGCACCCTTGGATGCTTCCCTGGCTCCTTTGGATAATGGAGGCTTCCATCTGGCCCTGTGATTCGAACAATTGGTTTTGCATTGGTTTCCGACAAAGTAGTTGCTCTGGCACTTGGTTGACAACCTGTCCTATATTGAAATTGTCCGTCGGTGAGCGGCCTACCAATCAAGTTTGTCATAGTTTTAATATCAAAGTCATCAATTAATTCATCGTCATCCTCATTTTCCAATCCAACAACTTCCATGCCCAAATCAATTGAAGACACATGACCAAAGCGCATCCTGCGATCCCATCTTTGAAGATCTACCACTGACATCCCTAGAAATGTTGTTGGAGTCCAGCAGTTCTTCGTCAACCAGTGCTTCTCAAGAGCAAGTGCATTCTGTCGTGCTTTATTGTGTTCATCAATAAGCGGGAGAAATTCATAAAGCATGTGAGCCACCGTAGGCCTCGGCAATTCCTTCTCCTGTACATTACCATATTCATCTTCGAAGCGTGAGATGTATGGATCCATATGCATTACGGTCTTTCCACAGCTTGAGACCATATAAGCAACACCCTTCGAAGACCATGCATATGCCATGACGTAAAGATCAACACCTCCAATAACTGCCTGCATAACCACGCAGTGACCAGCGGGTCTGCAACGATGCATGCAATACTTTCATCGGATAGTAGTTCAGGTTCTGCTTGACAATGAAGGTTGAATGCAACTTCAAAACTCTCATGAGCTCCACACAAGACTCTATCGAACCAAACCATGCATCTCCACCTACCCAACCTCCTTCAACAACATTTGCATTTTCTGCCTGGCGGAGTACTTCAGCTGTATGATAAGAGATGTCCTCGCCCTTAGGAAGATGGGACTTAACTGCAGGGTTACTGTCTTTCTTTTTCTATTGGTTAGTAGATGAGTCAACAATGTCATGGTGAACAAAAATGCCTGTGGTACGTACACTCTACCGCATTCCAGATATTTGTTCCCAATTGTACAGGTTTGCGAGGCTCATGGCTAATATGAGGAATCCCTCCCCGCTTAGAAGTCTTCGGTCTCCACCCAGACATTGACTCATCGAGCATCAGATACATGACTCGAATGACTTTCTTCCTGAGGTTGTTGTACTCTTTGATGAATGGAGAAATAAAATCAAACGGCAACAGCCCTCTCTCAACATCCCAATACTTCCTCTCTGCCCAAAGGTATGGAAAGCCGTGAAGAAATGCTTTCATGTAGTCAATTGGTATGAACTGTGCATAGTTGGGGCATTGCGTCATACCAGATGATGGGCCACTCTTCCAAAGCTTCTCAACACCTTGATGAACGTCCAAAACAGATGTCACCATCAGAGTCAAACAAATTTTGATCATGTTATGTCGCAAAGAGATGAGGAGTAAATTCTACTGTCAAAGACAATATAATATCAAGAGAGTACTCACCAGTTCATCAGGGTCATCAGCACCTTCACGATGAAATGTAATTTTGTCTTTCTCGACCTGTCTCTTCCAAGGATTCTCTTGCCTTGGGTTCTTGTTGTCACGACGTAAAAATTCATCCAGTAGCTTTGCCTTGCCTTCAAGGGATGGGAAAAACTTTTCAAAAGCACGGCATTGTAGTCCACCTCCTTCGATCAGGATTCCAATTAATGCGTCTTCATAAAACACCTCTTCATCAGAGGTTCCTCCATAGGACACACTGTGATTTGTTCTGTCTCAGACAGAATCCTCCACTCTATTTTGTTGTCGCTCTTCTTCCCATACTTTGTGAAGGATCTTGCCATTGCCTGCATCTCTGTGCTGAGGGAAGAGAAATAGTCATCACGAATCAACAGTCTTCTGTTTCCCTTAAGGAGGATGAACCACTTTGGCACATTCCTCAATCATTTCGTCTGTTGCTCTCGTGCTTGGGAGGTGCGGTAGCTCCTCTTCTCCTTCCCCAATACTTCAATATCCTTCCTTGCTAATACTATCTTGTTCTCATGTGATGGAAGGAAATCAAGGCGAACTTTATATAGTTTGCTGTTCGGGGCCTTTCCCAGACAAACTCCAAAAACCTGAACTTGTCCAAAGGGTACAGTTCAATGATCTGAAAAGCATCAGATCCAACATCAGGTATTTCACAGCCCTTCTCTCAACATAAACTCTCTTTTCCTGAGCAATTTGATGCTTCTTGGCTTTGCTTGCATGCCTGGAAGAAGTATTGGTGGCACTCTTCTTTTGTACTTGGATTTCCTGGCAGAAGTAATGGCAGACACAGAGCCCCTCTCGTTGTAGCCAGGCTCTGCAACAGCCATGGCAGTACCTCCTTCCTCTTCCTCTTCTTGCTGTCTTTTTCTTCATCAAATGGATGATGGACGGTGTGCCCACGTGGCTGTGTACAAGGTGGTCGGTCGGTTAGATTAGGCCAATGAGATTGTGGTTGCCGTCCTCATTGTAGGGAATGTTGAGGAGGAGCAGATAGAAAACATCGCAAAGAGCAGTGGTCCTCATTGCTGGGTTGACCCAAAAATGGGCTAAAATGTTGTTGCTGCTGTGGTAAAAGTGGGGGTAATCTCTTCTGGTGTCATGACGGTGGCATTGAGATCAGAAGGAAGGTGCGACCGTGCATGGTTGGTGGGTGGGTTGACAACGGTGGTGTTGGCGAGACCTCGGACATGGCCAACAGGATCAACTATTAACACCTTGATGAACGTCCAAAACAGATGTCACCATCAGAGTCAAACAAATTTTGATCATGTTATGTCGCGAAGAGATTATGAGGAGTAAATTCTACTGTCAAAGACAATATAATATCAAGAGAGTACTCACCAGTTCATCAGGGTCATCAGCACCTTCACGATGAAATGTAATTTTGTCTTTCTCGACCTGTCTCTTCCAAGGATTCTCTTGCCTTGGGTTCTTGTTGTCACGACGTAAAAATTCATCCAGTAGCTTTGCCTTGCCTTCAAGGGATGGGAAAAACTTTCAAAAGCGCATTGTAGTCCACCTCCTTGGATCAGGGATTCCAGTGTGTCTTCATAAAACACCTCTTCATCAGAGGTTCCCTCCATAGGGCACACTGTGATTTGTTCTGTCTCAGACAGAATCCTCCACTCTATTTTGTTGTCTTTTCCCATACTTAAATGTGAAGGATCTTGCCATTGCCTGCATCTCTGTGCTGGGGAAGAGAAATAGTCATACGAATCAACAGTCTTCTGTTTCCCTTGGAGGATGAACCACTTTGGCACATTCCTCAATCATTTCGTCTGTTGCTCTCGTTGGGAGGTCGGTAGCTCCTCTTCTCCCTTCCCCAATACTTCAATATCCTTCCTTGCTAATACTATCTTGTTCTCATGTGATGGAAGAAATCAAGGCGAACTTTATATAGTTTGCTGTTCGGGGCCTTTCCCAGACAAACTCAAAAACCTGAACTTGTCCAAAGGGTACAGTTCAATGATCTGAAAAGCATCAGATCCAACATCAACGAGGTATTTCACAGCCCTTCTCTCAACATAAACTCTCTTTTCCTGAGCAATTTGATGCTTCTTGGCTTTGCTTGCATGCCTGGAAGAAGTATTGGTGGCACTCTTCTTTTGTACTTGGATTTCCTGGCAGAAGTAATGGCAGACACAGAGCCCCTCTTGTAGCCAGGCTCTGCAACAGCCATGGCAGTACCTCCTTCCTCTTCCTCTTCTTGCTGTCTTTTTCTTCATCAAATGGATGATGGACAGATGCATCGAACTCATTGTTGTCTGTGTTGGAGGGGCTATCTGGCCCTTCAATTTGGAATGGAGGCAGTGCAGGCACACCTGGGACTTACACCTGCAGGACTTGGAGGCGACATGGTACAGAAGAAGAAGAATATTAGTTGAGGATGCGGATGGTGGCGTAACAAATTGGAGAGTCTTTAGTTCATCGTGAGTTTGGCAGAGTGTGATGGTGGCATACAATCAGTTGAGTTGTGATGGCACAATGGATAAATTCGGAAGCTGGCTATCAGTTTGATCGATTGTGCAAAGCAGAGAGTTTGAAGTTGGTCGTGTGATTTGGTTGAGTGCGATGGTGCTCTACGGTCAGTTGGATTGCGATCACAGGATGTTGGGATATGTTTTAATGCTTCTAAGCAGGAATAATGTCAATGGATGCTGCGGTTGTGCCTCTGCACCACGATTGATGAAGGATGTCACCTCATATTGCTCCTACATTGGAATAGTACTGAGGTAGGTAGAAAATCCTCAGAAAAATTACATTTTGACACACCAACGGCCACCTTGAAGGGGATGATCCAGGTGGCATATGGACTTACCCAACATGATTTGGTTGCCCAATTGTGTCTTCTTGGGATGGGTGATGACGCCGGGGCTCCTTGATGGGAACAATGGTAGATCATGGAGCATAACAGGTGTTATTTTGACTATGAGCCTGACTAGTTCGGGGGACTTCATAGTCCCCACGGCTGACCACTAGATCCACTAATGAGAGCATCTCCTTGCTTGAGAACAACCATCAATTATTCCCTGTGTTCAATTACCAGAAACATGGGCCATGTTCTGAGTGACACAGACAAAGAATTAGAGCATCTCTTGAGGATGAGGCCCTTTGTAAAAGGCCCATTCAGCTGTGGGGCTGTTAGTAAACTTGAAGAGTTCAGCCTTATCCTAAGCTCCTGCCGATGTTTCTACTCCACCATGGGCAACTTTTTTGTTTTTTCTTTGTAATTTGAATGATCTGACTTGTCATCTTTTCCATAAACACCATGTGGCTGGTGGAGATCATCTTTCTCCTGTGGTTTTCCAGCGAACCCACTGGAAAGTGCTTTACAGTTGATGCAATCTTTTCCATAGGCATCTCCAAAACTATACAGCACTTACTTACACCACCTGAGCCAGTCTCACCATTTTTGTTAGTTGGCAACTCTGAATTTGACAGCTTGGCAAGAGCTTGCAAATGTGATTGCAGTCTTGGAACTGTTGGTGTTTTATTGGAAGATGGTGCACAAATGGAAGACTCCATCTTTTTGCATGAGGTAAATAAGCTCTGCTTCTTGTTAGTCCAAAGTGCCCAGTTGCTGATTGGTGGTAGCCTGAGCAAAAAGAGTCTTTGAAGATAGCTTCCAGCCCTGAGCATCCCAATGGCCCCTCCACATTTCAATGGTTAGGGGGGACCTAATATATGGGACCATGTCAGGAGTGCCCTAGTAACATAAACCAAAAAGCCCCCATCTGACAACAACTCCTTATGATCTAGTGGAACATTGCCCTTCCACAACCGCTCCAGCGACTTTTGGCTGCAATGGACTTCAGCGTCCTCCACTTATCCTTAGAAGTAACTACACATAGGCACATAGGCACACCACTCCAGCCCATGCCCTTAGCTTGGCTGTGTGGACCAACCTTCCTTGCGGCATCATGCACACCCAAGTATGATTGCTTGGTGTGTCATGTTTGACTTGCTAGCTAAGTCGTTTTTTCTGTGGCCCCTAATACCGTCACTCATCATTCACAAATGGAGAAGACTGTGTGTGACATGAGCCAAGGATACCTACTGGTACTTCTGGCCCACAAAAGCCCCAATATCAGGACATGGGCATAATCACAAAATAGTATTCTACCATTGAAGGAAGAATCCCACCAAACATTTGGTAAGACTCTTTGGCAAGACCAGGGAGTCCTGCAAGACCCATTGGCAAGACCAAGTAGTCTTGCCAGTTTCCAATGCGCAGCCTGATGAGGTGCACTAAGATCTTAAGTGGAGCACAAGAATCCAACAGGATACAAAAAACCAAATGTAATCGAATTGCATGTAAACAGCACGATAGATTTGTTTTAGCCATTGGAATAGCAAATAAAAATATTTCCAATCAACGGGAACTTCATGTTCATACTTACTACTTAAGAATTTCATCTTAACTATCAGCTTAGGTCAGTGTGCCACCAGCTCATCTTTCCTCACCTGTGATACCCAAGCCTTGGTAGGGACATAGATGGGGCTGAACAAGTTCAGATCAACTTGATCCCATCGTTGAGAGTTCTTCTCTTGTGCCTTTCTACATGTATTACCTCCTTGACCACCAGAGAATCTAAATTGATCCATTAGGAGATGGCCTGAATCCCGTTATCATCCACACCCAGTAGAATCAATATACAGGATCAGTGTTTCTATCATCACTGCAATAGGTTTCAAATTGAATCAAACAAATGGCTATGCCAAGCGGTATACCTCAAAGTTTAGAAACATATAGCCATATCCCTGGCTGCCATCCACAAGTCCATTTTCAATGTATGTAGCGTAACATGGGAAGACACAAATAATGTGTCCAAACACATTTATTGAATCTACTACTTTGTGGCATTGTAGATAATTCACACATTGTTGCTTCCTTACAAAGTATTTGACCAATGACCTCAATGGAATGGTTGTACCAAACATATATCACCATTTCACCCCAGAAATTACTGCACATTCCCCAGTAATTTGTCAGTAGGAGTCTTGTTGAGTTCTCTGGCCTCAACCCTAAATATTTTTAGTTAGATACAGTATTTTTGCAATGACAAGAACCACCTTTCCTCCAAAAAGGCAATATTACCGAGGAATCCTAAATTACTGGGGAACTACTGGTTAATTTGTAACCTAGGTTTTAATATGATACACGAGACCCTCAGAATCAATCAATCGCCCATCCAACACATTTTGAGCAGTAGTGGCACAACCAAATCACCTGACTTGTGCCACCGCAATGCCACATCTGCCGCTGTAGTTTTCACCCCCCAAACTGACACAAGTCACTCTCAAAAGGTATCAACACCAAGTTCTTAGATGTCATCTTGAAATGAAAGTACCCCAAACAGATGATTCCCCTGACAACTCATAAATTCTGTTATCATTGAGTTGTCCAAAGCATCATTTGTGTCATGATAAGTGTCAGAAGCATGTCCTATCAGGGACACAATGTTTGGTTGCAACTTGGATGGAAAGTAAGTCAGGTCCATTGAAGCTTCAACGACAAAGAAGCAATGAGCTGACTGCGCCAATATAGACCAAACACACCAAAGGCAACTCCAAGGTGTGAGAGTGCCCAACATTCCATTAATAGTAAGTGAGCAGCAAGCAGGCAACTTGCAAAAAATATCTTGTTTTTAGCGTATAATTTGGGCAAGAGTTGTCACTTCAGTCACGACCAAAGTAGTCAGGCTGTCAAGTGTTGTCAGTTGGGTCATCCAAGTCATCAGTTATTCCTTAACTGATGACAAATTGGTCGTAATCAAGTTGTAACTGATGACTCTCTGTGTTGTCACTGGGTTGTAACTGACAAATTTCAGTGATGTAACCGGGTCGTAACTGACGATTCTGAGGGTCATCACCAAGTCGTAACTGATGACTGTGCAGGTCGTCACTGGGACGTAACTGACAACTCAGAGGGTCATCACTTTGTCATAGGACTGAGTGTGTCACAAGGTAAATGAGTCTCAACTGACAACAGTGGGTAGTCAGTTGGTTGTAAGTGACGACTCTGGGGGTTGTCACTGGGTCGTAAGTGATGACAATGTTGGTTGTCACCGGATCGTAAGTGACAACTCTGGTTGTCGTCACCGGGTCGTACCTGACAACTGTGGGGAAAGTAACCAGGTCATCAATTACAACATTTTGACGACTCATCTGTAGTCACATGAGTTGTGATTTGTCAGTTTCTTTTCCTGAGTCTCACAGAGTGTCTTCCGTTTGAGTCATGCAAGTCACCAGAATTTTAGGAGTCGTCACTTCGCTGAAACTTGCGCGCCAAAATGTGTGAAGTTTTTGCAAGTTGCCTGTCTTGCAGATGTAGCAAGGCCCCCTTCGTGCTGTGGATGTTCATCATCAGAGGAGAAAGTGAGGCCTCATAAGGATGACAATGCACTTTCTTGCATTCAAGTGACACAATGGTTGTCATGTGCACACAATAAATGTAGCATTTTGTGCAAATGACAAACTGAAATTATACATGTTTGTTGTATGAACACATGGTAAGGTTGTGCAATAAACATGGGGCGAGTTTTTACAATGTTCAGATAACTCCCAAATCCTGACACAACTATTTTTTGACATTTCTTGCTCCGATTACATGTTCCTTCAGTAATAAAAGAAGTTGTTCACTAAACCGCTATCCCAGGCAACCTCTGAGTATTTGACAAAGAAGCTTTTCAGATGGCTGGTCCTGAGAGCATGCAATTGAGAGGGGGCATCAACAGCATGTGATCATTCATATCGTGTGTTTTATTGTGTTTGTGTGAAATGATGGTTGTTGTGTGCCTGCAATTGATGTAACCTATTGTGTGAATGACTGGTTCAAAGTATAAGAGTTCATTGCATGAACATGGGGCGTGTTTTGAATCATGTCTGGATATCTCTAAATTCTGGCATGACTATTTTATGATATTTCTTATCTATCTAGTGAGGTTGAGGTAAACATGCTACAACGAGATTTAATTGCAAGGAAAGTGATTGGTCAAATCAAATCTCAATACATTCAAAAGTACGTACTTTGAATATAATTTCCAGACCATTTCGGAATATAGTCTTATTTCTTGGTGATAGTCTTATTTTTCGGAAAAGGCTTATTTTTGGAAATAAGGGCATCTCTTCGTAGGAATGGTGCATGTTTATGTAGCCTTGGATGTAGGCTTATTTCTCAGCAATAGTCTTATTTTTTGGAGAAGGCTTATTTATCAGAAATAGTCTTATTTATAATGCTATTTCCAAGAAATAAGCCTTCCCTGAGAAATACAACTATTTTGGAGAAAGAGATGACAGAGATTACGTTTCCTGTTCATTGAACAATTGCATGGCAACTAGGTAGGTATTGCATTTTTTAGATAGATCAGTTCCCTCAACCTCAGTCTGACCTAAGCCGTTTTGTTGTAGTTTCTTCTATGTAGTAAACGGATAGACACATGTTGTTGAAAGATTTTAATTATGACATTAAACTACTGAAAAAGGTATTGCATGGTACACTAGGTAATCCATGCATCACCAAGCACAGTTGATCCTGTTAGAGATTGGAGGTGATTTAGGGCAGTTCCATGACTGCTCCTTTTCTCTCAACTGCTAACAGGAACTGTCCCATGAGAAGGTTTCTGAGAAAGAAATTCTCTCTTGGACATTTTGGCTAAGAAACACCTATAATGCATATGGGTGCTTCCCAAGAAAGAAATTGTCTTTTGAATATTGTTTCTCAGAAACAATATCTTATGACTATTGTACTTCCTTTGTGTTACACAAAGGGATGAGGACCATTGGAGGTTCCAGGTGGGACCTCTTTGGGTTTACCAGTTAAGGTAGATAATTGGCCTATGTTACTCGCCCCCGCAATTGGAGAATGACGTGGCTCACGGAAAAGTAAAACCCCTGTGAGAAAAAATCCAATTATGAGCCAGACTTGCAGAAAAAAGCTTTTTGTGAGGTTAAAAATGTGCAAGCTGCCTGTGACGATTTCTACCTACATATTATTTTATGTAGTATATGCAGTGTAAGTTCTTGTGCAGAGGGAGATTTGTCATGACTTATGATAAAGCCGGTTTGTTTGTACTCTCCTAAGTCAAACTTACTATGACTTACTTCTGCGTGTAACCCTAATTGTCGTATTAAGGTGTCCGCGTAAACTGGATTTGCGATTTGTCAATTGTCGAATGCTAATTGTCGAATCAGACACTCTGATTATTTTTATTTCTTTAAATTACGATTACAAGCACAATCACAAATCCGACCAGTTTGCTGTCCGTGCAACTTGTTGGAATTTGTTGGCAATTGGGTTGCGCTATGAGAGGACTCTCAAAAACGTGCACCAATGCTCCAAAAATGAATACACGTAGAAACATACCAGTATCTACGTGTTTGTCGACAAGACCCTGATTTGTTGGATTGTCGACAAATTGCGAATTATCAAATTGCGAGTTGTTGATTTAGAGTAAAACACATTCACGATCAATGACAAAAAGCGGAAAAATGTGACGTAAAATCACGAGTAGCTGAGTAAAACTCGGATTCGACAAATTGTAGACAAATCGTCAACAATTCACAAACAATTCTGGGTTGTGTGGACACCTTATTGTATAATGTATGTGATAGTCCAATTATCACTGTTATACAGACTGAATATTTGTGCGGGGTAAAAGACCTTTACGTACTAAATCATTGCTTTACACGCACCATGTGACCATAAATTGATCAGGATAATTTTGGGTCCGTTTGGTGTTGTCTGGTGTCTCCTATTGATTTTGTCTGTGTGTGCAAAAGTGGAATGCCGAACAACAATTCCATTTTTTTATTGCTACACTACATTTAGGCAATAGGCACTGCATAGTAGGTATGAGTGAATGGCATCTAAGTGTTTGTTTAGGTGAACATTGTGCCACTAGAAGCTGATGACAAGACCATGATTGGTACAGCAGGCCAAGCATCTCCATGATTTGGTTGATGTTGAACTCTAGATAGTTATTCACTTTTTGGGTTTTGGTATTTGAAGACTCTGGTTGACTTACACTGGGAAGCCAAATTAAATGCATATGGTCCGAAAGTGTAGTGTTGAAACTGCACCTTAATTGTCATGATGTGTGTACAATGTGGATATTGCACCAGCTCTGGGTACGAAGATGCTGATAGTACAGATATTCTGAAATCCTTGTGTTGGTATATTGTCCTTCTATTTGCTATGTCACCCCTATGTATCCATGGGAATAGTTGCCCAAAGGGTCAGCTAGCGGCAAGTGAACAATGTCAAGTCATACTTAATGTATTGACTGTAATCATTGGAATGCCCAAGCATCAACGCCTATGTCTTTTTGTACCATGAAGAGTACGGATTCATTGTTTATGATATCCTTTTGTATTTTGTAGCAAGGATCATTGGGGGAGGTCTCTACATGTATGACTCTTTTGTTGGTGGTAATGACATTGCAACATAATTAAATTTGCATGTGCATACTAATTTTCATATTTTGAAAGACAGATATTGACTATAATCTTATGGTTTATGGAACCATATTGTGACTTCACAGCAAGCATCATGGCGAAGTGAACTTTCCGTGATATGTTGACAATGGAATAGTTGTGTTTCTCTTTGGATTTGTCTAAGCTAGTGAACCAATACTACATTGCTGTGTATAGCTGCTTCTGTTGCATTTGTTTTGCATTGCATGCCAAAAAGGTGCTACATGACTCTCAGTAGAGATGTTCATGTTTGACTTATCCTTTGTGTGAGATGATATTCCTGTTTAACTAGGACTACTCACAATTCTATGTGCTGTGGTTTTACAAGAACAAAGGTTGTAGATCCTTTTTGTTCTTGTGCTCATATGATTATGAGGCTTGTTTTATGGTTTGTTGTGCAACACATATGTGCACTACCTATGGTCATCCCGTTGTCTTTAGCAAAAAGACCCACGTGTTTCGGTGACTCTATGAGTCCTTCCTTATGGATACCATTTGTGTTCTCCATGGATAATTCTGAAGGTAAACCGTCAGAAGTTCTCACCAGAGAATCAAGTACTCGTCAGCAAGTCTCAGTGAGACCATTATCTAGTAAGACACAGTTCTGTTGAATGGAATAATGTTAATCACAGCCAAGGATTCAATTTCTCTTACTCTGTGTATTATTCGCACACTAAGTTCAGCAAGCTGTAATAGAATGCGAGCAATCCCAACCTGAGTTGGTGATGCTCTAGACTTGTTGCGGTAACAAATGTCTAACATATATGTGTCTGGCTTTTTGTGTACGGTGTACCTCCTCCTCTACAATTCCAGTTGAGAGTGAGGTGAGACAATTATATTGTCTTGCCCAAAGTTCTCCCATGTGCTGGACCACCCAGTAGCATGTGAGTTCCATGTATGGGCAAATGTTTTAGCGAGTTTTCATCTGCTTATAAGCATGGTGCTTTTGCCATGCAAAGACTTTGGGTCTGCTATTGACACCTTTTTTCTTGTGCAGAGATGTTGTGTATTGGTTTGTCATTCAATCCTTTACTTGCTGGGTACCCTGTTTCAGGTGGTCTCTCAAGCTAGCCTTTGGAGAATATCATACTACTCCAAATGAGTTCTATTGAGAACAGTATGGCCATTATTGACTCCATTGAATGTACTTGTGAGGCACATGGAAAACCCATGATTGTTATTGCTAGCTCTGAGTAGGTAGAACCTCCTTCAGTTTTACTAGGCGTGAACAGGTTCCAGATGCGTCAGTATCTAGTCTATGATTTGTTGACTTTTCATGAAGTCTTATGGTGTTTGCAGAGTTGAACATAGCAAAATCTACAGTACTGTAAGGATTCTTTGAGTTTAGACAGTTGTCCTAACTTTTTGTCCATTTTCACGTATTTTAAGAATCACTTTTTGATTTACAGTAATTTATGTTTATTTGGGTGTTCTGTTGTTGTACAGCCAGTTCTGATGACAGCTGTCAATGACACCCTCCAGTTGCCAAGGTAAATTGTCTTTGTTGTTTTTCTTTGACTTTTTGGATTGATTGTTCTCTGTCTTTATGGGCTGTAAACCTACCTCTTCAGAAAAATAGAGGTAAACAGGCACGTTCTTCCAACACACCAAAACTTCATCAAACTGTTTCTCTTGTCATGAGAAACCTCAGTAACGTGTATGAAATTGAGTTTGTAGTGTAAGTGGGTGTGTTTTTTGTCTTTACACAACTTGGATGGTCTGCTATTTTACTCAACACCCAGAGGGGTATTTCACAGGAGTGGTTAACTCAGTAATTAGGAGTATTTTTGTTAAAGAACAGTCTTGCACTTAAGTGGTTAGCTATGTGCTTGATATATTGTGTCCAGGTTTTGTTTCAACTCTGGTTCACAGAATTTTGCAGACTTTGACATCAATTAACACTGGCAAGGTAAAATTGATCTTAACATATTTTATGTTGTTATTTGTTTGAAAATCTAGAACAATTCTAACTCAGTCCTTGCATTTGTCAAAGACTGATGTCATATGCTGGCTTAGTCACTCTGGGTAACATGTACTCAGAAATGTGTGTTTTGACAGGAATTTACTGCTTGTGCAATAAAAAACATCGTGTGACTTTGCCCTTCCTTTAGAGTAGGAAGAACCCATCCTGCATGAGCCAAGAGTTTGACACCTGCCTAGCTGGGTAAGGAAAACATATGGATGTTCCTAATTTTGGAACATGGGGGAAGCTTGGAACTACATCCTTCTTGCTTTCACTGTTACTGTAGCAACACCGTGTAAGGGGTTCGAAACCCAACATGGTTTGATTTCCAGTTGCTTTTTGTTACCTTTGCTTGTGAATAGTGGGCATTGCACATATGTACATTTCTCTACAAGGGAGAAGAGCTCATCTTCTTGAGAAATCAATTCATGATGCCAGAAGATTTCTTGGCAATTTTGTTTTTATTTTTACATGTAGCAAGGTATTTGATTATCAGGTTATTTTAACGTGACAGTAGAATTTCAATTAAGATTTTTCTCTAACAAGCTCTTTTAATTTAAAATTAAATAATTCTGAATTTATATTTTTGGGCTCTAAATTCTATTTTCCTTGGACCAGAGGATATGCAGTAGCTATTCACAAGCCAACTACCTTTTCTTATTATTTGACCTCTTTCTTGTGAAGCTTGGTAGCTTATGTGCATGAAAGGGATACCACTTGGGAAGAATTCTCATTTTTGTGGACATTTCTCACTTTTTTGCTTGGATCTCTGAAAGAAATCAACGAGTTGCATGTTTTCCTGACAAAAACCGCTAAAAGTACACAGCATTCTTGCACAAATCGGAAATTTGCGAGAATATTGCTCCGAGTATTTCTGGGGCACGACACGTAATCGTTTTATGGGTCCATCTTGTGCCCCATGCATGCTGGGACTTGGAGATGTTACTCCGCGTCACTCTGATGTCTGACCGGGATGTGGCGATATATTGTGATCCTATGCCTTAATGCGGAGTAGAACAAAGTTTGCTCCTAGGCTGGTCCTTTGTGATTATTGACTATGCCCTCTGATTCTGGGACTAACTGTTTGTGGTCGTTTTTTGAGATCGTGAGTGCGTGGGCTGTGCAGCAAAACGATTCATCAAATGAGCTGTGCCGTGACGCGCTCCCATATAAATGGGACTGATCCGCGATCGTGGGACAAAGTCCTGCGCGATTGTATTTTTCGTTGAGGATTTTGCTCAGCCAACCTTGAGACCTTGAGTTCCGCGTCCAACCTGTGCCAGTGCAGTGTTGCATCAATACTCCCACTGCCACCATGTAAACAAACAAGGGAACTGGATCCTTGGAGTACCCAACACTTCAACGACGAGAACTTCCTGGGGGATCGCGAGTCATAGAAGTAACCAAAACCTCTCGGGGGTCACGTGCAAGCTTTTTAGGCCTTAGAGGCCATTTGATTCTTCGGGGGGCCTTTTTGGCCCTAGAAGATCTTTTCTTGTACTGCCTTCTGGCTACAAGTACATAGTACACCGTGGTGTCACTGCATCTGCATGTGATCACGGGTACGGACTAATTTTAAGTCTGATTGTGTTTTTAGGTCTAAGAATACTCTACACTTATATTGCTCTTTCGAAGAAGAAAAATAAACGGAGGCATTTTTGTTTATGGCCTCCTCATTTTTAATCAGGGGCTGCTACCGCTTAAGTGCCTAAAGTGCGTATTATACGTCTCAAGTGGTCTTTTTTACTGCAAGTGCACTAGATGCTAAATGTGCACTCTGCTAACAAAAGTGGAGTATACCCGTGTCAAGTGGGATCTAGTCCTCACCGATGTACAGGGGAATTCTTTTAGGCTACATGTTTTTAAAAAACACGTGCCGGCCTGTGAGTGAAACTCACTTCAACTGGCAGAGTACGTGACTCAGTGCTCAGGGATCAAGCAGCACAAGTTGCTCTACCGTAACATACCAAGCGTAGTGTACAGCTCTGAGCGCCAAGGGAGGACAGACAGACGAACCTACCATGGTCTACCTATTCAAACTGCTGATGGATGATGGTTGGTGGAACGACGGACAGACAATCCGATCTGGTCGCGCAAAGGCTATCAATTGATAGTGACCTAAGCCGTTTTGCTGTAGTTTCTTATATGTAGTAAACGGATAGATACATGTTGTTGAAAGATCTTAATTATGAGATTAAACTACTGAAAATGGTATTGCATGGTAAACTAGGTAATCCATGCATCACCAAGCACAGGTGATCCTGTTAGAGATTGGAGGTGATTTAGGGCAGTTCCATGACTGCTCCTTTTCTCTCAACTGCCAACAGGAACTGTCCCATGAGAAGGTTTCTGACAAAGAAATTCTCTCTTGGATATATATTGACTAAGAAACACCTATAATGCATATGGGTGTTTCCCAAGAAAGAAATTGTCTTTTGAATATTGTTTCTCAGAAACAATATCTTATGACTATTGTACTTGTGTTACACAAAGGGAAGAGGACCATTGGAGGTTCCAGGTGGAACCTCGTTGAGTTTACCAGTTAAGGTAGATAATTGGCCTATGTCACAGTCTGATTGCATGCCTTTCAGGAACAGAGCAGTACCTAGTGATTGAACCTTCTGTATCCTTATTATTTCTATTTCTTGCCGGACAAACAACATCTTCTAATAAACAGTCTACGCAGATTATTATTTTGTACACATTAGTCTACCACTTCCTAGAAATTGGTCATGAGATTTTTGTCGTATTTTTCATTTTCAATTTTCCATGATTCTGACAGCTTTTTCCAAACTATAAGCTATGTAAGCGCCTCTATCCAAGCAGCATGGTACTATCTCTAATGTGACATAACATGCTGATCCAGAAGTACCCATTTCTCAATGAACTGTGATTACTAAGACAGCACAGTCTCAAGAGAATAAGTTGATAAAGTTTATGATATCCTATTCTCAGGACTCCCTATGAATGACCAACACAGTAGTGACAGATACCCCGCTGGGTTCTTGGCGTCACTTTGATAGAGTTGGCATTATAAACTCCATCACATAAAACTTCACCATGACAGAACACAAATGTGTTCCTGGGCGTAGTCTAGAACTAGTTATGGCTTGACCAGCTTTCCTCCTTGAACTGTTGCAGACTTGTTGCCATTACTTTTGCTATCCATTTTGTTTTCCAAGCACTCTCATCAGATCCAACTGACATCACAGCGAAAAATACATCTAGCAACAATTGTTCTATTTTGATTAAAGCAGAAAGCAATGTTATTTTGTCAGCGCTCTGTTTACAGCTTGTTCAGACCTGTTAGGACGTAGACTTCGCATGTTGAACTGAAGAGTTGTGATCTATCCTTTCTTCATGCAAAAAAACAAGAGCGTATCCAAGCCTGTTGGAAACAGAAAATCAGCTCCAATTGTAACCATCAAAACATATATTCCTTTTGTCATGTGCAGTTGTGAAACTTCCAAATAATATGCGTGTCACTCCAATAAAGCGGAAGCTATGGCTTCCCACTCTTATATTCCTCAACAACACGACCGTCCGGCCCCTCCTCCTCCCCCGCCGGCATCCACAGCTCTCCCCAAATTAACTGTTTGAGCCGTCCCCCCTCCTACCGACCCCACACCGACAGACCCCTGCCCTCCCGCCACCGACGCCCCCTGACTCCCCTCATACTCATCAATCCTCCTCCTCTTAATGGTAGTAGCCAGCGCGTTAAACATCGTCTCTACATTGGCCCCCGTCAACGCCGAAGTCTCAAAGAATTGCACTCCATACTCCTCCGCCAGACTCTTCCCCTCGGACGTTTGCACCACCCGATCCCCCTCCAGGTCACTTTTGTTCCCACAGAGAACGATATCGCAGTCGGGAGGAGCGCGTGTTTTAATATCTCTCATCCATCCAATGACGTGGTCGAAGGAGGGTCGATTGGAAATGTCGTAGCAGAGGACGAATCCGTCGGCTCTGCCGAAGAAGTTGGAGGTGAGGGAACGGAATCGTTCTTGGCCGGCGGTGTCCCAGAGTTGCAGTCTCATCGGTGCTCCTTCGATCTGGAGGCGTGCGAAAATGTTGGAAAACGAAGGAGGGAAACGAGAATAAGCGATAGGAACATAACAGGAATAATTGAGTCCGAGGAGACACCAACTACAGGACAGGACACGACAGGACACACGGACCTTGACCATCTTGTCCCTGTAATCGACACCAATCGTGGTGACAAACTTGGTCGAAAATACGTTCTGATCAAACCGTAAGACGAGACTGGTCTTTCCGCAGGAGGAATCGCCCACCATGAGAAGCCGGACGATGTAGGCGCCTTTGGCTCCCATTTGGAGGGGGCGCGGCGCCGGCTGTTCGCCCTGTTGGGATGACGACATTTGCGATGGTGCTCGACCCGGGAAATGCTGTCGTTGGCTTGCGGGGCGATGCCGAGAGTCGCGGGAGATTCCTGTGACATGTGACGTGGAATTATTCGTTAGGGCGTGAGCGTCGGTTGCAGCGAGGCGAGCGGTAACCCGTGACGAGGAACTGTGCACATGATGTGCTTGATGCCGAAAGGTCCAACGGCGCGTGTGCACATGGCGATTCTCACAAACTCCCCATCGCATTGAGGCAGTAAGGAAGCACGGCTATGCCATCGCCCGAGCCGCGACGACATCACGAGCTTCTATCGTCCGGCTTCCAGGATCGAAACCATGGCACAAGATAACCGTACAACGTAACGTACCTTTGTGATGGCCGCCTTTGTATTGTTCGCGTGCGTTCGATCTATTCTTGCCGCACTGTAGCCTGGACTGGTTGTTTCGTTGGGGCGAGGTGTGTAGCGTGGACCGTGGAGCAGTTCCTCTCTTCTATCGAGTTGCCGCCAACGAACGGTCGTAGCAGCTCTGGTATTGTACAATGCACTCCATGCGACTAATACGGTGCTTGCTTGGCAGAAAATTGCCCCTTACTTACGTTACATTCGGTGTGGCGTTGTACAACCATATAACGTTGCCATCTCCCTGTTGACTGCCTGTAGTCGTCTCTCTCTAGAAAGAAGATAAACGCGCCAGGATACCTCGGAGAGAATCAGATCGGCAGCGGAAGATTAAAATTCTATAAAGGAATACGTATTATTTTAAATGTCATGCGTTGGATGGAGAAATCCGTGCTTTCGAGAATGGATTTTGGCGGGACCGCCGATTTTGAATATGATACGATACACCTTAAAGAAATCTTGAAAACAACACAACATTCCTCACTATTTTTTATCGTACGATACAAACACCACTATATCTATCATTTATCATTGTTTGTGTATGGCAGGGGAACCCATTTTGCCATGCATGTAAAATACCATTCTTCACTATACGATAGAGCGTCATACAACCAAGAATACAAGAGTAATTTGCCATTCGACACGATCAACGGTGGTAGCAAGTGTCTCCTGCTGTTACAACAATTCGCGAGTTATTGCTGTTGTAGTGCATCGTAACTGATCGACTTCTTGGATAGACTAAAAGTGAAATGGCAACGCGCACTGCCGCATATTTCTCCTTACTCGACCAATAGTGTTCATCCAAAGAATGACCAACATCGGTAACAATACCCCTCACGCAACAACCGATGATCTAGAATACACACAATCCTCACTAACAAGCTGCCCCCCACTGATAGGCCTGCAAGCCTACGGAATCTGCTGCCCCTTCCTCGAAACAGAAGAAGAACACGATGCTCGCACTTGCATTCGCAATTTACAATCCTATCCCATAACATGGTACAGAAAAAAGTTATTGAGAGACGTCGCCAAGGACGTGGCCAAGGATGTCAAGAAGGCGAATCGACAAGCGGGGAATTTCATCGATGGGATTGTGGCCAATGTCGACAAATTGCTGGGGGGATCCAAGCGTGGTGCCAACGACGAGGCGGGTTCCATTCCCATCACGTATGTGGGAGTTCCGGCAACGCTGAGTGTGATTGATACCGAGGAGCATGGACCCATTCTACGGGTGCAAGCCGTAGAAGATGACAGTGATGGCGTTCATCGTCGCGAGCAACATTCGGGTGGTAAGGTTGACAATGAGTTGCCATCCAAAGTGATCCCTCTCTCGGCGATTGACACAATCTGCACGGGATGGAGTCTGATTAATGATCCAACCGCGGGAGGGATCAAGTTATTTGGATTTCCCCCATCCAACTCCATGTTTGGTGGATCGGGCGAAGAACTGTTACGGTTTGATACCTTGGGAGGCGGAGGGAATGTCATGAGTGATACGTTGTTTCCGGTCAAGGCAGAAGAGCCGAATAAGTACAGTGATAAAGTGATTTGTCAGTTGAGGTCTTTGGTGGACTGGAATCGACGCCGTATTGCGAACGATGTTAAGAGGGGCAGGGTTAGTGTGGCTCAGACCTCTGCAACGAGTTACGTGACTAAAAGTGATATTTGATGCTTAATAATGTCACGAGGATTGCGTACGACATTGTTAGTGGAAGTTGCTCCATAACTTTGTGCTAAAATTAATTGAACAATACATCTAGCTTCTATTCGCCATGGCAATGGCAGTATATTTCAGTCCACCCGCTTCCTTTACATACTTTGCCTTCCGTGCCTCTCTCTCCCGTTTAGTCTTCTGCATCTCTATTTCCCTTTGTGCGAAGTGTTGTATCTTTCGTGCCTTGTCTGTAATTACATTCCCGGATTTTGATGGGCCCCGCTCACTGGTTGGTCCATCGTCATATTCGGCAATATCCATATCGTCCGTCTTCTCGTCGTCATCGCCCATAGTTATGAGGTAGTCTTGCCTCCGTCTCTCCCATTCGACCAATATCTCTAACTGATCGATGAATTCCTCCCGTGTCTTTTCGTCTGCATCCTCTCGAATTGACGCTGAACCATCCCCTTCCGTGTCTTGCCACTCGGAATCTGGAACAGATGCTGTTGTGGGTTTTAATAGATCGAAACGAAGCAATTCTCTCCCACGCTTGTCTAAAATTTGAATGGCACTGCGGGACCCTACAAGTGAATCGATAACGCCGCTTGGGATTTGTATTGTTTTAATGAATTTGAGTGGTATACACTTGCTTTTGACGTCGTTGGAGGGAGGGTGTATCATTAACGACGGACCCTTGATCGAATCGACCACGGAAAGCGTCGAGCCTTCCAGTGCACCGTAATGGGCGCGGTCCGCAGTATTTCCCGAAGTGGTGCGAAACATACCTGACAGAAACCCGGACACGCTGTGGGCAGCGTCGGCCTTGGGCGATGATTCGGAGCGTAATTTACGATGCCATCGAATGGGAGTCGAGGCGAGAGCCCATGCAGCTTGACGTGCCGGGCCGTCTTCTTCTTTTTCTAGGCAGGGACATAGCGTGCCGAGATATTTTAGGGATGCTAGTGGATAAGGAGAGCGTTTGAACATTCCAAGGTAATAGTGGCCACCAGCAAGTGAGAGAGAACAGACTTTATTATAGTCTATTATAGTGTTTGTTTTTGTGACAGGCATTTCAGGAGGTTTCAGGGAACCGGGTTGGTGTGAGGTTTGTGTGGGAATGTGGCAAACGGAGTTGCGGGAAGTAAGATTATTACATGTTGACTTCTTGTGGCCATGAAAGTCTTTTCCTTCCCATGTGGGACACGCCAAACACCATATTGGAGTTGTGGGAAGTGAGGCTCTAACTTACAAATGAAATAAGTCAGCAGTTTCAGTTCAAAAATAAGACATTAACATTGTGATTATTTTCATGAGTATCAATCCTTGTCATTAGTATTTGGAGCCCATGCAGCTTGACGTGCCGGGCCGTCTTCTTCTTTTCCTAGGCAGGGACATATCGTGCCGAGATATTTTAGGGATGCTAGTGGATAAGGAGAGCGTTTGAACATTCCAACGTAATAGTGGCCACCAGCAAGTGAGAGAGAACAGACTCTATTATAGTCAATTTTAGTGTTAACAATGTTGAGACAGGCATTTCAGGAGGTTTCAGGGAACCGGGTTGGTGTGAGGTTTGTGTCGGAATGTGGCAAACAGAGTTGCGGGAAATAGGATTATACATGTTGACTTCTTGTGGCCATGAAAGTCTTTTCCTTCGCATGTACATGCGAAACACCATATTGGAGTTGTGGGAACTGAGGCTCTAACTGACAAAAATGAAATAAGCCAGCAGTTTCAGTTCAAAAATAAGACATTAACATTGTGATTATTTTCATGAGTATCAATCCTTGTCATTAGTATTTGGCAAATTCTATGTTCTATGTTATGAATCCGTATAGATGATACTTGTAGACGACTTTGTTCGAGTCCCATGTGAGTTCCCTTGACCTCTGACTCCTTCTTCGTGTAATCTACCATGACATCTTTGGTAAACCCTGTTCTTTCCTTCAATGTGCAAAGGTTTTGTGTTTATGTTAGTGGGACCATATTGTAATGTTGAATTGATTTTCACAACAAGAGGGGAGTGAGAGACAACTTTAATACCAAAAAGCTACTGATTTCTTGATACAAAGTATATCCTTCATCCATGATTATCTGTGAGCAAAGATTATTTTTCTGAGCAAGATTGAGATGATATTTGTTCCTTAGCAAAAGTTTGGTAGTTAAAGTAAAGTTTAGGACACACTTAAAATGAGAACACCGCTATGACTATGAAAAAGAGAATTAAAATTTGTCTGTCGGTATCAATAGTGGCAATACCATTCTAGATTCTCCATAAAACCAATTAACATGACTATAATGAAAATGTTACTGTCAACTTTAATATAAGTGTACCTTCATTCCAATTCTACATGACATTACATCACAAACAACTTTAATCGGAAAATCTACACAGCAACAAATATTTCCCCTGTGACATTTTAAGCTGAAAAACACACACTTGGTCTTGCATTTACAACAATTTGAATTACACCCCCCTTATGCAGCCACAGGTAATTCTGGATCCAGAACACAATTAAGAAAACTGGCTGCTATGTGGCAGTACATATCACAAATCATCGAATATTGAGCACCATCCAAAATTACAGGCACCCTATCACCCAGACATATTTCTCTTGATATCTAGGTTGGGCATCTAGTAAATTTATGAAATTTAGTGTCGTTCCCATCGCCTGAGAGGAACACAGCTGATTCCCTATGATCATTATTTGGAGACAAACTGTTCAGAAACTCTATTTACCTTTTAATTTTGACCACAAGAAGAATTATATGACTACAAGCAACAATAAACTTTACTTTACTTAACATTCTAGGTGGTCAAATTTTCATTTCAAACCATATTGATGAGTCTCCTGTGTAGAAAGTCTTAGCAAAGATGAACCACAAAAAGAAGCAGTTAATTGCTTTTAAACATCTAATTCATACATATAACATACATACAAAAATCCCAATTACAATAAATCAAAATTACTCAGCATTACAGGAACTCAGAACATATTCTGTCATGATGCATTGATCTGCTCTTGTCCATTGACCATTGAACCAGCATGAGACCCAAACTTGAGTGGAGCAGATTTTATTCCTTTTACACATGTTTTTATTATTTCACTTATTCTCTCTTCCCTTTCATCTGCTATTTGATACCACAAGAATATGCAATGTTTGTATCATGTATCAGAGCTGGTTCAATTGTGACTTTAATTTGCAAAAGCAACCTATTGGCAATATCTGTTGAAGCTGAGTCCTTCCCTATGCCATTTTTGAATGATGTTTTCATGGTGTCATTGGATGCATGTACAATTTTAGATTGAAAGGGTTGCATTAATAGTCATTGAGATTAAGAACATCAGTGTTGGCTTCATTGTGTTTGATCAAAAGCAATCCATAGACAAGCTCTTCTCAAGGCAAGTACTACTCTTGATCTTGGCCATTTGCCATTATCTTCATACAGTGTTGTTGGATATCACCTATTCTCTCCCCCTTGTATCTGCAATGTGATTTGGTATGGTTCATCAGGTCTTATTTGTCTATATAGTTATCAAAAGCAACCCAGAGTTGAATTTTATTCAAGGTGAGAACTCTTTTTGGTCATTAACTAAGCTTTTATATGGCACCAATGAATTTGACTGTTTTTCTTTGCATTGTCCATTCAGTTCAATATTGTTAGGGCCATATTAGGAGTAATTGAGAGCAGCAGTATTGGTTTTGGTTTTGCTTGGGTTCTTTCTCAGTTCTCAGAAGCAATTCATATGTATCCTCTGTTAAAGGCAAGTATTATTTTACACCATTTTCAATGATCTTTCATGCCGTGGTAATGGCTTTAACTTATTCTGTTGTTTCTGGTTTATTTCTTCAAGGCAACTTCTATCAGTTATGGGCAGGCAGTTTTGTTTTCTACTTGTTTTCATGATGCCCAGTTGTGATGAATAGTGCAGCTTGTTGGAATTTTCACCGGATTGGATTGATCAAATGAGAGCAAATGTTTTCACTGTTTGTGGAAGAACTGTAGTCCATTGTATCTGAGAGAGTACATCTTAAGTGTAGCATCTTTGGCTTGATTGTCAAGATGATAATTTCCCACAGTGGCTTTTGGATTGCCTTCACATGGTATTGCATTGCCACCTG
This sequence comes from Cyclotella cryptica, assembly GCA_013187285.1. NCBI lineage: Eukaryota > Bacillariophyta > Thalassiosirophyceae > Thalassiosirales > Thalassiosiraceae > Cyclotella > Cyclotella cryptica. The sequence goes on from JABMIG010000006.1 coordinate 1,252,518, forward strand.
CCTTCAGAAAGCACTTCTCTAGCATGGCTCAAAAAATGAGACGTGTGAAATCCCATTCATTCCTTTAAGAATTAGTAGTCAACAAAGAAAGCATAATAAAATAACAGTAATATTATACATAAATTCAATTACCACTATTGACAATTCTGCTTTCAATTCAGACTTTGACTTTACCAAGTCCTCATCACGTCAAAGCACAACAAGATGGTTCAGTTTCTTCACACAATGAATCTCTTGAGTCACCAACCAATTTTGATGACTTGATTTGCAAAGTACTAGATAACCTAATAAATACAGAAGATCATTGCCTCATGCAATGACCCTGTTGTAACTAAAGTGAGTCATTTCTATCAATTTTTGCATGAATTTACAGTTATCTCTTGTCTACCATGACCTAATTCCATCTTAAAACAAGCAGATATGAGTGTAACTGATTTGTCAGCATTATCACACTTGCACACATCCCAGTTGGTAGAAGTCCTGAAACAAAACAACATGCTTTCACCATGAGCTGGCTTGTCAAATATCCCCAGAATTCTCCACAAAACAACATAAGTGGGGTGGGGGGAAGATATCAAGCAGTTGTTTGAAAAGGATTGATGTTGCAATAAACCAGCACCCAAATAATGGACAGCCATGTGTTGAAGGTTTATATGTTCAGTGCACTCTGTGTCAGAGATAGGGTTAGTCAAATGAAAAGGAAATGTTGTTTTCATTCAGTCTCACCCCTTCAAATAGCACTACTTCAATCATATCATCATGTACAAAACTCATCAGTACAACTCTTTGAACAGTGACTACTTCAAATAAATGATTAACAATGGGAAAATCAAAGTGAAGAAACAACCTATCATGATTACTTTTTATCTCCCAAAAGATATATGATCTCAAAGATGAAAATGGTGACTAGGAAGGTAAGCTATGAGGGTGTTCATATAGTCACTTATACCGTTTACTCATGATGATATCATTCCCTTACATGTGAATGACAGGTCAAATTATTTCTGCTCTGTAGTATGTAACTGTGTGACAGGTCCTCTGAAGTTTCAACTATAAATTCCACAGATGTGTGCAGTTATTAACAAAATGTCCAACAATGATTTTTCAATGCATTCAAGTCTTCCAGTCATCAGGTCAAAAGATTGTGCTGACCATGGTACAGTGGTTTCACCACATAGATTTCATGTGTTATATTGATACAACCAGTCCCAAAGCTGCTGAAAATGTGAGCACAACATTATGGACCATCAAAGCACTGTAGACAAAGAAGCTCAATAACAACAATCTTAAGAGAAACGGGTGCTTATTGCAACTCTCTGTGAAAGACATATCAGATCAAATGAAAGAAGGAACAAAGAAACACTATTTTTTTTGTTGTTAGCCATTTTTCTCTGTCTATCAATGCAACAAAAGAAGCACCAGAGTCAGCTACAATGGGCAGAGCTCATATATATCATTTTATTTCAAAAAGAGATATGACCTCTGTGCAGATTGAATCACTACTTTGACAACAAAATGCACCGCCCAAAGTTAGCTGATTAGATAAAGGTTGTGCTTATGAGCTTCTATAATTATAATTACCTACCTCAGTGTTGTCCGTTTAAATCATTGCATCAGACCATAAACATCCAATGGAAGTTCTCCCTTTATTGAAGATGCAGTGCACTTTGTCATAGAAGCAACATCATTGATGACACCCCACTTACTGTGCAGTTGATAGCTTAGGTACTGAGGGTCATATGGTGTTATGGAATGTATTTGTAGGGTTTTGGATGGCAAATCAAAATACTTTGCACCAAACAAATACTGCAGCAAATGATAGATATTGGGCAAGCAATAGATAGTGACTTGTTGCCATGAGCGGGAGCTACCAAAGGCCCATGGGTGATGCATGATTATGAATCTGATAAATTGACTGCACTTTGTTGTCTTGAATGATGAAGAATTTGGCCACATGCATCAACATGGGAAATGTGTTGTAGTAATAGGTGAGTCTTGTGCACTGGCAGCATCTCTTTGCATGATGCCATTGTGCTTGCATTCTGTGAATGGACTCTTTGTTTCATCAAAACTCCATGCACTCTGATTATATGTGTATCAATACTGTTTCTCACCTCAACTTCTAGTGTTAGCATGACATCAAAGTTTCAGAACTAATTGGAATTTTTTTTTGATATTGCAAAAAACATAAAAAGTGCACCATCAAGAACCTGACCCATCCGAACTTAATTTGGGGACCTGCCAATGAACAAGGGAGAGTACTCTGTTGGAAATTTTGTCTACTTGTATAGATGGAGGTACGTAGGATGAGTACCATGTTTGAATGTGATGTCTCTCCAAGTAAACTTCCATTAAAGAGTACTCTGTAACGTTTTTAGATTGGGTAATGGATGCAAAATAAAACCACAAAGAAGAAGGCCAAAATGATGTTGACATATTTGATAATGCAATTACTGCCATGGAGCAGATCTGGCCAATGGCACCAAGGATTATTTCTGAATGAGTAAGACTGATGACTGAATTGTTCAGTTGTTTGCCACTGTTTCTAGAGAAGTTTTTCCTCAAGACGAATTAATTTGTACCTACATGGCATACTTCCCAGTCATTTTCATACATTGGCCAAGACAGCATGGTGGCGGATCAGGGGGTAATTTAAAAATGTGGAGAACAAATAGATGCTTGTCAAGTTTCCTGTATACTTAATTGTTTTGTAGAGCTCACTTGGGACAGTCTAACTGCTTGTGTCAATCCATCACAAAATAATGAAGAAGATTTTGAGATTGAGGCTGTGACTTTTGATCAGTGAAGAACTCAAATTTTGTGATGTATTCAGAAGAAAATAAAGATGAAGAAGAATACAGCATTGTTTTGTCTGCATTCACAATAATGTCTAATTCCACAACAATTGACGATCTGCTTGATGGTGTTATTTGGGTCAGTGCATTTCTTGAGTCAATGGATGCCAAGTCAGAGAGGGGATCTTTGTCACAAGAAAGAAAAGCAAACACACACTAGGGTAGATGGACCAGCTGTACAGTACAAGCACCAACACTGGAAACATGCCAGAAGAAGGCATTGTGTAGGATACCATAGTGAGTTGCAAGTTAAACACATGAACAAAGACAGTTCAACAATAGCAAATGATTACTGGATGTTAGCAGTATAAGACAAATTTGCAATAAATGAACAATGACTACAGATCAGAAGATGATGAGTTAAGATAAACCAGGAAAGCGTTTCATTGGAGTATTGGAAGAGTTCTCTCATCAAGGATTGATGAGATATAGGAGAATTACGGAGCAATTATGTGTTAGGTCACATCATTAATACAACTGCTTGTTTTTTGAAACATCACTTACTTGGTGTGGGGTGGAGTGCATCATAGGGGCCTCATCTTCCTGCGAGCCTGACACTTGATTCACACACAAGTTTTGTTCCAGGCCTACAGAGTTCTACATATTTACCTAGCCCAATGACAAAATCTCTAAGATATCAGGGTATCATTGTGCAAGGGGGTTCACCTGTACTTAGACTCCCTACAACAAGTACTTACTCAACCCATTGTATTAAATAGTGCACTAAGAGAAATGACAATATGAAAGCTTAATTTTACCGCATACTGTGAATTATATTAGCATGTTGTTGAGTACTCATACATGCCATATAATCACATGGCACAAACATGATGATCTGAGTCAACCTTCTTATGCTTTACAACATTCCCCTGCAAAAACATGATGTGATGGCAATGGTTTTACTCCTTGCTAATTATATACACATCAATACAATTAAAATCTTTAGATACAATATGCATAAGTATGTTGGAATAATGTTTACAATATGTAGCACTATGCGTACACATTCAGGTTATGTCATAATGCCAAAAGTGAACTTATGATTTTCATATTTTCAAAAGTTGAATAAGTAAGAGTTTGATTTTTCCCTTTTTGTTGAATTTGGACAAAAATGACTGTTCTGCCAAGACTTGACTTTAAGTGTATCTTATCGCTGTATGTTAACACCATCTACATTTCTCAAACATATGTTTGTGTCATACAAGCATCATTAATTAGAACCTTTGCCAACAAAAATGTCGTTTCCCGTACAAACAATCCACCCGCCTTATCAATTATATCTGCACAACTATGACACTGGTCAGAAAACACTGGAAGATGATGCTCTTGTGAATTTTTGTCAATGTAGTGACAAAGGTTTTAAGTAGCACTAAACTAGTACTTAGATTTTATCTGATCACATAAAGTTTATGGAACTTATCAAGTAACTTTTACTGCTCTCCTTTTAAGTTCTTTTGATGTAATTGATCATAAGATGTCACATTGTTGACATTTGGGGTTTATATGGAAGCATTGGGGGTTGAAATCACATCAAACATCAAGCAAGTGATTCATGCACACCAAACCATTGTACCATCATCACTTCTATGGCACCAATTGTTACTTAACTGAGCTAGAAGAACTTGTTTCATGAGCTCATAGGACTTGTTGATACACATTTTTATCTGGGTCATGACTTAAACAATGCTTAATCTAGGAGGAAATACTCTAAAAGGGGGGAGAGAAAAGAGGGGGCGAGTGACATGCAATTCAAGTTGAAGATACATTTTCATCCCCTTCTTGGCACACAAAAACATTATTACATCCACTCATTGTTAACCATGTGTCGTTGAATGATGGGTTTTTTCACAGCTTGCCTCATGCAGCGTTTTCCTTTTCATTGTATCCAGGGTACATGTTCATTTTGCCATTACATTGCACATTATTTACACTATGGACTCATGCTAACTCACAACAACCAATTTCTTCATGAGTATTCATCCGTTTGCAGCAAATTTGTAGATGTTTGACTCATATCAACCTTGCCAGAAGTACATTTGCTTGCATCTTGCAATTCTACCATCTCTGTTTGAGAGGTGGTGAGAGGTCAAGCAGCCAATGTGATCATACATATATTGGTTGTTCAACTATCACTTTAGAAGAAATAGATGCAATTACTGGTTGTTTTGTTTCGGTGACACACTCTCATAGTTTCCACTGCAAAGTTCATAAAACCATGGACAAAAGTCACAAACTCTTCAGCATCACTGATTTGATTTTAGGCTGAAGAATATGCAATCGAGATCACCTGGAAGCATGGCAGGACTTGGAATTTAAAGACATATGCATGCAAAATTTGTGTTTACTTTTGTCTACCTCTAAAATAACAGGAACATTGTAGCTGTGGCTAACATGAGTACATCAAACGATGCCAACAGCTTTAAGCACATTCAAAAGCAACCTCAGCCTCTGCATTCCCCACCCTCCATTTCTAATATGGAGCCTCCATATTTTCTGATGAAACCTATTGGACGACGCACAAATGACAATACTTGTTATGTTCTCAACAAGAAAACAAACAAGTTGTTTCCTTTTGATTTTAGCGTTACTTTGTGTCGGTGTTCATGCAGAACATGTCCCAAGCACAGTGGCTACATTTCATGAATTTGAGATTGGCAGCTCTCAAGAATGTACATTGTTCATATGAATATTGTTTTTTGGTTCATCTGATGCAACTTCTGCTGATTCTGTTGTTGTCTGCAATTTCAGGTTCTCATCATACAACAATATAAATGTTGATATTCTTCCCCATGGCATCAAGAATGAACTCAATGTAACCATTGCCAGCAATTTGAATGGTGCTGATGGCATTGCTGTGGTATTTGTAAAGAGAGTTCTTGTTGCGCCAATATAAATGTTGTCTACAAGAATTCAAAGACATGCTACAATCATTGCTGCAAAAAGTAGGTCCACCTAGGCACATGATGTGTGATGGCAAATTTCCCACAGTAGTTTCATCAGAATATGCTTTCAAGGCTCCTCAACTCATTAGAGTATTCATCAGAAACCATATCTGCGAACAAGTCCATCTTAGCAAGGGCCAGCCTTGTTTATATCAGAGTTGCTCTTGCTGTGGTGGACCCATGTAGGTTGCAGAGAAGATACTAAAAATCATGACCAGATTAATGGGCAGTCATTTATTGTTGTTGGAGAGGATACCTGCGTAATGTCAAATAAGAGGTTGTATTCAGACATGCTGGGAAGTCAGTTAATTATTGCTATGTTGACTGCAACTGTTGTAGTGGATTTTTGGGACCACTTCATGGAATTGCATAATGTCACCAAATTTTGAAGGACGTTGAAGATTTTACTGCATCAGATTTCAGGCAAGTGGATTTAGATGATTTCTATAAATTCTTTGAGAGTATTAACAATAATCTATTAGATGAATCTGAGTATTTCGTGACACCAGAACTTACAGACAGTCATCTTAAAAAATCATTCCTTGAACTGTTCCTCACCAATTCTCTTGAAATATTCATCCCCAACTTGAGACGTTGGTTTTCAACCCCTTCAAAAGGACTACCTAGAGACTTCACTATGGAATTTAAAGTCCAACCTAATGCAATCATTAAGCAAGAATCACATGGTGAAAATATAGACACAGTCTGACAGATCTGGATTCTTGACATGTTCATCACCAGCTTGCAACTTTGGTTTTACACCCCTTCAGAATGAGGGCCTAGATGCTTCAGAATTGAACTCAAATTCAACTTAATACAACCATTGACAGAGGATCAAGCGGTGTAGATATAAATGTAGTCTGACAGAGTCTGTTCACCCAAATGCCCTTTTTCTTGTAAATTGTACTGTCTGTCTTGCAAGATACTGAAATGAAACGCACGTTGTAACTCATCCTCACATGATGGAAATACACCTTAGCTCCTTCTAAAACACTGCATTCCCAATGTTTGCACCCCAACTTTGGCAAGAGATTAAACAACAAACATATATATGTTGAATGCTTGTCAGACAGACAATGGAGTAATCTCATTGGTGAATACAGAACAGCACTTTGAATTACAGGGACATGCTTACCAGAGTATAAGTCTTGCTGTGGAACCTCCAACTGTGAAGTCCTGTACATGATTGAAAAAATAGTTGATCATTGCTTTCTGATATAAAATCCTTTGGTGATGACTAATTCCATCCAAATCATTAACACACCTTGAAACCCGAAATTCCGGACATCTCCCTCTAAAGGCTACAGGGAAGTCATTCTTGCTTTAGAGGATTATACGGGCTAACATTGAGTGGATTACTGCAGAAGAGTGCCGGTGAAGGTTCTAAATGGATGATGCATATCATATTGACATGGATGATTTCAATCTGCCAACCCTGGATGAGAGTGACAAAGGAGGAGTCATGGGATGATGATGATGATGGGATTAACACCAAAGACATCATCAAATCCTATTCATATATCACTTACAATCATGCATTAGATTCAAGTTATCCATGTGAAGGTAGTGTTAGTATTGAAGTCTGTGAAGGCTTGACAATGAATGACCTGAAAACCATAGAATCCATTTTAGATATAATACAATTATATTGCGACTTTTCCATAGAATCAAATCCTACTTCTAAAAATGCTTCCACATAGAAACATTAAATTCTGGAGTTGATACATCGCATGATTTCTACTTAGATGAGTGTTCATGCATGTTTTGAGTGCGTCAGAAAGGTAATACATACACTTTGTGAATTGGTATTGAGACCCATGTGTGAGTGAAAACCAAAGTTTGGTTGAAACAGTACAAGCACCTTTATTTGATCCTTTTTGTCTCCAGAAAGCTAGCTAAAGAATGAAATTACTTGGATTCTAATTACAGTCCAGTCAAAGTTTGATTTTGATTATTTGTAGCATGAAGTAAGGGGAATAATTGGTCTTCCACTCAATATCATTGAGGCCACACCGTACAACTCTGTTGAATGGTCAATAACACAATAATTCATCTGTTCAGATCCTAACAATTCTGCTTTGGATTACTTAAAGGTGAGATCAAGTATTCTGTTGCATTAATTGAAGAAGAAGAGTTTTGAGTTGCTAACAAAGTGTTTTTCCAACAAAGGTGTAGGAGGCAACCAGCCAATGCAATCACTTGCATTTAATCAAATATTCCCATTGCAATGTTTTGTGATATTGACTTAAAATGAGGGAGACAAGTGGGAAGTATTGGAATGTAAACCAATCAATTAGGAACTGGAACAGCTATAATTCAACTCACAGTGGACAAATAATCAAAAGTAGTGACGAGGTGTCATGCTTTGGCAAAAGAATCGGGGGAAACATTATGCCTGATTTTAATAAAATCACAGAAAGAAAATGGGACCCCTATTGTTGTTTGAGAGAGAAAAATAAGACAAGATTGAAAACTGGTACAAGGATCTGGTTTTATTCTGTGCTCAAAGGTTTTATTTTGAAATAGATGCTGTGAATTCACATACTAGGATGAAGCCGTATTTGCAAAAATACAACTACTGTAACATTTACTACAGTTTTATCCCTACTATCCCACTAATGCCCAAGCACCAATCTGTCTCACTACCTATTCAGTTACCACTCTCAAAGAAATCACTGCAGTGAGACTGAAGGTCACATCAAATAGGCTGTATAGCTACCACAGGTGAACATGGAATGACAGTCAATTCAGTGGAGGTTATATGCAGGATCTATGGAGACACTAAACTAAACAGTATACATCACCTACAAATGGGAAATGTAGTTAGTGCTACCAAACATTTTTGCTTGTCCTTTTGCTGATGATGTCTCTGTGGATGGTGATTATGCAGTGTAGTAAGGCAAATCAAGGAAGCACAAAAGATATGAAAAGGACTACTAATTTGATATGAGGTTTCATTGCATATTGTACACATAAATGTAAGATGTGGATCATTACCATATGTATGTGTTATGATGCATACAAACAATTTGACGGAACCACCACAGTTTTGTATGAATCAAGAGTTTTATGATAACAAAGAGGACAGGGTAGCGGCAAATCAAAGTTATGTGGTTGAGCATTTCTTGGGGTAGTCATTAAGGTCCTGCTGCAAGTTTATATTGAAATAATGTAAAAACCTCCTATAACATGCCCCATTCAGTACACAAGCTCAATCCACTATCCCAGCACCAGACTGGGTCAAACTGAGCAACAGGACCTAACCAAGGTGACTTGGTTTGTATCATGAAGTGATTGACCTGAGCCCTTCGGCGCAAAAAAATATTGCGCAAAAAATATAGGTAGTTTTGACAGGGGTCAAAGATTTTGATTTATGAGCATATTTTACTCCAATTGTGAGGATGGAAGGGCAGTGGAGCTGCTCTTCCAATCCAAATGATACAAACGAAATGTGTGTAGATTCTACACACATTTGGTATGTATTTAGCCTTCCCAAATGAAGGGGCTATGGACTCTGGTGTTCCGGAGCCCATAGGGCAGTGGACTCCTGTGGTAGGGAGTCCTAGCTTTTTGGACCAGGGCGGTGGACTCCAATGTTGGGGAGTCCTTGCCTTTTGGATCAGGGGCAGTGGACTTCCCGCCAGGGGAGTCCTGAGAATGCTCCTTTTGTATTTTGTACCAATGGGTACAAAAATGGGCTGATTCTTGGCCTATGTCACTTGCCCCCACGTATGGAGTTATCAGGTAAAAAACGGAACAAAAAACCCTACCTATGTTTTAGGTGAAAAAAGTGTTCTCATGAGAGTAACAATAACAAACTGAGGAGTCTGTTAAATATATGTTACGAGTATGTGTTGTTTGAAGAGGGAGATGCCGTTTTTGAAAACTGACATAATTTTTGCTTTACATTTGGTTGTTAAAAAAAGTGTAACTCTTCGAATATTCAATCTTTCTGATTTTGTTCCACATTGAATCCTGATGGTGCCATTCATATGAACTGTTGTGATAGTCCAAGGATCACTTTCATACCTGCTTTCGCCTTTGTGGAGTATACCATCTTTAATAAGAAGTACTTGATCACCAATTTTATAGTCCCAATCACGACGTGAACGATTTTCCCATTCTGTGTTTTGGTCTGTTTGGTGTTCCCTATATTCTCCAATTTTATTCCAGTTGGCCAGGAAGGGAATGTCAAACAACATGTCCCGTCCAAAGATGGCTGCACCGGGGGAGGCTTTTAGTACTGTGTGGTATGTTGAGCGAATGGCCCCAGCGATGTTCGTCACGAACGTATCTATGTTGCTTGGCTCTACTGAAGGGGCCATGTCTATTTCAGCTGTACGGAGCATCGATGATATCATCTGGTGCACTTGTTCTAGAATAGCATTCGCTTAAGGATTCTTGACACTGGTACGCTTACTTGTGATCCCATATGAGTCACATAGGGCTTTGAAGTGAAGTTTGAATTCGCTTCCATTGTCATAAATTATGTATTGACAACGTGGATACCTACTAAACCAGGGCTTATTCACTAAATTGCTGATCATTGCTGATGACTTATCAAAATATGCTAACTTAGGTTCTTCATTGTCCTTTTTGCTCCTACGCCCTTTTGTATCCAGGGGAATAATCTAATCGCCTCAGTGATTACGGGCAGTTCAACTATTTCAAACCAGCTGGACGCTGGATCAATCATAGTCAGACACATGAAATCAATTACTGTCCCATCTTTACCTTTTATTGTGTATGGGCTGATTAGGTCCACACATAGTACTTCCCGAGGGTTTGTGATGACAATCTTAATAGGGAGTTTCCCATACTTATGCTTATGCCTCTTGTTGACTTGGCATGCATGACAGTTTTGACATATTTACGGACGGTATTTTGCATACCGTTCCAGTGCATCGCAGCACGAAGGGTTTCTTCAAGTCTAGTGTGTCCAGGGTGCTGTAGATAGTGGTGGTACCAACTAACTGCACGGTGTGGAAGATCTTTTGGAATGATCATTTCTCCGTCCTTACAGAGGAGTTCCATACTTTCAACCAATTGTGTCAAGTACTGGTCTTTCATTGTCTTCAATAGCTGACATCAAGCTTTTGTGCTTCTGCAATCTCTCGTACTGTTAACCAGTAGATTACATCTTCTTTGCTGCGGTTTGCAAATACCAGATTCATTTCCTCTTGGTATGCAGAGGTGTCGATTGCACTCTCTTCTTGCATGGTGTAATAACACCAGCATTTTGTAAACGTCATCCAGTTTTCATGCTCACTTGGAATGGGTCCGATGTCTAAGCGAGAGATGGCGTTGGTGACAGTATTATGTGTGCCTTTAATGTAAACAATTTCGGGGCCAAATTCCTTGAGGAGCAATCTCCATTGGTAGATATGGTCAGAGGTTAATCCGAGCGTGTCCTGGATTAGATTTTTGTGGTCTGTATAGACTTTCAACCTTTGTCCCCACAACATGCCTTTGAACTCTTGTAGTGTCTCCACTATGGCCAATAGTTCAAGTTTGGTCATGCTGTACTTCTGTTGTGCTGTGGACAGTTTCCTACTGAAAAATGCAAGCGGCCTATTACCCTGGGTGAAAACTGATCCAAGTTGTTTAGACAAGGCATCAGTGTATATCTCAAATTCCCTTGAATCATCGGGATAGGCTAAGACTACATCCTTGGCAATTGTAGTCTTTACGTCATCGAATGCTTTTTGATGCACCGTTTCCCAGTACCATGGACGTTTCTTCGTCTTGTTGGCTTTGGTGGTCTTGGTGTGACCACACTCTCCTACCAGTGAGGTGAGTGGGGCAAGCACTTTGCTGCATCTTGCCCAAAGATCTCTATATAATACTGGACCATGCCCAGGAACTTACGGAGGTCTTTGGCATTTTGTGGCGGTGAGATTGCGAGAATCGCTTGTACCTTTTCTGCTGTGGTTTAATCCCTGTACATGTGAGGGTATAACCTAGAGACTCAGTTTCTATGGCACAGAAAGACAATTTTCGGGCATTGATTCGCAAGCCTGCCTCACGTAATCTGGTAAGCACCATTTTCAGTTTGTCAAGGTGGTCTTCCAGATTTGCCTTTGTGATGCATAACAAGTCATCAAGATAAGTTCTTACAAACTCTCAGGCTACCATTAGTGATGACATTTTTGCTTGAAAAATATCTGGTGAACCAGTGATGCCCATTGGCAACCGAAGGTACAAATATTTGCCCCATGGAAAAATGAGGGTACATATTTTGGATGAATCGGGGTCCAATCTAATGGTATAGTAACCCACGTTTAAATCTTGGGTTGTAGCATAGGTAAATCCTTCTAGCTCTTGCAGAACTGTACTGATTTTGGGTAATGGAAACGGTTTTCTAACTAGTCATTTATTTATCTCCCTAAAATCAGTGAGAAAGCGTACAGTTCCGTCTTTCTTTGCAGTGATAAATGATGGTGACGCACATTCCGATTCGGGCTGAAACTCTACCACTCCCAGTTCACATAGTCAATTTAATTCTTTAATCGTTGTTTCTTTACGCAATTTAGGTACTGGATATGCCCTACCATGATATGGTTTAGTGCCTTCCTTGAGTTCAAAAGACACGGGCTCTGTGTTCCAATCACCTAGTGTTCCGTCAAAAAGTTCCTCAAATTCTGTGAGCAACTCCAGCAACGAGTTTTGGTCTTGGAGACTAAGGTGAGTACAATTGGTGCTAACAATTGATTCGAGGTCTGCCTATTTATAATTTGCATCTAGGATTTTAACTACTCGCTGTGTCGCTTCCTGTATACTTTGTGGTTCATTTGCCATACTGTTGTTGACAGCCCAGGCTTTATCCAGGTTCAATTTGGTCAGACTATTGACATCTCTCATTGGCAAAATGATTTGGTCAATGGTAATTTCTTTTGTTTGAAAATCTAGAACAATTCTGAGCTCTTTCATTGTTTTGCATCGAAGAATGAGGTCAAACACTGGCTTGGTCACTTTCTTCTTATCGTACTCTACTATGTCGGGAGTCACTGAGTACTCCTTACTGTTCGAATACTCAAAGAATTTCAAGTTAACTTTGCTGCGTCCTTTGGTTAGGAAGCTCCCATTCAACGTATGCCAAGACTTTGGCACCTGCCTAGTCAAGTAGGGAAAGTGTTTCTCCGTTCCTTTTGCATGAAACAGGAGGTCACCATCAGATCCACGATCTAGTAGGATGTTGATGATTGTGTTACTGGTACGACACCCTGTAGAGTGTTCGATGTTCTTACGGGCTGGATTTTCAGTCGTTATATAACGTGCTTTGGCTACTACAGTAGTGACCCGTCCGTCTTTACCTGTCAAAGGGGGGCTCACACTATTGAAAAGGTCACCTGACAGTTTGGGGTCCAACAATTTGGCCATTGTTTCACTCTGTGTTGGTTCAACTGCAGATTGCCTAGGTCTTGTGTTGGATTTGAACTGACAATGTTTGAATCAGAAAATGTTATGTTGGCACGTGGGGAACTTTTAATCGGACTAAGATAGGTGTTGATTATGTCATTACAGTCAAGTTTACTACACGATTTCTTAGTACTCCCCAACCCATCATCTCAGGATGAGTGTGAATCATCACTGTCACTCATGTCGTGATGCTTACGCTTCTTCTTGCTGGTAGCACGTTTCATTTTCTTGTTGGACTTGGTAAGTTTGTTGATTTTAGCGGATAGCTGTGCATAGCTACTTCCTCCTCAAGCAGGTCTCTCTTGTCCATGAGAGGTTCCATTTGGCCTTTTCCCCTTGAAGCTAGGCTTCGGGGTACCATTGGATTCATATTTCTGGCAATCCGGAGTATTGTGGGTGGTATGTGCGCTCCCATGTTTCTTACAGAGAGAGCAGTACTTCTCTGTGCGACTTTTCTTCGGAATCCAGTCACTAAACGAGACCATCTTCTTTTTAGTCGAGTCGCTAGACTTGGCTGCAATCTTGGGTCCTTCTCCAACCTTCTCGGTGGGGTAGGCCTTTTCAATGTGTTCAAGGACTTTGAGAAGTTCCCTGACACTCTGTGGTACCAAAGCTCCACTGAGCTCATATTGGTCCTGCCAGTTCCTAGGAACCATCCTGAGGATGTGGCTTGCCAAGTCGGCATCTTTAAAGGGTCCACATACTTTCTTTGACTTGCAACCTTCGAAGAGTAGTACAGACACGGCAAGAGTTCTACATACCTGTTAAGGCGTTGGATCCTCTGCACGAAGTCCCTGATAGGTACCCTGTCAGGTTTCTTCAGCCCATTGCTGATATAGAACCGTTCTTGCTCCGCTGCATCAGTCCTAAAGACAGTCTGCAGGTGCAACTGGACACACTCCCTGAAGGAGTCCCAGGTCGCCGAGCGTTTTGTGGGGTGTTCAACCCCATAGACATCAGTCCATGGTTCACAGTTGATCTGTTCCCCTACAATGTTGGTCCAAGGTCTACGAGCAGTTTCCGACAGTTGGGTGGAATACTGCAAGAAGATTGCTTGGCCAGCGGACTCTATGGCCTCTTTGCTACGGATTTGGCAGCAGTTGCCTTTGTCCATGCCTGGAGGACTGGAGAACTTTCGTCCGTTCCCTTATGCTTGGCTTTGGATGCAGTGGCCGCAGTCAGCTTTTCCTCAGCCTTCTTGTCTGCCTTGCATGCTTCCTCGAAATCCGTGTCTATAGTCCCCTCTGGGAAATAATCTCCAGTGAGGTCTGAACATGGTTCAGGAACTGCTCCGGACTTCCCTCATCGAAGACGGTGATGGACAAAGTCATCTTGTTGGAGACCTTGATTTTATTTACCACCTTGGTGGCGTCCATGACAGTAGGAATATAGGAGATGGGTGGCTTGGACCTCCCTGAACTCCTCTCACACTCCTGTGGCTTGAGGCCTTCTGGGCTCAACTTACTCGACAACATCCTTTCAATTTTCTCTCCGAGGGGTGTATTATAAAACAAGGCTTTGAAAAAGGTCTTGGGTGCCCTGTAGAGGTTAGTTCGAAACAGATTTTTTTTTTTATTTTTAATTTTTCTTCTTAAACTTTTAATTCTTGAAAGTCTTGCTTCCAACTAATTCGCGAGAATTCTTGATGATGAATTTAATCTGACTCGTAGGACTTCCTGATCGCCAAAGTCAATTGCTCGAATTTTATCGCTTAACTCGCTGATCATGAGAGAAATTTTGGAGAGCTCGTCGATCGCGAAACCGGAGGAATTCGTCGATCGCGTAGCTGATTTTGGAGAGATCGTCGATCGCTCAAAAAATGCGTATTGCGGACGTGAAAAAGTAAAAATTTAGCGTACCTTGTGTCGGAAGGGTTGGATGTCGCTGGTTTTGGTGCGCGAAGGTCGTACCACGGCTATCTTAAGATAGTGACCTGAGCCGTTTCGGCGCAAAAAAATATCGAGCAAAAAATATAGGTAGTTTTGACAGGGGTCAAAGATTTTGATTTATGAGCATATTTTACTCCAATTGTGAGGATGGAAGGGCAGTGGAGCTGCTCTTCCAATCCAAATGATACAAACGAAATGTGTGTAGATTCTACACACATTTGGTATGTATTTAGCCTTCCCAAATGAAGGGGCTATGGACTCTGGTGTTCCGGAGCCCATAGGGCAGTGGACTCCTGTGGTGGGGAGTCCTAGCTTTTTGGACCAGGGCGGTGGACTCCAATGTTGGGGAGTCCTTGCCTTTTGGATCAGGGGCAGTGGACTTCCCGCCAGGGGAGTCCTGAGAATGCTCCTTTTGTATTTTGTACCAATGGGTACAAAAATGGGCGGATTCTTGGCCTATGTCAGTGATTGGACTTGTTGACATATGTTGTTATGTAAGCTATGACTTCAAACTTAACTGGGTTGATGTTAAGTCCAATGAAAAAGGATGCCCCATGATCATCTTCCTCCACAAAAGTCTATTCTAAACACATACTGCATTAGGGTAGTGAAAGGTGGTTGAGCCCTTTAAACTTTAGACTACAGGTGTCAAAATGAAGAGAAACAGCACTAACAAGCACCAAAAAGACAGAACTCTGATTGGTTCTGGATTTTCTTGCATATGATGTGGTATATTTTCTTTGCGTTTGTATTGTATGGGAAAATAAAGCCAAGATACCAATTTTTGAATTTGAAGCGAAACTGCAGGTTGGCTTCGTAGTTGTATTTCTGATCCTTCCCTAAATAATGAAATGCACCACTATTCTAAAGGGATACATGTATTGATAATAACATGATTGAAGCTTGCTATGCTTCCACTCAAATCAGCCGGCTAGGCACAATAACGAGACATGAATGCCTACGGGAGTTTGCTGGTGGAGGATAAGAAAAGACAGCACAAAAAATGAGAAAGACATACCATTGGTGATGTGGTAATGATCAATCAGACCATTCACATCCTGAAAATGGCCTGCAGGTTGAGACAATATATGTTGATCCGTTTGTCGTAATGGAAACTGGGTCAAGTTTCTTGTTTGTTCTCTCCAAAATGAAGAACTTGGTCGGTATGTCCTCCTCTTTGTTAGTCATTGCCCAGGTCAGTACAATGTATCTGGTACTGATCAGTATAAATGCAGGTTGGTCCAGTTCTGATCAGTACGTAGGATCTGTTGATGCCACAAGGAAAAATCATGCACTTGTGCTTATTTTTACACTGCTACCAAAACTACAGTTGTGAAATGACTATAGTCAGATTTAGGCTTGTTATAGGCCCTGTAGCTTCACCACAGTTTCATGTGTCAGACTTATCTCAGAATTACTCTGCTAGGGTGTCATGACGCAAAATTTGAGGTCGACTATAACTCCAACCTTCAAGATGCACATTTTCTATAGGTACGCTACATCTCACAAATGGTTGGTCATAAAACATAGATAACCAACTAAGACTCAACTACAGGTTTATATGTTCAGTTGAAATTGGCAATCCAACCATAAGGAGGAATATAAACTGGCTACTACTTTATTGTACTAAATTCAATTTTCCTTTTTATGCTGGGGGGGGGGGCAGCATTCAATTTTTTGATAAAATTATGACATTCTTGATATTCCATGCCAATATTTTCCAGTGTTCTCCCACTCTCCTCTAGATTTTGACATGTTAAGATTGGAGAACAATTATGACAAGCAAAACAAAGCATCCTCAAGTTCTGTGCCATGGCAGAATTAAGATTGGTACAGTTGGCATCTTGGCAAACAGTAAAGTCACTACTTTGTTGTAACTCAAGTTCTCAAATGTGTCTTGGAAGTGTTTATCATATGTATCTACATTAATGTTTTGGTTGCTTTACCTGTGCAAAACATATGATGGATCTAATTATGACATATCCTGAGAGTACAATGATACATATTATCTAAAACTGAAAACAAACTGAATTTATCATCATACCTATTGCATTGTATTGTAGACCATAGACCATTTGGTTAAACGGATGACATCGTGCTCTCTTGACTTGAAATTATTACTTTTTATGCCCTCAATGTCACTTGCCAACAGTTCAACGAAATGAGTGCTAAAACTTGATCATCCATCATATATGATACACCCGTCTTGAATTTTATTTCTGCAGCAATTTCATATCAAGCATAAATGTGTAACAGATATGTGTTTTCATAAGCATGTCATACATGTTGACAATTTAGAAGGTAGCAAAAGTCATTTTCCATTTAGAAGGATGCACATGGTAGATGGTAGTTGAAGACAAGTTTCATCCAAGTGGATAAGGCTCTGACTTGTTTTGATGCAAAGTCCATATTGCCAAACTAACTCATTTGCACCATGACACTCACCTTCGCACTAAATTCATTCCGTACCTCTTGAGCTTCTCCACAAGGCTGTTTTCACAAATACACAAAATCATATGCTTGACTACATTAGAGACATCAGGCCTGTCCAAAACAACAAAAAATGAGCCTGATTTTGGTCATGTTTCAGCAAATAGTCCAACCTAAATGTAATTGGTTTGACTATGTCATGTGAGTTCTTTCATTGATTCTCAAGTATGATTTGTTTCTTGACAAAATAATTGAATCCTCTTCTGAGAAAATTGTACACGCAGTAGAAAGAGTCTAGAAACAAATCAATTTAGGTGGTTTCTTGTTCCAATAGATATAGATACAGATCATAACATGTTCTGCTATAGTTACAGTGACTATTGTTTACTACTGAAACTTGTAGAAAATTCAGAGGCATCACATCAAGACAAGGAAGTAAGGTTTACCTAGTTATTAAGTATATGGGGCAACCCTTTGTGCACTACATCTGTTCGTGCGGCTGTTGTTTGATACTCATGATGTACAAAGAAGCATGTTACCACTTTACCATACATCCTAAAATATATATTCTTAATACTTTCTTCTCTATTGGTATGTCAGGTTTTATCCCACAATTTCTGAGACTCTTTGTATACAACGTCACTTTAGACTATTGGTTATTTGAGAAAAAATCATCATCAATTACATTGATTTCATGCTTGTGATCTGATAATGCTCATGTTCAAGTATTAGATAGTAAGAACAGAAGTATTTCCAATGAGAAGCGGAGAGATATTTCTGCTGGAGTTCATTTATAAATTTGATAACTTATCACACATGTCCTAGAAACGTTATCTTAGATAGACCTAAAGATTGTACAGGTTCTACTAAAGCAACTGCAGCAAAAAGATATTATCAACAAGCCCCTAGAAAACTTTGAGATGCTACTGAATGTTATTCTCTCACCCCATGTCAAAAGTGCTATTGATGCAATGAGCTAATAACAGCCCAAACGTATTAGATAGTAAGAACAGAAGTATTTCCAATGAGAAGCGGAGAGATATTTCTGCTGGAGTTCATTTATTATTTTGATAACTTATCACACATGTCCTAGAAAAGTTATCTTAGATAGACCTAAAGATTGTACAGGTTCTACTAAAGCAACTGCAGCAAAAAGATATTATCAACAAGCCCCTAGAAAAACTTTGAGATGCTACTGAATGTTATTCTCTCACCCCATGTCAAAAGTGCTATTGATGCAATGAGCTAATAACAGCCCAAACACAAGAGATGAATTGTTGTTCAATTAGCTCTTCATTTGGTGTGTGATATATATCAACATAGATGTTTTACACCTTTGATCTAGGTCTTGTTAATATGATTCCAAGGTTGGAGCTTACATTGGACTTGAAGCCACTTCTTGTGGTATGTCATAATATGGAGTATGCGACTTCACACAATCACACACTACTCAGGATGAATGTAAGATCACCAAATTACCATAATGACTGTCATAAATGCCTTATCATCCTCCACCAAATCCCTGCCATCAATGGCTCATCCTAAACAATATAAGTATAAGTTCTTCCTGTACTCACTGATGGATTGTGCAGGTGCAGTTCAGTGTCAAAAAGCCATGGCCATGCAATTTGAGCAAAATAGATGCTTTCTTGACGAGGACAAGTTTACACATACACAATACCCTATACCATGGGGGAGAATTTAATAAATGAAATAACATTTTGAATGATGATATACGCCGGACAATATCATAAAAAGTTTTTATGATGGATTTACCTTTATTATGGTACACGTAAAAATAATATCGTTCGTGTAAGATTGTTATCGCGAGGAAGGTCTAACTTCGCTCGTAATATTTATTTTTTTAAGATAGCGTGCCTTTCTTTTTCGTTGATTTCTCCTCCACAAATCGTCCCTCGGACAAGGTCTAGCAAAACTACTAGTAAGTAAGTCAAAAAAATTGAAGTCCAAAAAATAACCTTGATGCTATTTCTGTATTATTTTTCTGAGACTGTCCCCCTACCACCATGCACATCAAACACACAAGAAAATACTCTACACCACCAAATGTATCCTCAAATAATGTTGCAGCAACTTCCCCTCCCTCAGCCCACCTTGCAACCATCTTCCAAGGTACCTTATTCTGATATTATTGGTGTCTCACGCGGCATATCATATTCCTCTTTTTTCTATTAAAAGATATTAGCTTGTGTTGATTTAAAACACAAGTAAATATTACATTACCACTATGAAGAAAATAATAATTGTCAATTACACAGGTTCGTATGTGATTTCTTAGTTACTATATAGATGCTCTTCATGGGAAGGCGGTGCAAACAAGCCTCTGAAAAAGCCGACATCCACATTCACCACTTTCAATTCTCTACAATACGCACCATGATCCTGATTGTATGGTTGGGGTGTCAGATAAAGCTATATGGTCTTGATCATCTAACAATTAGCGGTTTGTAGACCCGCTATCTATAACCCCATCTCACAGTCTATAGACCCCCCAGCTAAAAATTAAATGGTGGGAAAATTAGACAATAAAAAATACTTGTGATAGTGATAGCTTTTTTAACATCATCAATTTAGATTTAAAAACAACATAGATATTTACATTACTACAAGAGTCACACAAGTCATGAATGAGATTAGGTAATATTATTATTGTGTACATGATTCACACCTTTTCTAACTAATCTCATGATATGGCAAGTCTAGAGGTATTTAGAGAAGAGTCTATTGGTCTATAGACCCTTAACCTTAACCACAGTCTATAGCCCCCCATGACAGTCAATAGATGGTCATGGGGGGTATATAGACCCTCTGTAACAGTCTGTAGACCCTCCTCCTCCAATGAAAGTCTATAGGCTCCCCGTGACAGTTTATAACCCCCCTCCCCCATGTCAGTCATATAACTGGGGGTCTACAAATGTTGTTTTGTAAAATACAGTGGAGTCTATTGACTTTAAAGGGGATCTATGGACTGTGAGGTGGGGTCAATAGACAGGGGGATCTACAAATGGCTACTAATACATACATTCGCAATAAAAAAATCTGTTGTCTAGCAGCAAATAGTGCTAACAAGCTCTAGTTTCTGGAACTATATTGCAGTGTTTTATCCACTGATACCTGTCACCTATTATGTAGATTAGGTACACATATTCACAGTATGATATATGTAGGGGCAGACTGAAATAACTTGCTCCGTTTTGTTGCAGTAGAATCATACTGTATTCTACATAAAGAGAAAGTACTTCACACTTTTGAAAATAGTTGGGATATGAATTCATAACTTCAACAGCCAAAAGTTGCTCCCTATTTTTAGTTATGTCAGGGTCCTGTCGCTGTCATAGCAACAAGATTCTCTGTCTAAAAGCTTTGTAGAACTCATCTTTGTGTTATGTTGGTGGTTTTTGTGTCCAATCCTTTAATCTCATCTATGTTTCAGCCTCTATGTCTGCTGCCTGTGGCCACATATACACGACAAAAATATCTTTTTGTAGTCGCCATTGTGTAGAAGTATGTCATAGCGAAGTGACAACAATCTCTGCATCTATAAGAACTGCAAAAAACCTTTGTGTTGTGTAGATGAGGCTGGTGGTATAGTATATTAGTTAGATGGGAACTATGATGTGCATTGAACTGCGGCATCACACCATTGCTGATTGCCAAAACACTAGATACTCTAAAATTACAGCAACAAGAGAAAACAAATATGGACAGGCCTTGCTTGTTGGATTCATAATATTGTACTCTATGGTATTTGTGAGACATACGTATTGTATTGTACTATGGTATCACGCAGTATGGTAGTTACTTTTAGATGTATTGTACGATACCGTATTACGTATTACGATAGCAGAAATATCATAAAACATTTTTATGTTATTGACGTCATCTTTTCGACATTGCAAAATAACCACGCTTTTGTCACAGCGCACGAAATTCGATTCGCCAATATCATAAAAGTTTTTATGATGACCACGCTAAAATTGCGGGTTTTTTTATGATATTGAAGGCTGTTGAAGTACAGGATCATGTTGTGGGAATAAGTGTTTGTTGATGTGGAGCAATAAAGGTGTTGTCCATGACATATTACAATAAAAGCCAATTGATTGTTATCAGTGCTGAATTGATGTTACAAGGAAACAATTTGAGGTTCTTGGGGTCATTGTGGATTGTGCGTACCATGTGAGGTTATTTCAAATGAGCATGGAAGATGTCCTTGAAATTCATATCCATTTACCAGCCACACAGGCCACAGGAATATCGATGGGGATTGTTGATGTATAATGACCTAAATGATCTTTTATCATGAATCTACACATACAATACAATACTTTGGTAGGCTGTCTCATTTCTCATCTACACCATATATGATACACCATCCATACAGGTTGTTGTCAGTAGATGTTGTATCTGGCGCAGGAATGCAACTTGACTGATTATGAGGAAATTATACTGAAAGTTGAAGTTTGAAGTAAACAACATTCCGTCTGTCCGGCGTGCGTAATAACAGTTACCGTGACCGCGAGTTGAAGTGATTTGCGTGGGAGAAGACGCGGCTGTCATCGGTCGTCGTCGATCAAGAGCAACGTACGACGGTCGAAAAGCACGGATAGAAGGGATATCTTCTTCGATCTACTCTAGAAGCTTATGATAGAGAGCGAGCATTCTTGCAACGCCCCCGAGCGTGACGTAAACTGACTTGATTTGTGCTGGGTCTTGGCGGGGCTCCAATCTCTCCTCTCGACTTGACGCCTTCGCGCCTACAAACGTTATTTTATAATCTTTTAAATTTCACCCCAAAAACAAAACCATGGCGGAAAAGGTTCAGGGCAGCGTGAAGTGGTTCTCCAACAAAAAGGGGTACGGGTTCATCACGCCCGCGGAGGGAAGTCCGATTTCAGAGGATATCTTTGTCCATCAGAGCAGCATTCATTGCGACGGATATCGTACCCTTGTGAGTGCATCCCTTCATATCAAACTTGAAGTAAATTTGTTCCAGTGGTCGTTCCGTATCTTTTCCGTGATGCTTGGAGTCGTCTGTTGGGTTGATTTGTTCATGTCGTTTCGTCGATGGTATGATCGAGTCGCCTCCTTGTTTCTCCGGAATCAATCTAACCACACCACCTGCGACCACCTCCGAATCTCTCCAGGACGAGGGCTGGGAGGTAGAGTTCGAAATCGGCCACGACGACGACGGCAAAGCCAAAGCCGTCAACGTCACCGCACCAGGAGGAGGACCTTGCACCGGAGTTCGTAAAAACCGTCGTCGTCGCGAAGGAGGAGGAGGCGGCGGTGCCGGAGCACCAGCAGCAGCAGGAGGAGGAGGCAAAGGCCGCCCCGCCGCCAATCGCAATGCCAGAGCCCCAGCGAAACCAAAGGAACCCTTCTGGCACGAAGTCCTAACCGACGACGTGAAGAATTCACTCAAGGAGAAGGAGGTTCGCACCTCCACGGGAACTATAGACGTGGCCGTCGGCGATGCTCGCGTCAAGCTCGGGACGCAGGGCTATGCTGCCATGGCTCATGCCGGTGGGATTATTGCCGAGGGCAAATTTGAGTGTGATGCGCAGGGCACGGCCACTTTTACTTGGGAGCACTGCATTACTTTTGATGAGGGGAGTGGGTCGTGGGTGGCGACGGCGGACAAGGCGGCGCAGTTGCTTTCTTCCTTGTCTCTTTCAGATGGTAGGTGGTATATGTTGCTTGTGCTGTCTTGATTAACTTATCGCGTATCACTTTTTGTCCATCTAGTTCTCACACACTGCTCTTCACTCTACCTCCAGCCAATGTTGTCCCAGTCGGAACTGACGAAACAGCCGAAACGCTCTGGGGTGAAGGAAAGACCGATCCCAAAGCAGCCCTGGAGGAGCATGGCTTCTTGATGAGGCGTGTCGTCCTCACTCCCAGACGTAGGAGGTAGGCACCAGACAACATCGTATCACACACACAAATATTTTGTATTCTGCGGCACAAATTATGGTTGTGGAACTGGTGGGATTGCCGACAGTTAGGCATTGGAACTATACGTGTCTTTGGATTGGGTGGTGATCTGGCATGGCTTTGGAAATTGTTCTTCGTTGTATTACTCTGGATAGAGGTTGAATTTCGTGCTAGTGTGCGTGATATATAAGTTAGTAGAACTTTGGTGTTGCCTACTCTGCTACCGTCATTCATGATGCACCTCTTACTGCCTTGTTTTCAACTGTCTGAAAGCCTGAAATCACAGGAGACATCCTTTTGTGTCATGGAAAAAGTTCTTTTACTTGCGCTAGTATAGTCGACGTGATTTACTAGCTCGTAAAAATTTGGTGTTGTCTAGGTTGGTACCATTACATTACTATGCATCTTGCGTGCGTTGTGTCCAATGGCCTTTAGGCTTTCAGTTATTTCAAACGCTCACAATACTTGTTTGGGTTTATCTTGTGGTGATGTGCGTGTTATTCAACCAACAATCCAACTACTTTCAGGATTCAAAGAAGACTAATTTTACAAAATACCAAAATCGCGATGAGCATAACACGCCCCAGAAATTAAAAGCTCCCGGAGGCAGTCGGACGTGTGTACCTTTCCATAACATCGAGTTCGGAACGCATATTTCGCCATTCCTCCTCTCTGCAAGGTACATTAGATAACGATCCGACTCTTTCCTCAATTCGCCATTCTCACGTCGACAAACCGATTGCCAACACCTTTACCAAAGTATCTTTATATGCATCCTCTCGAGTTTGACTTCGTGCCGAAACCTAGCCACATCCAAATGATTGTAAAATAACTCGGGTATTCTCTCCTTTTCGTATCGAGGCACCGGTATCACCTCCGAGATTGGATTCTCTGCAAATTTCACCGATCTCCGCGATTCTGAATCAAGTCGCGTTCTGCTGCGATCCAGTGATAACTCGTCTTCGAGGTAATACTCCCCGAAACTTTGCCGCGTCGTCGGCAACAGACAACTACGTTGTCGACGGAACGGTGTTTCTTTTGGGAGAGCGAAGGACAAGTCAATGTCGGCATCGAAGAGAGAGTAGAATGTCATCATGGTTTCGTAGAGACAATTATTTATGGACTGATTCATTCAACGAAAGAAGGATGGGCGAGAAAATCTATTTCCGTTCTTCCTTGGTGATCCTATCGATTGAGTGGCCTGGCTGTTTCGGTTTATTCGGTGTTGTACAGTGGTATGCTAGTGGTATGATACCTCATTCTCGCGCGAATAGTTCCGATCTCCGCAGTATGCCGTTGGTAATATTTTTCAGTTCATGTTGGTGTATCATGAATCATGACGGAATTACTCTCATGACCACGATCACTGCATTATGTTCCCAACAGCTAAAAATTCCCGCCTAGATCGGCCCCTACTGATTTAAGACAGCCCTTTTTTTTTTTTATTTCCCTCTAGAGAGTGATTGGCGGCGGTGATGACGGTGATTCAAAATCTTCGTCATCCAACGTCAATATTTTATTAAGCCATCTTGTTTCCGTTTGCATTTAACGTGCCGACAAAATAATTGACACCACAAAATGAAGGCGTTGATTGGTGTTGGTTGGTATGGTATTGTAAAAATAGTGTTGTAGTATTGTAAAAAAGTGTGAGAGATCCCACGCTTCATCTTATGTCTTACGCACATCCCGCACCGCGGAAGCAGAATGAAGCCGCAAGCAGCGAGCTGCCACTGCGCTCTCTGCGAGCCGACCGCAACCAATGACAGCCGCTCTTGTCAACTCTATCTCCTAAACCGAGCGCAAAGAATGATACCGAACACATTCGCACCGAGAACCCGTCACCTTTCTCGATCCCTCTACGTTACAACTATAGCAGCCTCATTTGTCTCTACGTCTGCTTTCAAGACTGCAACATCACGTCACTTCCCGCTATTGACTCGATCGTTTCGTCCCATAACAATGCAGTCCAACGAACCGTCGGCTCTCATCGATGTCGATTGCAACCTCTTGCATCCAGATTTAATATCCGTCATGAATTCAATATCCACACTTCATGTTGAAACATCAAGTTCTGTGCCAGAACCACTGCAAATACTGCACCATCCCTCCACTCGTCAAGCCAACATCATCGCCATGATATCTCCATCGTCTACCATTGACGAATCGGAGGCTAGCATAAAACTGCTACAAACTACCTCACAAGAAGAGAGGAATCACATTTCAATAAAGACCACGGTGGGTGTCCATCCCTATCACTGCCAAAACATCGCCTACACCGTCGGAACTGGAACAACTACGTGCACTCTTGGAAAATCCCACCTCCCAACAATACATTGCCTGCATCGGCGAAACGGGACTGGATTATTCTGAAGGATTCCCACCCAGAGAGCATCAACTGTCATGGTTTCGATCTCAATTGGATTTGGCGTGGAAGTACAACATGCCAATCTTTTTGCATGAGCGGTTGGCATTTGACGATACACTGCAGTGCATTGACGAAGCCGTACGGCGACACGAGGTGGGGGACGGACCGATACCCAATATTATTGTGCATTGTTATACTGGATCATTCGATGAATGTGTGGAGTACATGAAACGGGGGTATTATATTAGTGTGTCGGGTTATATTCTCAGGGAGGGAGAGGAAAATAATGAACAAGTCCGCAAATGTTTACGGGAGGGTATCGTTCCGCTGGAGAAACTCATGATTGAGACGGATGCCCCCTACATGGGATTTGTGGGGAATAAAGATGCATTTTTTGATGTTGAGGGAGAAAGTTTTAGCAGTCTTTCTTCGAAGAAGAAGAAGAGACTCAAGAGTATTTATCCCAATGTCCCGTGTGTGCTTCCACTGGTTCTAAAGGCTGTGTGTGAGGAAATTAATTGTGGGAGGGAGCAACGGGGTGAGAGTATATTGAGTTTGGATGAATTGGCAGCAATTACTACGGAGAATGCAAAGAACTTCTTTGGGCTGTAGTACTTGACTAATAGTTTAATAAAAGTTGTATGGTAGAAATTGTATTCGAATATGCTGCTCGTCTATGCATTTCAATAAATCATTATTTGTTGTATCCGCTGTACGCAATATCCGTGTCCTTGTTTCTCCAGCCACCCCTTGACATATCCGATGAAGGCGATAAATTGCTGTTCTTTTGCTCACATAAGGGAACCAACGCCGCAAAGGCCCTGAATCGCAGTATCTGGGCCAAATCTTTGCGGGACGGTGGCTTTGAATGAGTTTTGGTGTGCTTTCCAACTCCTATGCGCTGTCCGAAGATATTATCCCAATTATGGCACATTTTCATTCCTATCCAACTGTCAACTGAAAAATGACAACGAGATTAGCAAATGGGATGGACTAATGACTATTACAAATGTGACAGATTCGTACCTGGACCAGCCACTGGAAGTGATTCCAGTAAGTGCCTCACTCCTTCTAATGAAACCACATAACCGGTAAGATACCATAAACAGGATGGGATTCCCAACTGAGACGAATACTCCACAATCGGCGCTCTCTGCGGACGACTGTATCCAATGGAACAGAAATGGAAGTCACGAGGAAGCTCTTCAAGCAAAGATGCCAGTCGTTCGGCAAAGCGATCGCAAAGCACCGCGTCGTCTTCTAAAATGACACAGCAGGGTGACGGGTCGACGCCCTCGTTTTTGACAAGCAAGGCTTCTCCTCGAGCAAAGCCTGATATCTTTAGCATTCGAAGGGCTTTCTTTTGGTACCATGGTGCCTCCCCTAGAGAACGATATAGGAGCAATTAGAGGTATTGGCGACAGTCATACTAAATGAGACGCATCCTGCTCACCTTCACGTGCATTATTTATGCTTGACTCAGACAATGATTTTTCAACACTAACCCAGCTAGCAATGTGAGATAAAGCACAAGCCTTTTCCGTAAGGCTTGTTTGGACAAGTTCCGAATCTTCAGGCGCATCTCTATCAAACGCGCGTAAATCGCCAGGTCGCCATTTATCTGCCACAAAATCAGATAATGCACCATGAAGCCTATCGGAGACTAATTTTTTTAGTTCATTGTAACTGCATTTACCATCAAATGCGTAATCACCAGTGCATTCTTCGTTCTCTTCGAGCTTGTATTTGGCAGATATGGGACCTTTGATCACAACTAATTGTTCTTTTGAAGCACAAGACATGAAATCGAGCAGCCGATCGGGCCGGCGTTTCAAGTTTATCACTCGAACTGTGGGAATTTCGCCAACATCAATGAACGTTGTCATTGTCCTTGACATCAGAGAACGATTGTAGAGTGATTCCTGAGACTGATCGCTTTTCTGTGCCAAAGTAGCTTCAATCAAATTTGGCAGAACGGAATTTGCTACTCGGAGCAACCTGAAGCCATCGCCCATCAAAACGCAACATTGTAATATAGAATCAATATTTCTCCAGTCCGTTGAACTGACAGTCTGTATAGCTGCCTCGAGAATTGACGAAAACCTATCGATAATGGTGAACGCAGCGGCAGTTTGTCGTCCTGTTCCACTGCTGAGCTTGATGGCATCCCATTTTCGGCACATTAAACTCACGTAGATAGAACAGTACAATGGCAATAAAGAGAGGCAGCCGAGGCGTTGCTTTTCGTGTTGGGATTGTTTCAGCGACAAGATGCTCTCATCGCAGAGAGAGATTAGTCTATCAATATCACCCATTGTGACGAGAGAGAGGGCACAAATAATTCCCGACACACAACAATCCAGACCCATTGATATTGTGCCCGTATCGTCGTCTTTGATACCAGCATAGAGCAACATAGCTGACTCTAGAATATTACTGCCTTTTTGGATGATAGCATCGCAGTCCAAACTGTCAACTTCAATTTCGTCGAGCCACATCCCATCAATAGATTGCCGTAGGCGGTGGTACGCTGCTATCTCGATCAATGCAATATCTCGAATGCGATCGTCAGTGCAAAAACTCCTCTCTTTCCATGTAAGGGCGGCAACGTGGATTGGATAAGATAGTGCCTGTAACAGCAAAGAGGCTCGTTTGGCATGTGCAGACGAATTGCAATCTTCCCTGTCTTGATGACTTTTTTGCAAGAATAGAATATACCGTTCAAACCATCCCCCGCCTTCCTCGGCTTCAGTCTTTGTTTCAACCAGTCCCCCAATGTTGAGAGGACAATAACCCTCCCGTGACAAAAGAGCCTCCAAAACACACATACTAAGAACCGGAGGCAACTTCGGATACTCCTCCACCCCCAGAGAAGGAGCACACGAAACAATATATCCCACCACCAACTCCGCAGCCTTTTGCCAATCATCGCCCCGTCGATGGAGCACCGTTGCCATTCGAGCATGAGCGATACGCTCTTCTAAATTCACGAGACGATTGTAAATTTTGGGACAGTAGGCACCAGCATTGCCGCGTGCTCGTTGTTCTTCATGGTCCGAATCCAGGACATCGGCGACATGAAAAAAGACACTGGGTTCTGCTTGGAGGGTGGCACGATCTGCCAATGCCCAAATTCGTGTAATTTCGGCGTCGAGCGAGGATAAGATTCGGGTGGCGACGCGACAGCGATTTCGCATGCCCACCTGTAAGAGCAGGAGTTCTTCGTTTGGGCCTGATTCCTGATCGGCGGTGTCGAACATGGCATCCCATTGAGTATCGTCCAAATCATCTCTGCAATAAATGCTCATGATCAGGAGAATGTTAATTACACGATCTAGTCCCACCGCCGCGGGATGCGGAGGCAATAATGGTCTCGAATCGTTCATGCCATTCTCATTCTCGGATCCATTTCCAGCGTTTTGTGTAAGGTTGCCATTGGAGTGATAGACGGTAGGCACATGAAGCTTACCAAAACAAAAAGGATGGTATTGTCGACACATTTTACTCCAAAACACCTTTTCCACACGGCGGTTCGATCCTTCCTCGTTTTCTAGAGGATTCATCGCATGGTCCTCCTTTTGGTCATTGTCGGATGCGTCGTCGTCATCGTCATTGTCCTCATCCGAATGTATTGTTTGCGCACCGCTCGGATTATATTCTGCAATAACGGACGATGCCTTGATCAAAGTTTTGAGCGATGCCATGATATCTGCCGCGACCACTTCATCCGATTGTCGATGCAGGATTCTTTCAATGGTTGTAATGGTTGCTGCAACATGG
Organism: Cyclotella cryptica; assembly: GCA_013187285.1. Lineage (NCBI taxonomy): Eukaryota > Bacillariophyta > Thalassiosirophyceae > Thalassiosirales > Thalassiosiraceae > Cyclotella > Cyclotella cryptica. The sequence goes on from JABMIG010000006.1 coordinate 1,282,153, forward strand.
TTTGGGTTCTGTGAATTGTCCATGATTGCATTGTCAATCGTGTCATTGTTCATATTCTCTCGATCGGAACATGTCGCATCCCCTGCGGAGTTGTCCACGGAGGATTGTACGATGGTTCGGACTTGTACTTCCACGAGCGATACTCCCAATGAATCCAGGTATTCCTTGGCACACTTGAGTTTGTCCCGCACGATCGTTGCCCTGTTACTGCAATTCTGCGAAGGAAGGTCAGCAGTGTCAACGAAATGCATTGTTTCGTCGTGTCCATTGCTGATGAAGATGGAGTCGCCATCGTTGGCACTGTCGTCATCATCATCATCGCTCCCTCCAAAGAGAGCTTCATCGGTGATGGGAATGACGCTGCCATCGTTCAGTTCGTGTCCCGCGTCGAAGATCGGCCTATGTATGTTTCTGGTTTCCTCCACGACACGTGAGGTGTCATTCTTTCGACCACGAGACGATTGCGCCGGGGCTTTGCACCCGCCCATTCCATCTCTATCCTCCTCCTCCTCCTCTCCGTCGACCTTCTTCTTCGTCCGCCCAACATCCGTCTTGCTCCTCCCACCCCTTGCCGCCATCGCCACCCCTCGCCCCTTCTCCTCCTCTCTCGCCATGGCAATTCGCTTCCACCGCTCGCACTCGCACTTCCACTTGTCCACATCGTAATCCAAATTCGATTGAAGCGATTGAAAATATCGCAACACGGTCGCGTCCGATCGTAGCAGGGCGACGAGGGAGGCGGGTGGGTCGGGAGTGGGAGGTGGGCGTTGGGGTCGTTGGGTGGGCGGGTGGGGAGGACTGTGTGATTTGGGTCGTGGGTGTTTGGGGTGGTTGGCCGATGCTTTTGTTGTTTTGGTGGTGGGAGTTCGATGTCTCTTCTTCGTTGCTTGGTTGTTGTTCTTGTTGTGTTGTTGTTGATGCGTGGATTCGATGTTGACGTCGAGACCTAGGAAGGTGTCGCCGGTGGAAGAATGTTCCATGATTTTTGGTGGTGCGGTTCATCGTGAGGTCATCGTGGATTGTGGAAGATTGTGGATTGTGGGGTTTTGAGGCGATGGCCCGATTCGCATCGTCTCGCGAAATTCTCCCTATCCTGTCCTTACCTACGAGAGGATTCGAATTTTGTCTGAGAAGGGGAACTTCGCTGTCCCGTATTGTACCGGATTAGGCTTACACTTGATTGGAAATATAGGATGATTCTCTTGCAGCAATGACGCACACACACATATCTCTGAAATTGATCATGATAGACAATGAAATAGCGATGAACTTATTCAAGCAGACATAATGGCCAACAATAATACGTCTTGTTGGTTTTTCATGTACTGAGAACTATGGTTCTTTGTCATCTGACTCCAATCATGACCGCCGTCACACGCAAAAGAAGTGAACTCTATTGTATCTCAACATGATCAAATCATTCAAGGAAAGGGGTGGGGAAAAAGGGAGGACTTGTCTTTGACATTGGGCATCAAATGAATTATGACAGATGAAGGGCTCAGTTTACACAAAAATCATAGGAAACACATCCTACTAATAGTAAACAGTTGATCATGATGTATTGGAGACCACATTGTTCAACAGTTTTGAAAAAGAGGAATAAGTAGTACAAGTCAGAATTGACTTTGTCCCATTATATGTCAGATATTTTTGGCCACTCGTTTGGCCTCAATATCCAACCGGTGAAATCCGTCCAAGAATGCAAAACCCTTTGGAACTATCTTGAGAGCTTAAGTCCAGCTCTACACATCCTCGGCTTGTCGCCATCACCACCTAAAATTAGCTTCAGTTCGGGGTCTAACTTGAGATAATGGGTCAAAGTCCAACACATAGAAATTCGTATGGGTTTTATGGTGATGTCCATGTCAGATCATCTAGGATAATGGCACTTTATGAGCATCCGTTCACGGTAATTTTTATTGTCACTTAAAGTAAGCCACGGACAACCTTTCTGACACTTTGCATTTAAGAATTTTTTGTCGAAATATGTACAATTTGATGAAGGAATAGTGTGTGGCCACATTAATGGTTCAAAGTCCAGTCAATAGGCCAAAGTCGATTCTGACTTGTATCAAAGAAGTCCAAAGCAAAATAGTGGTGCATCTGGCTATGGAAATTTGAATTTCATATGATCCTGTTTTTGTTCCATGGTTTTCCGTACAAAGCATAATCAAGTTTGCTTGTTTGCAAAACTGTATGCTGTCATAGTAGCTTGTACAGCAATCTTTCCCAAGTCATATCACAACGTTCTAAAGTTCTACTTTGATGATATACTTACTTGACACCAATGAACGACCACCCATTCCACTGGTAACCAATTATTTACATGACAAAATCAGTACTGGTCATGAAAAATGTGTGTTTTTGGCTTTGAGATGTGTTTACACTGTGGGCTTACATGCAATATGAGGCAACGTTCTGCATTCTTATTACTAATCTGTGTAATACCAATGTAGTGGTGCATTATGGCGTAATGATTAATTCAAATAGAACACATGTTCTGGAAGCAATGATACATTCATATCTATGAATTAATGATGCAAGGCAACGATGGCATAGGAGCTTACCCAAACAAACAAAATGACTGACAGAAATAACATTGCTTGTGGCAAAAAGTATGTGTCTGTTATGCAGTGGTAATTTATGGGTGAGTCATCTCAAATCCAACAATGATTTGTACTGGGTGAGTGAAGTCTCTCATGCAAAGAGTCAGTGCCAGAACGGAGAACAGGGAACTGCATTAGATCTAGACCTAACCAAGAATAAGAATAGACAGACCTCCTCTGCTGCCTCAAAAACTTGGCTAAGTAACAATAATTTTTGCATACATTAAACTTCTTGACACCTCATGCAATTGCACAGGTGGTATTAGAGTTTCTTCAAACTCTCTATGCCACCAATGTACCTCCAAACCTCTTAATTTTTTCATCAGGATGTTCCACAAAGATTCTTTCATTTTATACCCAAACATATCAACTTTGGCGTATCTCATAGGGCCATTTTCCAAAAGGTCTCTGGCTGATTTGTCCAACAAGCTCAGCCATGGGCGGTCGGATTGCGCACTGTCCGCAAGAATGTGTTGCAACAATGAATACAACCAGCGTTCCCGTTGCTGCAGCATCGCCTCATGAGGTTTGAATCCTATGAACCAAATATTCCAATCCAGCCGATAGTGGTAGGGAGCACAAAAGCATGGTCTACGATCGATTTTTCCAGGTTTGCATGGAAATTCAAGCTCTGTCCAGTTCGTTCCGTCATTACTCAGTGATACAATAGGCTCGTATCGCGCCTTCCCAACACTCCCAAAAGCGCCATACGAATTCACCAACTTGAATGAATTGAATGATGCATTCATCAACTGGTGTTTGCCGCCTGACTGTAAGAAATTTGAAACAACAGGCACTGACAACAATCCAATCAATGCCAGCAAAGAGAAGTCCACAAATTTTCTAACGAATCCGGTGTTTGTATACTTTGACTCAGAGATCCCGCTCCTTTGATTCGTGAATTTTTTCATCCAACCAGGAAAGCAGTCATCATCCAATGCAGCCAATGCAGGAATGATTGTCAAGTGATTCAAGAAGGCGAAATTCCCAGATAGTATGATGTTGATCATAAAGCCAGCCTAGAGGATCGAAAATCACATCATGACTTGAGACCTACATAACGCAAATAAGCAATACTTGTCAAGGTCACAGTCAACAAACCTGAATAAAACCACCCAATCTACGAAGATAAATCAACAACCAATGCAATCCCGGCAGCAACACCATCCAAACCGAATAAAGCTGCACAAAGTAATCCAGATCCACCGCCCTCCTCAAAACAAGCTTTGGCAAAAAATGAAACACCAAGCTCAAGGGGCTCGGAATGGGTTGCGTCTCAAAGTGATAATACAAACACGTTCGCTCCTGCCAGCATGACGCTCCGCGAAGTTTGATCAATCCCGCACCTATGCTGATACGGGCGCAGAGCCATCGGAATAACCACAGAACCGGAAGCGATGGTGTCGAGTCGGTCGTGTCTCGAAAAAGATCGATGAAGTTGCGATTGCGTCCCCACGATAATGGAAGATCGCATAGCCAAATGGATAAGAATCCGGTTTCTAACAGCTGACTTTCCCATCCATAGGAATAGAATTCGGTTGCACCCTCGGCGATTGTGACAATAGTGAAATCCAATAGCCAAAGTACTACCATGACAATCCACGAATTCAATCCCATCAGCACAGCGAGGGATAGCGTTGCCCCCATGGCGGCGATGCATTCCATGTGCCAATCTTCCATGGTAGAAGTGGGAAGGAACCAAAAGAGAGTAGGATGAGAGACAAACCCCTTTATCGGACTATCGTGTTGTAGACGCAAGTGATCCATGAAATGGTGTGCGGGCATCAACCCATTTTTCCCCATGAGACCTCTGTTTTGATGGTAGGCTCCAATGAAGGCGATGAGGTACACAAATCCCATCAGACGAAGGATGACAAATTTTGTGACTTGAAACGATAATTGAGGTTGAACACGAGGCGGTTCAGAGATTTTGCGGGTGTCGTCGTCATCGTCGTCTTCGTTGTTAGAGAGGAGAGATTGAAAGTCATCAGAATCACAGGCCAAGTCTTGTGGAGAGGCAGGGGCAGGATCATCGCGTTCATGCCGAGACGAATCGCTATTTGTTGTGTCTGGAGCCATGATGCCTCGGTGATCATCCCGATTTGCATCGCTCGGTGGCCCTTTTCGCCGTCGTCTCATGATGAGAGACGAAAGATGATGATCGTCGATTTCGGCAACGACAGGAGGTGAACGAGAGGGCGGTAAAGCCAAAATGGCGAGGCAGTGACGGATGACTGGCCTGATTAACCTAACGTAAAGATGGCCCGCGAAACACTGCCATGGCGTGCAAGAGATCACCTTCATGAATGGATTCGCATCCATAATGATGATGTACTGGTAGATTTGCTGCACAAAAAGGAAATTGTCGAAACAGAGGAAGTATCAAGATTTAAATAATGTGGATCCCTTGTGTGATCCCCTGTCTCAGGCCACACCGATGGATCTTTATGCTGGTCAATATGAGTGATAATAAATCAAATACGTCAACCAAAAAATAATTAATTAACACAGAAAAATAGGAGTATAGTCTTGTCCACAAATGGGGCCACCACTATTTTTGCTCAACAGAACTACCATCACAACTTCACGATGAACACCGCACCTCCTCCCCCAAAAACATTGCCGCCGCCGGGCGCCCAGCCTATTTTCGTCCACACCGCTTATGGGCCAGCCTTCTACAATCCCGTTGACGGCTCTCTGCACCTAGCTGGCATACCTGGCGCCGTTATTTACCCACAAACGGCTAAGCAGCAGCAGCAACTCTCCCATGGCACCGCCGCCCCCGCCGCCTCCGCCGCCGATCCTGCTACAACTTGTCACGCCGCAGCGCCAAGTAGGCCCATAGCACCGTGCCGTCTGCTCCCCGCCGCCGCGACCGCCCATCCTTTTCCGTCAATTGCGTGCGCCCCTGCCAGTGTCGAGATGTCTACATTCAGGCCATCAGACGATATGGTCGCTGCGCTAGAAGCTCTGTTGCAAAATAAATGGAAGATGGCGACAAATCTCCGCCTCCAGCAACTTCTTGCCGTCGGCACACTCCACGAAGATCGACGTTGCGACGGATTCGTCTTGAACGTCGACGTAACGGGTGGAGGTAAGTCTCATTCTATGAGAATGAGCATTGCGTACGAAGGTGCGATTGGGATCATCTGCATTCCTCTTCTTGCTCTCACAGCATCAGTTCAATCCAAGATGGAAGATTTCGACGCGAAGTATGGACCCGTCCTGGTCGTCCATTTGGATGAGCATTGCACTGGGGATACTGCCTGCAAGTCTGTCATCAATCTCCTTCAGCGAGTGAAACCGGACACAGATCGTACAATCATTGTACTCACCTCACCTCAATACATTGCAGACAACAGGTATCTTCAACATTGTCTCCTCCATTGCCGAGACAGAGGTACGCTACGTACCTTTCAATTCGACGAGGTCCATTTATTTTGTCTGCAGGGTGTTGTTTTCCGAGAGTGCATTTTGAATCTTGGCAAATCTCTCAAGAAACTGTTCAAGAGCCCCCTCCGTCCTTACATTCTTGCTTGCACAGCCACGTGGTCCATCAAATGCCAAGAGATCTTCAAGCAAATCACTGGCATCGAGATTAAACCACAAAACATTGTGTGGGCTCCCATCAATTCCTTCAGTCAACGCAACATTTGTCTCAAATTACAATTCAGTGAGGAGCCTATTCGATACGTGCCAGGATTGATTGTAGAGCATGTCGAATCAGAGATAAAACGGAAGGCACAGAACCAAGCGGCTAGGATCGGGTCTTTCGTGGTCCTATGCAGCTCCAAGGTTGAGTGCCACAAGATTTATCAATCAACCGAACTGGCTATGGACGCGGCCGAGATTGATTTGGATGTAGTTGAAATTCATTGTGACCTCAACAAAGTTACCAAGTTTTATAGGTGCAGGGCCTTCTGTTGTGGGGAGATGTGGGACGACTATGACACTGACCCGGTCGTCGGCTGTTTTGGGACTTCTGCAATTGATGTTGGGTTTGACCACCCATATTTGGTCTATCAGATTAACGTTGGGTGGTGCCATGATTGGATGCAATGGAGACAATGCATTGGACGTCTTTCTCGGCATGGTGAACAGTCGACGAGTCACCTCATTTTGGGATTCAATGACTACGTTTTCAATGTGGTATCGGAACAGCTCCAACGATTTGATCCTAACCTAGCTTCGCCCCACGATGAGCAGACAAATGAGTTGTTGAACTCCAACACTACTGTTTACTCACCCAATGACACTCCACAAGAGAGAAGCAACCAGACAACAAATGCACAGCAACGGATGCCAGCCACGATGTTTCACTCCCATACCTTGAAAATGTTGCATCTGGTATGTTTGAATTGGGGTTGTGTTCACAGGAGGCTAGAGCACCTATCAGGGACTGGAGAAATGCATGTGGATACATTTCGAAATGACAATGGAGATTGCATGGACTGTTGCGACTCTTGTTTTGTATGCACAGGAGAATGGGACAAGCTCTTTAGGCCAGTGCATTTCAAAACTGCTATGCGTTGGTTCAATTCTGGGACCATTCGTGATGCGTTTCCTCTGGTAGGGGGTGTTGGTGACCTTTCCGACTTTTGCAATTGACTTATACGGTTGGTGTGGGACTCTCCACCAGCAGTTGAAGGATTATTTGACATCAAAAAGTCAACAATTTCAAAAGGAGAGGTAAGCTGTTTTTTTGCAGTTAATTGCCGCTGACATTATTTCAATCGACGTTGTATCTCATAACGTTCTTCACTGGAGAATCTCTTGCGAATTGCGGTGGTTTGACAGATTGAATGGCACACCCACCGATGCACCAGCCGGTAACTCTTGCGGCGTCACTCCTTTGCGCAGCAGTGCTAGACAAAGAGGCGATAAGATCAGTAAATTTGTGTACCGCTATGATTATGAGGCTAGTTGGTACGGGGTTAATCTTTTCCAAGAGAATCATTAAAAAAATACAATGTTGTTTTTGATTAAATAAGATATCTATATAAACAACCAACGTCATTACCGGAATTTAGTAGTTCGTTGTCTCATACTTTTCCATAGGTAACTTTCATTCCGTCCTTCATCTTCTTGAAATACCTGATTCTGCATGGAATCAGCAATTGCTTTCTCGGCCCTGGCAATGGCTCGAGCAAGCTGAAACTTCCGTTCAAGCCTCCTCCTCCCACCAACTCTCTTTTTTTATGTTATCTTTTTCCAATTGAGTAGCACCTCTCTTCCATACGTTCTCTTGACTTATCATATTGAATCCATTTTAGCAATATCTTTTGACAACTGTCTTGCTAATGCAACAATGTCTTCTTCGCTCTCCTCTATATTATCAGGATCATCATCAACAGTGTGACCAAATGTGCCAACTACACATTGTGCGTCATCGTCAACCGCATTCATTGAAACGGCAGCGGATTCTTCGTCAAACACGGTTGAAACATCATGGTTTACTTCGGAGTTGTTGTCAGTCCCCTGTCCTGTAACATCAATGCCAAGTGCCATTTCGGCTAAACTTTCACCCGGTGCAAGAGCTTGTCGTAGAGTATGACACATGTCATGGACCGGCTCATTCTCCTCTCCACGCATGTTGTCTTCTACTCTTTTCAACGTTAACTTGGTTTTGACCTTATTGGTTTTTACTGGCTTTGCAATAAAAGTGCCGCTGAATTGACGATTTGGGTGATACCTACCAGCCTCTAACAAACAAAGTAACTCGACCATAAAAGCAGTAGTCTTGTTGTCAAAACGCTTGGAAGCATCACGTGGTGGCTGCACTTTTGATTCAGTTAGATTGCATGCTTCATTCATAAAAAAATTTCATGTTAGTGAGAGTACAACCTGCACACTCTCTCGAACAAACCCCTTCATTGTTCGTGGCATAGGGAACAAACTATACCATCGGTTGATAAGTTCCATCATCTCATCTTGGGCAATGGCGTGTTTTCCGGTGGCCCAGTCGTATCGGCTGATGGTACGACTCATCCGAATAATTTGGAGTTTGTTGTAGTCGATATCTAGGTATAGCTGTTCCATTTGTTTCCATACGCGCTCAAGATACCGATGTTGTCCGAGTACTCTCCAAACCGGAGCAAATCATTCGTAATACAACTCAAGGAATATGGAGTCTGAATTTCTATATGCATTGATAAAGTCAAATAGATCTCTAGACATCAACAAAAAGTTGCAACACAACCGGAGAAATTGATCAGAGCTGTCATGATTATTTTTTAGGAAGGTCGTGAAGGAGGTAGCAAGGAATGCGCAAAAATTCACATTGGATCGATCGATCTCCGGAGTTGATTCTTCATATTTATTCTTCAATTGACTGTAGTTCGTGGAATAAAATTCAGAGAACATGACGTCTGTCAGCATATGGTTCACAAGCATGATGAGATGACAGTTTTGATAGTAGCATTTGCGGGCATCTTTACCGACATTCTTCCAACCAAGAAGTTTTTGAAACACTTCCAGGAAGCCATTGTAAAAGATTTTGTTAATTGAAATCAGTTTTGCTAGACCAGTGTGCCAATCACCAGGAATAAGAATGATCCTGCTGAGTGCTTTCTCGAAAATTGCTAGCTGGTCTTCGTGAGATCCAATGTTATGTGGCGATTTTTTGATCATGACCTCAATTAAATTGATGTTATCCACAGTCTTCACATCTCCAAATAAGACTACTACCTGATCCTCCCAAGTCTCCGCAAGTACCCACAGTCGTCTAGTGGTGTCATAGACCAAAACACTGTTACGCCGTAATAAATCAAGAGCGATGCCACCACTCTCAGTTGAAGAAGCCTCGTCAACACCCATCAAACCCAAAATATTCATTAATGTCACATTTGCACCTTCCTTATTCCAAAAGAGGAATGCCTGTTTTCGAAATGACTTACAGTTGAGGAGTAGCTTAGTGAGATCTTTGTCATTGTGCAGAGTGAGAAAAGAATCCACAGAAGATCCATGTGTGTATTTTTTGATGTACTTCGCAGCTCCATCATTGGCCATGGTACCTGCTACTCGGGCAATTGCAAGGATCTCCCGGCACACGTCGCCTCATTTGGCATACGCCCTGACGCGTGCCCCAGTGACTTCAACATCTGGAGCTGAGATAAAAGAAGAATGCTGTTCGAAAAAGGTGGCGTGGTATAAAGCAGCCATTGTTTCATAGGCAGGCATACCGAACGGAGACACAATGGGTTGCTCTAAATCAAAGGAGAGCTTGGTGATTGGTTTAAAACCAATGAATTGTGGCTCTTCGAACCTGCGTTGAAGCTGAGCAAATTGATTCATGCCACTCAGAAAGGATGAAGAGTGACCACCCCGCTGTTGTTTCAGTCGTTGTCCCCTCTGAAAATTATCTATCACGAAGATAACAAAGTTTTCCTTGGATAGAAGGTCGACCTGCCTCTGCTGAATTCCCTCGAACAATTCTTTAATGTAGGTATCACGTTTGTAGGAGAGACCACAATACCAAAGTAGTTGGTGACATTGAGTGCGGCGGCGCCTACTCCCATTGACTTGAAAGCAATCGATAAAATCAATGCCCAGTGCTGCAGTGATTTCGCATTCTGCATCCTCTTGTATGCCAGAATGGATATGAACACTTGCCTTCATCGTGGTCCTATGGCCTTTATAACTCTTTTACTTTTCCCACTGCTACCGTAAACCTCATGCAAATTGCACATGTGAGCCCAGAGAACTGGAAAGCATTTCTCAGCAAGATCAACCCACTTGTGGAAAGTACCCAAATCGATGATGGGAGTACTATGGTTCTTCCAACCATCCACTACACCATCAATGCATTCTTTGCAATAACAATCAAACTCGGCAAAAAATTGTCGAGATTCTAGTTGATTGTTGTTGAAACTACACAGGCTGTCAGGGTTATTATGCAAATCCCTAACAGCGCGTCCACTCGTGACCACCAACCTAGAAAGATAGGAGGTGTACAATGAGTACGCCAGTGTAGCATCACCGATCGTCTTGTTGGCGAGTACCCAAAAGTCTGACAGATGGTGTCAGGGTTCTTTTTAGTGTGGAACACGTAGGTGAAGACACGGCTACAATTCCGCGGTGGGCCAAGGAAGATCAAATCGTAGGCACTCGTAATGAATCGACACCAAGAGATGGGAATAGTGAAGGACGTTCCGTCAAACTTGTTCACACCATCGAACGAGATGGCAAATCAATCATTGGCATCAAATTGTCTCCGGAGGAGTGGCATCGATGTGTTTCCAGCGACAATGTTGATATGCTGGGTATCACTGGAGATGCATATATTCAAAATATAAAAGTCCTTGGCGTGCATGTGAATGGTTGAGAGGGAGAGACTACGAACAACATGGAGGAAAGTGTCAGACCACCTTAGTTGGAAATCTTGTCGACATTTCGGCGACGTATCGTCCCGACACATGCCGTAGTCGTATTTTTGACGACATCTTCAATGTCGCCGACACCGTGACTGGAAGTCAATCTTGGTTATGTGTCGGCAAAAAACCACGACACGACATATGCGAAGCTAGTGCGAAGCTAGCATGTCGGGAAATTATGTCGTCATCATGACTCGTGAGACTTGTGATGTTGCCAACACATCATCAGACAAGCTCGTGACATGTCGCAACATTGAGATGGTGACAAGACATGTCTCAAAAAAAGGGGGCTCGCCAACACGACACGAAGCCGACATTTCCAACTAAGCAGACCACCACCCTGATGTGTTGAACATAGCAACCTTGGAAACATATAGTTTCAAAGTATACCCGACCTTCGTGAGAATGATGTCTTCAAACATCAAATGAGAAAGCGGGGCAGCTTGTCCACTCAGCGAACAGTCAACAGGGGAATCGACGGAAGAAATAGAAGATCGAGTACTGCGTATGGAATGGTTGGTGACGGCAGCAGTGGAACTCGACTGACGGCTCTCCATGAATCGTTTGTGTATTTGGGACGAGAATTTTTGGACGAACGTCTTGAAGTTGGTGTCCGAGGAAGGAATAGGAGGTTGCCCAGACAATACGTCTGACCTCGCCCACATCAAAACGTTGTTGTTGATGATGGCCTTCTTGTTGGATGCCATTTTGTTTGGATCAGTAGTCCTCTCTATCGCCCTGGTGTCATTCTCCATTTCAATGACATTATCGTGCTCGTCCTCGAAGTCCGAGTTGTCCTCCTCCGCAAAATATGAATTGGGAATGTCACCGACACGACGAATGTAAGGCGTTGACTTGGAAGAACGCAGCGATGACACAGACGGATGACAAGGAGGTGACTCCGCGGACCAAAGCGAGGCCATCTTTGGCGTTTTCGAAGGTACACCGAGTAGCGGAGACAGCGGGCGCATCAGAGCGACAAGCGGGATCGTCGATATGACGACCACAGGTGAGCAGGACATCATCAACCTCAGAAAAGGGGTTAGGGGTTGGGTACATCGCGTGAGTGCGCGACGGATGCGTGGTGAAAGAAAGAACGCGGGGACAGTGGGGAGACACTGTCTATATGAGGTGGGTCTACGTCGGAGGATATGGCTTGTTTTGAAGCCGATTCTGTGTTAGGGGAGGGAGGAAGTGAAGGATGCTCGGTGTCAGTCATGGTGTTTTGCTGTGTTTTGCGGTGGGAAAAGAATTATCTGAAAATTAGTGATGGCCCCATTATTGGACTATAATTCCCTGAGCTTCTGGGATGCACTGCTTGCACTTACTCCTACTACTCATCATTAATTATTTTTGTGTTCTCTGTGACGTAATCTATGTTTGAAATAATAAAGATTTATGTACCAATACACATCTATGTAAGTACTCTTATGTACAAATCTAACATCTATCATATTAGCATCCCGGAAAATCAATATGTGTGTCTCAGGCCCACCCTTACAGTCAACTTTGACCTTAGGTGCTGGTAGCAGGTGGAAAAAAGTGAAGACTTGAAGAGTTGCGCACCCTACTTCCAGGAACCATAACCTAATGAGGGGTACGCAACTCTATTTTTGTCGGAGTCTATGGTTCGAAAAAAGTGACTACCCGACCATAGAAAAAGTGCATACCCTCTTCCTATTTTGGCACCACCAACCTTACCGAGCGAATCTCCCGCTAGAATTTCCACTCGAAGTAGGCAGGTCTTTGTGTCTGCATTTTCAGTTTCCACCTGCAAACAAGGGTGCGTACCTTGTCCGTAGTCTGCAAGTCTTAACTTTTTTTCCACCTGCATACAGCGCTTTAACCCTCTCCTATAAACTTATGCACCTTCTGAAATAAGTTAGTTTAACTTATGCACAAATTTGCATAAGTAACCCGAAGAGATGTCAATTGACCACTTTCCAATCAATTTCAGCAAGACAGGCAACTTCACTAATAATCGAGCAACTATCAACTAATTATCGACCAGATCGACCATGATCAGCAGGATTGAAAAAAAATAAACTATCAACTAAACAGTAGATGCCATCATCTTGTGTCGATGAAAAAATTGATAGATTGTTGATCTATTGACTTTTGTAAGTCGACATGTCGACTATGTGAGTCAATAATATCAACTCTTGGTATCGACCAACTATCGACCGAAATACATAACAAGTCATAGGTGGTACATACAACTATTGACCAATTATCTATGTTTTCATCACTCATTGATAGTTGGTCGATAGTTGGTTGATGTGTTCATGAGTAAAAAACAGAAGTCGATAGCATCGACACTTGTCGACCAAAAAGTCAACAGAATGTTGACCTATCGACACATGCTGTCAACGCACTATCACTATAACTATCAACTATCAACAAAAAGCAAGAAGCAAACTATCAACCAACTATCAATCAATTGCCAAAAAATTGGCAAAGTTGCCTGCCTTGCAGTTTAATCTGATGGGTCAGCCCAATTCCTAGCAAAAAATGGCACATGTAGACCCTTATAACACCTAGCATCAAGTCATTTTTCATTTATGTCAGGCCATGTCTACTTAAAACAAAATGTTCTGCCTCTCCCCTCTTCATTTAGGGACAATGACGCTCAATCCCCATCAGATTCCTATCAAAACAATGTTAGTCCCAATGATGTTCATCATTGTTTTGCTGCATTTGGAGTACAAGTTTGCCCGCCTAACTTTAGGGACTTCTTCCCAAGCAGTTCTCTGTCACTCAAGACAGAAGTATCATAAATACAAATGAGCCCCACGGAAGTTGCAAAATCATCAACAAAAAGAACAAGCTATGTGAACAAGAGTATCAGAGCTCAGAAATCTTTGTTTGTGATCTCTCCCGATGACCCACTTTACAACAAAATCTCAGATGACATATTTCTCAACGTGACGATTACTTCATCCCCCTGAAGGACATGCGCTCCTTCTTTGTGAGAAGTATCAGAGATTGGCCTGCAGTACAATCATGTTGAATTGCAAAGGTTTGGATGGTAAAGTGATGAATCTCTCAAAAAATACACCCAGAGGAACATCTATGGTTTAGTATAATCCCGTCAACAGGTTTCTTTTCAGACAATGGAAAGACAACGAAATTGTTTTGTTTATTTCATTGCTTGGGGTTTCAGGAAGGGGGATCATCATGAGGAGGGTGGGTTCTCATGATTTGGAGGTTGAAGAATCTTTGAAGAGATACAACCACAACAATTTCATGGATGGGGTATGCAATGTGGTAATGATAGGTGGGCTTTCACAAAAAGGCTATGTTCAAGAAGTGATATCAGATGGGCACTCTTGGGGTTTTTATTTCATGGCTGCCACCGGATGAGTGTCATGATATCTTTGTTGACAAAGATAGTGTACTGTGAGGCTTTAAATTGGAGAACTGGAAGTTTAGATTCCTTCTTGCTGAACAGTTGATCTCCTTTTTGCAACAAACATGCAATCAGACTAGTTGCTGAAGGAAGATTGGTTCATTTGGTCATAAGTGACAACAATGAACACAAACCAATCAAAGTACCTCAAGGCCTTAGAAGAATGTGATGTGATTGTAAACTTGAGGAGGGCTTCCGGGCTATTTTTTGGAGACAGAAGAAGTCAGATGAATTGGCTAGCATATTGGGAACAGCAAAAGAGAGTCTCAGCAATTGAGGTATTTATGGGATTAGGAATTTTAAGCGTTCAGTGTCTGTGGCGCTGCACTTTGCATGCCCATTCAATTCATACCATCCCATAATGGAAGAACTGATGTATTTTGAAGTTGCGCTCCAATTACAACTTTCAGTAAGAGACTGGTATAACTGGTGTGCAAGATGGGAAGAAGAGAAGAGAGAGTACTCATTCAGTGAGACAAATCATCAATTATAACATTACTTGAGAAACAAGTACGGATCAGGGGCCAAAAAGAGGAAACAGGAAAACAATGGTGGAGACTGATATGATGTACATTTAGGAATAAAATGTACTCTTTGTTCTGTTTACAATCAAATAGAAAATACAAATATAAAATGGATGTTGCATTGAACTACTTGAACTTGATAATGACTTTTGAGAACTGCTCCATTTTATCCAAGCAACAAAAAATGCATCATTCCACATGCCTTCCAATTACAGATGATTGTTGCATTTGTGTAGGTATCACCAACAAAAGAGACTGACCATCCATGCAAGTTAGAGTCACTTAAAAACTTGTGAATGTACGAGATTGGGAAGACATCATCTTGGAAAGAAACACACATCTTCACATTCGTCCCATGATTAAGCATGATGCTAACAAGATTTCCTTGAGGCAAGACACCTTCAAGTGATTCATTATTCCCTAAGGACTCATAACTCCCTTCAACAGCATAGTTACCTTTTTTGTTGACATCAAGTTGTCCTATGTAGTTGACATGAGGCTCTGGAAATAGGCCACAAATGAATTCTATCATGCACTTGGGAATAAGGCATGAACTTGAAAGCCCAGTATACCGCACTTGCCCACAACAAACTTGCGATAGAGATGGCTTTGCCTGTCGCTGTTCAACATGATAGAACCCAGTAAACAACTCTTGGCCTCCATCCTCTCCTTGTAGATTGATGTGTTGCAAGGATACTGTGGTTGCAGAAAGAGCAGAACATGGTAACAATGGGGAGAGACAGGATGTGTTTTGATCAAGTAAATAAATCGATTGCATTGGTCAATGAAGAGATGAAAAATGGTAGGTGAACATGTGTCAGGAGAGCAACACCACAGGGATTAAATATCAGTAATTTATGCAGACTTCTGCATAACTTAAGATAGCCCAAAAGCAATATTATCTTTTGCTGCAGAAATTAACACAATTTAGGCACAAAGTACATGAGAGGGTTAACAAACATTTCCCTCAATTTAGTGTTCAATTAACATATATTGACATACTCATTTTTGCCGTCATTACAAGTAGACTGCAACACAAACATATTTGAATTATTTCCTTAGAGGAACTAGTACTAAACACATTAATGTTCTTGGATGTGTTTGCTTTGATATTCCCTTGGGCCAGAGGATTGGGGGATATGCTGATGGCATTGTCAAGATGTTGATCTTGGGAGAATTTCTGATTTTTCATTGGTAACACTTACTTTTGGTGGGTTTTACATAATCTCGAGGATGTTTGGTCAACATAATTCAATTCTGAAATTGTTGGTTGTGTGTGCTCATAACCATTAAAAACAGATCCTTGATGAACATTGTGGGTGTTAGCATAAGGTAAGGATGGTAAAAAAGCTGACACTCACAGATTCTCACCAAATTTTCTAAAGTTGGTTTGAATACGTATATACATTGGCATCAACAGTGATCAGTAAGTGTGGGCCTTAGCACTTGGTATCACACCCAATTTTTTGCTCTCACATCAAGTTATACCAAATTCAGTCTTCACGCTTGACATCACACAATCACAACTGTTTTGTGATTACCCCGGTGTTGTATTAAAATGCATTACTTCAAAACAATGCAAAAGTGTAAAACAATCATCTGTCGTCACACAGGACTTAAGTATTAGTTTGAGAAGATTTTGCAAAACATATTCAAATCTTATTTGAATCTCAGATCGCGCTGATGTACATGGGAACCACATATGTATGTAAATTGTGAATGCATGTATGCACAATGAGAATGTTCAAAAAAGTTGTTATCCGTCAAAAGAAGTTGTCAAAAAAGTTGAATAGAGAAAAAAGTTGTGATAAAAATTGCAGAAATTTTTGTCTGACATTGGGAAATGTGTGAAAAAGGGTTGTGATGAGCGCTAAGGCAACCCCTAAGCTTGGTAGTGTGCTTGCTCACCTCACATGCAAGCATTCCCTTTTCAGAAATAAGATACAATTTTAAAGGTGAACAAACATCAAAACATTATGACTACCCATGTACGTCAAACCAAAAAAATAATTATTCACAGGTAATTTTGCTAATATGTTGGACCCCATTGGGGCACCATCCCATTTCTATAAATGGGACTGAGTTCAAGTCCAGGTCTAGAACTGGATGATTTCCGCCCCGTTGGGGCGCTATATGCCTGATCGGGGCACCCAGTTCCAGAAGTGGGTGATAAATTTTGCCTAGCCCTTAGACTAAGCCTAACCCCAAATGCATGGTGCCCCACCCAATAAGGAGAAAATCATCCAGTTCTAGAACTGGATGCGAACTCAGTCCCAGTTCTAGAACTGGGACAGTGCCTCAACGGAGTCCAACATACATCATTGAAATACCTGTAATGGTCAAAGGTGAAAACACTGTTTCACTGAAGAAAGAGAATAAGTAGAAGAAGAAGAAGGAGAAAAAGTGGCTCAGTTTCCAATACAACTAAGATTTTCTTGCAAATGCCACAACAATTGAGAACATCCCTCAAGAACAAAGTTTATCATGAGTGAGTTCCAGAGGAATTAGTAATACTGAGCTATGTTTTTATTAACCACACAACCATTTGCACAAGAATCACACAATATTTGCCTATGATACCACACGAACCACAACTACATATACATTCTTTGCCAACCATTTGCATACCACTTATGCACAATATTTGCCTTGCCTACCATTCGTGCCCGTTTATAGGCATGAACTCTTTATAGACTAACATTACCTGTCTATAGAGAGTGTGTCCCATCTATAGACTGCCAAAGCTCTCACTAATCCCAACTGGTAGATGGTGCCCATCTTCAAACAGGCAGCCTACCATCTATGGATATGCACTGTCTGTCTATAGAATGGCAATTCCTTTTTGCAGCTTTATGGTATGTCAACGAAGAAACAGTGCCGTTCAGATGTGTTTCTCTTGAGGGCTATGATATTTGTAGTTATTGAGGTTAAGACGTTTTGTCTGTAGTCTGTCTTTCAAATTTCAAGTATCATCATTACAGACCTACTAAAACTTTTGTTGTAGAAAACAATATTTGACAAGGTTTTAAGGCCACTAGCTAAAATGATTTTTTCCTTAGATGACAACCTCTAATAGACTTAGATTCTTGTAAGATCTTATTTGGACATGTCATAGCAGTGAGACATGACACAGTAATAACAAACAAGACAAGCCACATTCCCCAGTTGAAGTTGGTTTGGTTTACCAATGCATTGAAATGTTAGGGGAGCAGTCATAAAAGCAGCCATGAACAAGTCACTGTCATCAGAGTTGGCATCCACCAAGTGTGATTGATTCCCCACTCAAGATATAATGAAATGAAAATGACCAAAGAAGAATTGTGATGTCAACATGTGAATATCAATAAAGAGAACAAAGATACGGGATGACAGGTGAGTGCATGCATATACTGGTGATGTGCCCAGAATAATGGAAGATTAAGACTCTTCAATAGCTAATTCCTCTCATGGAGTTATTTTTGTAGAACTAAAGAAGCTTTCTATGCACAGGTGGTGTGAGAACTGGCATGTTCAAAAAAGTATTAGCCTTCCTGTTGAACAAAAAAATAGAAAGAGAAGACAGATACAAGGTACACGGTCTTATATACCATAATGACACTTGCCGTCGGTGACTCTTGGGACAGACAAGAATGCTCCCTTTAAAATATCATAATTTGACGTACTACTTGCCATCAAACATGGTGCACAGACCGCCAAAGTCTATTTCAACTTGTCATCAAAGGAAAAATCTAAACATGTGATCTTACACATGCAATGCCACTCTTGTCATCACGCTTGTTATCTTACAAATTTTAGGTGTAAGTCATCAAGGTGGGTTCTCTGTCACGTGAAGGTGAACCACAAGGTCCCAGTTCTAGAACTGGGACGGTGCCCCAACGGGGTCCAACATACTTGTTGACACCCCTCCATTATGTGTCACATCACAACACTAAGACAAGTGTCATGGCATGCTCCAATGTGATTATCCAAGTTCAGCTTATTTGGTACCTATATTACATTTTGCCATCTAGCAGGTTAGAACCCCAAAGAATATTTTGGGTCTTCACACATAATGTCCATAGGTGCCAGTGTTGTTAGGCAAGTGCTTGAGCTTTCTCAGTCAAATTGTGTTCATGGTGCAAACAAGGTACTATTTGGCGCCTATATTGGTTGGGCATGCCCTTCAGCAACCTAAATAAACAGCAATGTACTGTTTGCTTTGGTTTTGATGATCTCAATACATGCCAATGTTCTAAGGCATTTGTTGGGCTTTCCAAGTCAACATTGTATTGAGAATCCCAGCACATTGTCAGTTTCAAAAATACATGTTTAGTGCTGTCCTTTGCTGTGTTGATGGTGACAGGAGGTGACAATGCTGTTTGCCTTCTAAACGGACACTGCCAAAACCCGACAGAATCAGGATGATAAGTTGCGAACTTGTACAAAGCATGTGTAAAGCTGGCGTTAAAACTACGTGTTCTGCTATCTGATGCCTTATAATCTAAATGAAAATGTACAGGATTTCTCAAAACAACAAAATAAGCCACCCCAACATCAAATAAAAGAAAAACACCGGATACAACGCCAACAGCCTTCTTTTCCTCGGCACAAACTGCCCGACAAAAATGGACGAAACTCTCGTGGCCCATAAAAACCCCAACGCCAACCAAATCAAATCCAACCATACCGTTCCAAGCCACGTATACCTCAACATGGCAATGATGAATGCCGACACCGTCAATGGAAACGCGCAATATCCCAAGACGCAGAGTGACTGAAAGATTGAAATTGTTGCACCGAGCAATTGGGCGTTGATTGTCACAACTAAGGATCCTATCCACATGACTATGAAGACGGTGGTGAATACGTGCGAGGTTTGATGGGCGGGGGCTTTGGTGGAGAGAATCAGTGCTAGGGATAGGCATATGAAAAGTGGCCCCCTGAGACATGGTTGATATTTTATTGTTGCATCCGGTTGTTTATTTTGGTTGGCATTGTTTCGTGTGAATTTATGCAGTAAAAACAGGACCACAGCGAGGAGGAAATAAGTTTCAATGTGTCGGTGCCTTTCAGTCTCAGTGACGCTTGCGCAAAGACGAAGAAAGTACGCACCATAACTCCCAATCTCGAAGCTGATTTAGCACGTTCCGTTGCCCCTCACTTGGCTCGACATCTTCTTCCTGCAACACGCCCATGTATCCAAACGGGCTCTTTTCACACGATAATTGCACATTTTGTTGAGATCAACCATGGCACAAATCGATGCAGACGAAGTCTTCAATGTAGAACGCACGGAGCATTTCAAACTACTGCCACAAAACTTACACTTCTATCCAAAGGAATCAATACAGCCTTCAACTTTCCAGCCACGGCCCTCACATCTCTCATGATCGTTTCTATCACCGGTTCGTCAAGCGTGCTCACGGGTGCGAGCAGTTCGTCCATGCCGCTGGTACTGGAGGATCCGACGTGGTCTTCGATGGGGGGCTGTCGATTGGGGAGCGAGGCGTTGGCCCAGGCTGGGCCTGATGATGATGCGGGGTGCTGTGGTGGTCGGGCGGCCATGTTGTGACGACAAGGTGGGTTGTAGAGGGTTGTAGGAGGTGGGTGTTGTGTTGTGCGACAGGACACGGCCAATTCTGACCGGTATGGTAGAAGATTCTCTAGAGAGAGTGTGGTATTTGGTCTTTGAGATTTTTTACATTTTATTTTTTTCGTGCTGAGCCCCAGACACGGGCAAAAATCCGAAGAGAATTAAAACATTCCATTAAATTTTACATTTCACAGTTGGCACAAAATATCTGCAACAAAGAGCAACCTGGACATCCCAGACCAAACTAATCTATGCAACAAAGTACAAAGTGGAGTAGTGAATGCGAGTCGGGAGGGTCTAATGAGAGGTGGTGGAAGAGGAGGTCGTATTCAAGGAAGAGAAGGTTTCATGGCAAAGGATGAGATGAGAAGGGGTGGGGCCCTCAAGGGAGGAACGCCTTTTTTGCCAAATGAATGGAATGAAGTGCTTGAGTCTGCATTATGGGTCATTCTTTGTATATTGCGACAAGAGAAGAGTGAGAATTGTGATGGCATGCCCCAAGAGGAAGTTTTCATTCCATGTTAGATGTGCAGCTGACTCTGACTAGTTGATGAAAACTAACATTCCAACAGCAAAGACCAGACAGTAAGTATAAAAGTATGAAAGATAAGATTGAAGGTCCAACTTGTACAAAGAGTGAAAATTTTAGAGAGAGAATACCTGAGGGGCTCAAAATGGTAATCGAAGGGAGCACATGATTATCCCCCACAATAAACCCCTAAATCTTGAGTAAGTCTTCAATCTGCAACTGCATTTACTGAAGTACACATTATTAGAGATGTAGTGACATAGAGAACTTCTTGGAGAAATAGAGCAAGAAGCCAAACCTATCCGGCACTACACAAGGCAGACCATGAAATGACATAATGCACATGAACAGTGAAGCAATCATATTATTATTGAAGAAGAAGAAGAAGATGATGATGATGATATGATGGTGACGACAACCACAATGAGAAGGAAAAAATCATAAGAGTTAGTCAATCAGTGTATTATTGCTGATTGTAATGGTGGTGGCGATGATGACAACGATGATGATGATGATGATGATGATGATGATGATGATGATGATGATGATGATCATGATGATGATCATGATGATGATCATGATGATGATCATGACCATGACCATGATCATGATGATGATGATGATGATGATGATGATGATGATGATGATGATGATGATGATGATGATGATGATGATGATGATGATCATGATGATGATGATCATGATGATGATGATCGTGATGATGATGATCATGATGATGATGTCAGTGACAACAGCAACAATGATGATGATGATATATGCCGGACAATATCATAAAAAGTTTTTATGATAGATTTGCCTATAGTATAATTCGCAAAAAACATATACATAGCATAATATGTGTGTCGCAAAGAAAGGTCTAACTTCGCTTGTAATAACACTTATTTAAAGATATATTACCTTTCTTTTTCATTGTTTTCTCCTCCACACAACGCAACTCGGACAAGGTCTAGCTACACAACTACCGTAAAATGCTGATTATAAGTACCCACGAATGTTAAAAGATTCCTTTTAGTTATGCTTATTCCATGTGACAAGCGAGTGATTTTAACACAGTGAATAATATTGGTATCTTGAAAGTTGCCCTATTTACTTCGAGGTAGGCATATTGTACCCCTCCCGCCCTGTCACACTCCTTGCTCATCCATTCTGTCCACCCCCCCCACAATGTGCGCAAGATGTGTAGTGACTTCTGACGGCATCAGAGGTTTCTCGGCAACCATTGGAAGTCACGGGGTGCGCTGCATATGGGCTTGTTACTGATGACATGGAGAAACTACCCATGAGGGTTTTAGTTCTAATTTACAGGTTAGAACACTAAAAAATGCAAATGTTCTGAAAATCGTGGATTTGGTGCTTATAGAGTGATGGTACTTATAATTCGCATTTTGCGATAGTATGTAGCTCCAAAAGAATGTCCAAAAATTATCAATGCCATTTCTGTATTATTTCTGAGACGCCCCCCCCTACCACCCATCCTATAGCGAGTCCCATGCACATGAAACACACAAGCAAAAATTACTCTACACCACCAAATGCATCCTCAAATAGTGCTGCAGCAACTTCCTCTCCCTCAGCCCACCTTGCAACCATCTTCGAAGGTGCCTTATTCACAGTGAATTAAATTATTGCTCTGTTACTGTGTATCATATTCCTCTTTTTCTATTAAGATGACATCTGCTTGTGTTCATTTCAAACACAAGTAAATATTGCACACAATGAAGAAAATGATAGTTGTCATTTACGTGAGAGGTTCATATGGAATTTCTTCGTTTCTATATAGATGTTCTTCACATGAAGCTTTTCAATATCCACATTCCCCTCTTTGAATTCTCTACAATACACACCATAGCCCTGATTGTATTGTTGGGGTGTCAGATCAAGCCATATGGTTCTTGATCCTCTGACAATCACAATTCCCTCCAAGTTCCAATCATACATTTGCAATCAAAAAGTCTAAGTCGTCTCCAGGGGTTACAAAAAGTAAACCCATTTTACACCAATTTTTGTATGAACTGCACCTCTGTAAAAGATATCTTATTTCATTGCTTAAACTGATCACTGTGATAAGGTTCTGCCAACAAGTTTGATGCCAGTGGACATCCATTTTTGTTCATGATTTGATAAAGTTGTAGTTGCCATTGTGTATGTGTATGATCATGGATGATTCATCGGTATCAATGTATGGCCCTTGTTTTCTAACATGGTAGAAAATTTCAGCTATATTTCTTTCATTGCATTGTCTAGCAGCAAATAGTGCTAACGAGCTCTAGCTTCTGGAACTATATTGCGGTATCTTATCCACTGTTACCTGTCACCTATATGTTGGTGGTTTTTATGTTCAATCCATTAATCGCATCTATGCTCCAGCCTCTGTGTCTGCTGCCTGTGGCCACATATATATAACAAAAATATCTTTCTTGTAGTCGCCATTGTATAGACGTATGTCATAGGGGCAACAATCTCTGCATCCATAAGAACTGCAAAAAAAACTTTGTGTTATGTAGATGAGGCTGGTGGTATGGTATGTTAGTTAGATGGGAACTATGATGTGCATTGTACTGTGGCATCATACCATTGTTGATTGCTAAAACACTAGATACTGTAAAATGTACATAAAAAAAGAGAAAATAAAGTTGGGCAGTCCTGGCTTGTTGGATTCATTATATGCTGTATGGTATGCTACGAGACATACTATGGTATCGCGCGATAGTTATTTTTACATGTATTGTACTGTATAGTACCATAGCAGGAATATCATACAACATTTTTACGATATCGACGTCATCTTTTTCGACAGTGCAAAATAACCACGCTTTTGTCACAGCACGCACAAAATTCAGATTCACCAATATCATAAAAAGTTTTTATGACAACCACGCTGAAATTACGGGAAGTTTTATGATATTGAAGGCTGTTGATGATGATGATATACCAATGTCAAAATCATACAAGCTTTGTATGATGAAATACCTGTAAAACATAATACAAGTACTAACAAATCATATATAACACGTGATCGAATTTAGAGGTCTCATAATTTACGTGATCAAAAAAATCATAAGATATTACCTTTCTTTAAAGACCATTTTCACACAAGATTCCATCTTGTAAGTAAGGATCGCAAGGTCATACTTCTGCCATAATAAAAAAATCGAAGATATTTCCTATAAAAATTGAGATGTAACAGTAATACTAACACATTCTAAGTACAGACTAAGGTCATGATAATCTACTAGTGAAAAAGTCTTCGTGAAAAAGCTATCCTACTATTTTTATACGAGCCTGCGGCCAACCTAACCCTTAACTCTGAGAGGGGGGGGGGGGTTGCAATTCCATAATGCAGCGGTTTAAAAAAACCATACTCACAGTCACTGTACAACAAATGCACCCTCAAAAGCATCTGCTACTGCCTCTCTCTCCAGATTGTGCCGCTGTGTGGCCCTAGCTACCTTATTCAGTCTAATCCTTCCATTTGGTCGAGCATCCCCAACAATAGTGAACACTCGCCTCCTCTTGTCTGCCTGATTCCTTACTGTTGCCTGTGGAAGATTTGCCTTGTCCTGCGCTGTGCCATGCTTTTCAATCTCACTCCGCTGCACATACTTACTCCAAGTCCCAATGGCATAATCTGAAAGCATTCCGACATCCTTTGCTCTTCTCCAAACATACCCAAGCCTTGTCTTCAAAATCTCAGTTGCAGCATGGAGGATGATTGAACAAATGCCTCATCAACTTGTGCTCGCTCTTCCCATCCAGGACACTGCTCCATCAGTTTAAGAATAGGCTTCTACTTGGTAGCTTTCTCTCAACTGCCTTCTCAGTAAAGTCAATTCCCTGAAAAGAACAAAAAAGTTTGATTTTTTCATGCCACATTTTTGCTTACCACCACTATCCCACAAAGATACATTCTCCACCCATTCAACCTGTTCATCTCACGAGGAAACTGGAAACTTTCGGAAACACACCATATTACTTACCCGGTATAAAAACTGAGGCCTTTGTGTTAACATCAGAAAGGAAAGCAAGAAAATAAATGGGGTCAAGACCAGAGTAAGTCAGGTCCCTGATGTCTCTATCAGTGTAGTAGAGTTCCGGGTTGGCGCGATCTTCAGGAGAGATGATGCAGGTGCTCAGCTCGTAGATGTCACCGTAATTTTTGAAGAGGAACTTAATAAATCGGCGGATTCTGGCACGGTGGGTGTGGCGGATGCGTTTGGCAAGGCCTTGATTGGAAGTGGCAAAGATTGCTGCTGCGTGAGCAGCAGAGAGTCCATGCCCACTGATGGTTGGTGTTGAGTCATCCGTGTCGCGGGTGTGCGGCAAGATGTGCCCGCCCCCCCCTCCATGGCGACTGCGTGATGGTGACATTGTGGGACATTGTGGGTGGATGGATGGAGTGACGATTGCGATGGAGCGGAGATTAATTCACTGCCACGTCGATGAAGTGATGATGGTGGCGGTAGGCTGATGGCGGAGATGAAATAATTAATTAATCCGGTGCACTGGAGGAGAACGGGCTGATCAGAAGGCAGATGATGCCTGGATGCGTCCATCCATTTCACAGGCCACAATTGTCGAGAAATGCCTGGTAATAGGGCACTCTGGGGATTATGTAAAATCATACAATTTATGTATGATATTGATGTGTTGCAAACCACCACACAAAAATATCTAGTGCCCATCGTAGTACACACTATTTTACAACTCCTCAAAATCATACAAGATTTGTATGATGCCTTGATGGAAATCGCGAGAATTTGTATGATTTTGATGGTTGCTGATGATGATGACCAAGCCACTGTATTTGGAGCAGGTGATGAAATTTTGAAACAGAACAAAGGAGATCAGAACAAAAAACCACCTTAGCCGGAGGAGCACACAGAGAGGATATGCACCTGTACACACATTGCCATCAATTTCAATTACAACAGCATTTTATGGAAAATTGATGGTGATGGGAAATAGTAAAATCTCATGTTTGCTGAAATCATTAATGCTCCAGTGAGTCTGAATTGACACCCACAATGGATATCAACGAGTTTGAGGTTGCATGATGTGTGTTGGTAGGAGTTCTTGCTTCCCAGTTAGTCACCGTGCAGATTACCTCGTACAGAAGGAGCGCAACAGTAACAACAAAGTTTTTGGCAAACAACATTGTTTGGCAGCCATTGAACTTGCTTGGCCACCAACTATTTATGAGATATTCTGCCATCATTGCAGTCTGAGCTGTCCTTTGTTTAGAATTGGACTCATCTTTACAGCACAATGATCATTAAGATTTCTTGATCTATTTGCATGAAAGCCAATCGTAGTCAGTGATTATATCAACTCACTCCATTGATGTACTCGCCCCTACTTTGACTATCAACTGAAACTATTCTGCCCCATTCTGCTGCTTTCTATACTCAATGACATAATCCAATTGTTATCTTTCTGTATTGAATGCGGTGCACCCTACCGGGACCTTATAATGTTGTATGTATATAAATATGAACTGTCTTAGGTTTAATAGTTAAGATGTAATTCACATCAATAGTGCCTGCAGTTACGAAGACCATAGCTTTGCACAAGTTCAAGCAAGATCTTACATGCTATATTCTGGTGTATTTGATACCCAGTGGTGCTGTGCTTGCTGAGATTGGAGCAAAGAATGAAAGATTCATCCTAAGAATTTCCCATCCATTATTCAAAGAAGGTCTTTGATTGTGTCCCACTATGATATCGTGGATGAGATAGTTGAACTCTCATACGGTCACCTTCTTGAGACTCTTTGGCAAAAGTAACTTTATTTTGAATATATTATGGTACATCTGGGTAATGTCATCATCATTCCACTGTCATGTGGCTTAACTTGTTGAACTTAACATTTGCTAGACTTCTGATGATAAGGTTTGACTATTTTGATCATATCTAGCTCATAGAATTGTATTGTCTAATGAACAATGAGAAATTGTGATGCCAATGTTTTTACCTTGGGAGTAAGACATCCCATCCCATTAGTTTTGAAGTGTTGAATAGATTGTCAGCAACTGCAAGTCACCCACTTCAGGTCCAGTTTCTTTTGCCACAAGCCAAATATAATGTATCAAAGAAAAACTAATTGTACCCAAAGTAAAATTAAATGTGATACAAATAATTTGTCTTCATATCTCATACATATGTAAAACAAACCTTCTCTTACAATATTTAACAGAGTGTATTAGAGTTGATTGATGCTATCTTTGAAAGTGACCTGGCTGTCTCCCGGTAAGGGGTACTCATCCACCTTTGAAGAATTTGTTGAGAACGGAAGTCTCACTTCTCAGAAACTTGGATGATACAGATAGATCACAATTGTCATTGGTGTCTCACACCTGACCTAGTGTTGGGTGATTATAAACATCAGAGTATATAAAACGAGGGGATTTCTATCAACATTCAATGTTCATGAGCTCAAAAAGTTGCCATTTCTTCCCAAGTTTGATTCATTTGGGTAGAAATTATTTCTCTGTACATATCAATGTCGGCAATGGAAATTGTCTCTGGTGCCAATGAAGATAAACACAAAAATGATGAAGGTTGTGGAGGTGTTTTGGGTGATGATTAGTAATTTTAACGCATGTAATTTACATCATGACTGAAGGTAAGAATGACTGAAGGTAAGAATGAAGCTCCATCTAATAGTGACATGGATGAGGAGATGGACACCATAGTTGATGATCCTAGTTTCATGTCTTTTGGAGAAGATCATAGCAATATTGCTGGGAGGTTCGGGTAATGCTTCAGGCATCTTCAATGGTTGATATTGTCAACGCATCACAAAATGTAGCAGAGCTCTTGCATTTGCAGAAAAAAGACAAAGACAGTATTTCAATGAATTAAAGTAAAACTCTTCACGGCAGATGGTTTGAAAGAAAACAAAACGTAAGCAAGGATGACAATGATTTGTATGTCTTTTTGAATGTATGGTAAAAGTTCATGAGGGAAACGGGAACACAGGAGAGCTATAATTCTTTCATGCACTATGAGTTTACACTAAATCATACAACAAATGGCACATTAATGATAATAAGCAGTACTGGAAAAGGGACACGGCAGGAGTGAAGTTTATATATTGCCAGTAAGATGAATTACGATCATGCATTCGGAAGGTATAATGAAGTGATGCAGGAGATGTGGGAGATGGTGCTTCTGTTTTGTGTGATGGAAAAGACATTGTTGAGGTCGTTGGGTATTTGTACCATGAGTAAATATTGTAATAATATTACATTTTGACAATCCTACACAACAATTAAGGTGTTAATTAGGCATGCTTGGCGTACATCACTAATATGTGAAACCAGGACCAACATGCCAGCTGCCAGAGCATTTTTCAACTGGACCTAGGTCCAGTAAAACATGATTATCTGGAGGGCAAAGCTAGTACCAGCTGCCAGAGGTGAAACTTCCTACTATACCTATAGGTCCATATGGGCATACCCATGCCACCCAGCCTAAGACAAGGCCGACTGCAAAATGTTCCGTCGAAAGGGCCAAAATAAGCAATCACCAAGACTTCGCTGTCGCTCAAGGTCGTCTCCTCGGTCTCGCACTTTGCCTTCGCGTTCAATCGCACCAGCATTGTTTTCCTATCATTGCACTCGCTTCAGAAGGCACCTCAAAAGTGATAAAAGAGGGCTCACTTGACCAAAGTGAAAGGAAGCTTCATGGTTAAAAATGTTTCATGCTAGTAATCGTCATTAGTCTCGCTTAATTTGTCTGCATCCCTGACACAGTTAACAATATCTAATTGTCGTCACCCGTTAAGCTGTCAAAGACAACACCTATCCCATACGCTACTGTCCCACCTGCAGCTGCAATCGATAAGTTTTCGAGGGCAGAGTAAAAGAAATCCCCTCGTGATGCCCAGCTTTTGATGGCACCTGCGACAGACAATACAAGACCAGTAGCAATTCCTGCTGCAAGCAACCCAACGTTTGGATTGGATACGATTGCAAATGGGACCGTGGAAGGAAGAGCACCAACAAAGAAACAACAAAATGATGTCGCTCCGGCCACAAAAGGCGACCTTATCTCATCTTCTATCACCCCCAGTTCAAGTGCAATCATTATTTTGAGTAAGGCATCGGGGTTCTTACGATAATATTTTGTAAGCAGTTGTTTTAATTCTCGTACATCCTCTCGAGAGGCGCGAGCTTCCTCACTATCATTTGGCATGTCACTAAGATGAGACGAAGACGAAGGTATACCTATCAAAGAAAGCAAGCTAGAAAGTTCTTGCATTTCTTCTGATGGATATTTGGTAATATGTTCGAGCTCAAGTTTGATTTCCTACTTGTGTACAGAAATCGCAGCCAGTGAGAGTTGAACATGCATGATATCAATTAGGCACCTTAGAAATGGAGTCACTCACCCCTCGCATTACCTCATTCTGACTTTTTGTTGCAATGTATTCTCCTGCGAACATACTAATAGCGCCAGCGATAGCTCCTGAGACCGCCGTCAACAACACTGCCGTCACATCCATCCCACCCCCAACCACTCCAGCAACTAAGAGCAATGCAGAAACTAGCCCATCGTTCACTCCAAGCATCATGTCACGGTAGTATTGACGTGTCTTCTGGAGATGCTCTTGCTGCGCCGGATGATTTGAATGAGAGTCAATTGTCAGCTCTGTATTCGGTGAATGCCCGTTACCTATCAAATATGCTGCCTCAGTGATGGTTTCATTTGTTGAATTGACGCGACCGTTCGATGATTCTTGCTCCTGTTGTGTACTTGTTAGTGTTGGTGCGTTCATGCTCATACCTTCACCACTATGCTTTGATGAGTCCGATGGCCCATCGTGGTAAATAGGTTTGGAAGAATCAACACTTCCATACGTTGAAACTTCAGGACCAGGTATGCGCTCGATGTCGCTGACGGGAGGCGTCATACTTCTCTTGTTTCAGAAGTATCGCTCTGTTTTCTTGATTTGATCTATCTGATGTTGAGATCGGTTTTTGCCAAACCACTTTTTGTTATTATTTGTGAAATGGTGGCTCAATGAAGTGGGTGGGAATGTACGTAAAAATGATTGTAGATAGACGACATGACAGGTCCAGACAGGCGTCCAAACAGCTGGATAGCGAGTGGCCATCAGAAAAATACGACTAGAATACACGCGCAGGGTCCGGTGAACAGGACCTTGTGTTCCAATCCACATAGGAATCCGTTATGGTGCAGTAGTGCCATACTCTGCATCTCGTGCCGTCCTATGTGTACAATTGTACTCATCCCTTGTGCACGAGCTGGGCACGAGATGTGATGTCACAAATCACTTGCGAACTCAGGGATAACCAGTCAAAAAATATTATTGCGCATTAGGTGTGGATGGTATTGTAATGTGCAGTAATGTACCGGATGCAGCTGCCCTGCAGCTGCCGTCCGTTGCCTACCAATGGAAGAAAATTAAATTTAGCATTGACGCCGCTGTCTGCCGCTGTCTTTTATGTTGAGTCGAAGGCCGGGGCTGCCGGAGCAACGCCACGAAGACAATGATAGCATCAATTTCACGAAAAGCGCGATGTTCAACAGTCACCAAGGTTTTATTCTACGCCGAACCGCGGCTCCTCGGGCTTACACCGTGCCTCCATGTTTCGTCACGCCAGCGTTGTATTCCTACCATTGTGTGGTGGACAAGTCCAGCGAGACGATTCACCAGACCATTTTCAAATGCAGACACCCCTTCGTCGGGCTCCAATAGGGATAGATTGGATCCCACCGCGAAGAGACCCACGACAAAGTGTGATCCGTATGGTTTATCGGGACAATCCTTATCGTATACAGAATGTCACAATTTGCTAGGTACACTGGCGGATGGCTGGCGGTTGATGTATGCAGCAGATATGCCTGAGACTCTTGGAAACGCGCAAGTGAACGAGGAATCAGATACCACAAACTCTACACACAGTCTTATGACACCATCATTTCTTCAAAAACAATTCTATCACGATTCCTTTTATGATGCATCGCGTTTTTTGTCCCATGTTTCTCTACTTGCTACCAACATCAACCATTATCCGTATCTTTCCATGGAGAGAGTGTTGGTCGATGATTTGAACCAATTTCAAAACTCGATTCGAGAGAGCAATGATCACGGTGGTGATGATGACGATGATGGCGGTTCGGGAATAAAGAAGCTAAGGAGAAAAATTAAGGGGATGGGTGTTTGTCAGCACTGTTCGATGTTCTACCTACAGACCTTCCACAAAGAATAATAGCGCCGGAAACATAAAAATACTGGGAGTAGGGATATGTACAATGATAAAGGTTTGACATATCATGATTTCCATTTGGCCATGAGCATTGATGTTGAGGCGGGTCGGGAGGAACTGCAGAGATTTTTGCTGAAGTACGAGAAGTGACAGGACGCATACCAACATGGTATTAATAACGCCGTCTAAGATCGTTTAATGTATAGAGCAAATAAATTGAACATCTCCTCATTCCCATCATCATCGACCCATGTCCTCGGCGTTTCCCCATCTACATCTCTTGCATCCGGATCAGCACCATTCTCCAACAGCAGTTTCACGGCATCTATATTTCCACCCATCACGGCTGTTTGCAATACACCGATGCCATCACTATCAAAGGCATTCACATCCGCACCAGATTGAATCAATAGTCGTATGCAGTTAACGCTACCCCTGTCTGCTGCAAAGTGCAAGGCCGTTTGACCGGACTCGTCGGCTCCGTTGACATCTGCTCCCTCGTCAATAGCTTGTTTTAATGCAAGTGCGTTCGACTGCATGCTTGCATGGCGAAGACGCGACTCCAGTGTCGTATCATGATCAACCCCACCATCTGGTTCGGCGCCAATCATAGTGCTTTGTCGTATACCCAAACAATTGACGGAATCATCACCACAATCATTCACGGGACATCCATCTTCATCCAACTCACTCTCATTTTCTTCATAGAACATATCAGAGTCTCCTCCTCCCTCGGAATATGCCGATTTTCCTCCATTGGCAAAGTGATGGACCACTTGGCAGTATTTTAGCATGGCGAATTGTTTTGGTATGCCAGAGAATTTACCCCATGCTTTGTATTTTTCATTTGCTACGATGTTCATCTTGGATGGCTTTGCGTTGATTGAATGTGAAACATTGAGAAAGAATGGTTGATGAGCACAGAGTAAGATTCGAGTGTTTGGTAGATCTTATCAGGCAAGCGACAGACCTCCTTCGCGAAATAATTCACATGCGACGACATGATAAAAAAGACTAACACCCACCTGTTCAATATTTCTATCCCCAATCAGCGCCTGCTTATACAACCCATAAAGCATAAGTTGATCCCTGTTGTCCAAAAATCCATCGGGAAATGCCTTTGCCACATTTGCCGCCTTGTCAAACTCGCCTCGAAGCTCTTCTTCCGTACCTCCATATTCACTCTCGTCAAAATCGAATCGTGCATTGTCGCCACTTTCATCTCGTCCTCCCCTACCGGACGTACGTCGCCGCCGCCCTCTGTACCAAACCCAAATCCCCATTCCCGCCGTAGCCGCAATCAATAACAATGCGGTCCCTCCAACCCTGAGCTGCTGACGACTGCGCAATGCCATTTCTTTCCTTTCCAAAAATTCGTTATGTCGTGCGAGTTGTTCGCGGTATTTGGCCAGACGTTGTTCGGTGCGGCGGTTGGTGGCATCGTCGACTAGTGCGGCTTGGGGACAGTAGAAGTCGGGGTCTGCTTCTCGTCGCATGGGGTTGGTAAAAATGGTAAACGAATGGATATAATATTTTGACAGATGATATGTGACCTACGGTGACTGTTTTTTGCCAAGAGTGACACAAATTCAAGGCATCCACGTCGGCTAAAACGATCGATAATATTTAAAGGTTGAGCGCATTATTGCTACAAACATGCACGAAACAAAGGGTGTCATACCGTTAGATAGTATAAGTTTTGGGCCACAGATGATCCACCGACACGAAAAGGGACCAATGCCATCTGGACTACCTCTAGTGAGACCAACATCAACCAACATCCGCACCCCCATTTGACATGTTGTATGTGATGTTATCATCATGTTCACCTCTCAATCAAATTCATCTCTAGGTAGATCATGTAATACTTCAGACTTTGAGATAGGTCACTTACTGATATCAACATTATTGTGATTAGAGCATGTCTAAGGTTGATTTCTATTGAGAATTGCATTCCAAACTTTGCCAATGGTTATTGCAGATTCAACATTGGATTTTTGATGAATGAAATCTTGTCAAATGGCATTTTTTTGAACTATAATGTTGATCAGCTTGTTGAGGAAGGAGGGGAAGAAAACATGTTGCATTATGCATTAGTTTGATCACTATGTTATCATCTCATGCACACTTCTGGATCAAATTCAGGCATCCACCTTGCAACGTCAAATAAGATTTCAGACTTTGAGATAGGTCACTCACTGTGGTCAACGTCATTGTGACAAGAGATTTCCCATAGCAGACATCAATTTTATCGAGCATGGCTCTCAAACTTAAGGTGCGTTGTGACAGAAATAGATGCAAAGATGGAAATTTCTTGAATGAAATGAACTCTAATGTTGATCAGCTTGATAAGAAGAGTACGGACAATATATGTTGTATCTGAACAGTATTTTTGTGTGATCAACTAAGTTTAAAGCCTTTCCCAATCACCATCATCTTATTGTTCTAATTAAGTAACTTCTTGAAACTTGGAACACATTTCCATGTGTGATGAGTGATAAAATGAAATCATACTTTAAATGTGGGGTATCATTTAGAAGGTTTCCCATTGAGAAATGATCATCATGGATTTTGACATATGAGTTCAAATGGTACAAACACCATTTCAGAAATAACTGAACTAGGTAAAACAACTTTCTGTATGGAGAATAATGACCAATACCAATCCATGAATTGATAAAGCAAGCAACCACATAAGAAAACAAGAAACCTCCCTTCATGTGACACCATTTCATGTTGTTATGCTATGTTCGTATATTGTTTTTTTGTAGAAAAACTATATGATATACACATCTATTTGCTTCATTACATCAAGAGAGGAAAGGGTGTACTCAAAACAATTATTTTTTTATTTTTGTCTATACGATGAATAAGATGATCAGATGACAATGTCAAGCTTTTGATCAAACCTTATGACATCAGCATTCTAAAAGATTCCTTAGACATCTTGATCACAAGGACAAATTCTTTTTTGATCTGCTGACCAAAGCAGGATGACATCCAGCTGGTGAAAGGCCACTGGCTTTTGGATAGGATGAGGGCCCAGCTAGTGTAGTAGAACACTAGATCCACATTACTTTGACCTGAGGATGGATTGAATTTCATGTCTTTCACATTTCTCCTTGAGGTATACTTTGGTACATGTTGGCTCTATGAGAGAACGGTGCTTGCTTGTGAATATTTTTGGCTTATTGATCCCATAAATTTCTAGCACATTGTCCTCCATGGTGTTGGTGTTAAAGAACAAACCTGAATGTATGATGACATTTGAGTTCAAAGGGGATATGGTCAGAAACTCAGCAAGTTCCCTATATTGACATAGGCCAAGAATCTCCCTTATTTACTACTCCTAGGTACTAAAAATGAAAAGAATCTTTTACCTAACATAAAAGGTAAAATACCAAGTGGCAAGTACTCCCCAATGAGAGGGCCCCATTGCTCGTGATCCAAGAGGCATGGACTCCACAACACAGAAGTCCATCACCCCACTCCCAGAGGCATGGACTCCGCAACACAGAAGTCCATCGCCCCAAACAAGGGAACACCCTTGAGAAGGGTATAAACATACCAACATTGTGTAGAACCTACACAATGTTTGTCTTAAATGAAATCGATGGAACAACAGTTCCACTGCCCTTCCATCCTCACAATTGTACCAAAATAAGTTCATCAAAACAACTATTCGACACCTGCAGAACCTACCTGTAAAAATCCGGCTTCATATTTTTTGCGACGAACGGCTCGGGTCAAGGGTAAGAGTGAGTACATCTAGCAATGTTGCAACCTCTTTGTTGTGGTGGACAGATAAGTGACCGAAGGCATTAATAGTATTATAGACATATCTTTGGATGATATATGTAGCAACGCCTAGTGTTTATTATTTTTCACTTAACGGCAACTAAACTAGAAATGGGTACTACTTACTAAGATGTAATTCCTGCATAATAGAAATTGACATATCAGCATAACACAAATGGTATAAGTGACAATTTCAAGCTGCAAGACACTTGGTTTTGCATGGTACTAGAATATGAAAGGGCCACCATGTCATCAAGGCAGCAACCCAGAAGGCATGATGTATCAGATTTCATGTCAACCAAGGTTGACGGAGAAAAATTAGACAAGGAAGAGATGTCATGCATGTGATGCATAATGAATGTTGGTTATGAGAAGGAAGCAAGAAGTCCATAAGATGAATGCATGCATCCCTTTCAGGTTACAAAGGACACTGTAAAACAAAAACCCATGCAAAATGTTGGACTTTGGAGACTTCACATCAATGCATGCATCTCTTGAGTACAGAAGGTTGCTTTTATGCGTAGTAATGAATGTGTCAAAAGTTATGAGATATATTTTCACCCCCAAAATGAAGAAAGTATTGATGCTCTATGAGAATTAACATTTCAGTCATATCTACTATGTCCTTTGTTAGTATCAAAAACATGTGAGGTTTGAGATATTTTTGGTCACTTTTGGTCACTTTCTGCAAAATGGTCACTGGATTTATCAGTTTATATGTTATAAAATGCCACCAAAATACTATCCTGTTACAATAAATTTCATTATTCTACTACTACCCCCAATTCTCCTTCACACATGACAAAGAACTCTGGGGGTTTTGAGTGGGTTGGGTGAAAAAACCACAGCAGGTGGCTGGTATCACTGTGGGAAAAAACCCTTTGGGCACTTTATCCACGCGATTATGTATATAACTCTGTCACGAACATAACACATTCAGAAAAATGGTCAAGTTCGTCACTTTTCTCCAGAAAAAAAACATCAATAGATCACCTCTGCAATAACTTACCTTTGCTTGTTCAGATGTCTTCAATGTCTGAGAAATACATATGATCACGCGGATATATATATAACAACGCCAACACGACACAAAGTTATATATATAACAAATGCATAAACTTACCTCTCGTTATGAAAAATATCATACTCTGCTCTCTGAGTGTTGTCATTTACCCTGAGTCCTCCTCTTCTTCGGTAGAGCCCATTCATCAAAATCGGAGGGTATTTCGGGCCAAGCCACCTCGCTCCTTTTTTGTCGGTGCTTAAAATTCCCTTCAACGCGTCCTCGTGTAACCTCACCCAGCGCGATGCTTCCTCTCGAACCCTTTCACAGAAAACAAACAATCCTGGCCTTGGCGAATCGAAGAGGTCATTAAACTCCATCTCAAAACATCGTCTCCTTGCTTCAATGTGATCTCCAAAATTATCGTCATGAGACTTCTGTGCAATCAAAAAACACCAGGGCGCAAACTACCAAAATATCCTCATCATCATTATTGCCCCATCTCAAAACATCGACTCCTTGCTTCAACGTGATCTCGAATAATATCGACATGAGACTTCTGCGCAATCAAAAATCACCAGAGCAAAACACCAAAAATATCGACATTGTTGCCACCTCTCCAAAAACCGCGACGCACTGACATCTCAACCTATATCGTCACCAGACTTCTGTGCAAAAACACGAAATACCTCAGTCCACATCCCAAACATCGACATCTATTTTCATGTCCTATCCGAAAAACATCATCACCATGCTTTGCTGAGATCTCCAAAAATTCAGTCATACTTACATATCCCGTCGCCAATCTCCCTTTTTGTCTGAATTGTAATTGAACATGTCAATCAGAGAACATCAAGAAGTTATCTGTCTTTGTCCCATTACCATACTTCATCTCAATAGCGCGAAACTTGTCGTCACCATACAAGTCCCGTTGAGTGTTCCTTATCAAATTGCATCCCTATGGGGTAGAGTTCCAAAAGGCGACTTGTTGGTATATACATAACAATGTCATGAACATGTGTTGTTATATACATAATAATGTCATAAACATACCTTTACTTTCGATCAATCAATCATGATGCCATAAAAGCGTCCGAAAAACATATATTGGAATATCCATAACAATGACATAAACATGTGTCGCATATACATAACAAGGACATGAACACACCTAGGTGTGACCATTTCACATGTGGCTGGAAAGGGATGCAAATAAGTGATTGTTGGTATATACATAACCAGGACATAAACATATGTTGGTATGTACATAAGAAAGACATAAACATACCTGTATGGGATCATTTCACATGTGGCCCAACAAAACCGATGGGCAGAAAAAAAGCGATTTGTTGGTATATACATAATAATGTCATCAAAATTTGCTGTTATATACATAATAATGTCATAAACATACCTTTTTTTTTTCAATCAATCCTTGTTATGTACATAACATATCGATGTACATATCAATTTTTCGCAAACAAAGGAGTGTTGCAGTAGTGTTAATAAAATAATTCGCGTTATGTACATAAACAATTGATATACATAAAACAGACGTACCTGTGCCGCGAGTTATGTATATAACAAATCGATTTTGCACAAACAAAGTAGCGTGACAGTGCAGTGGCGTAATAAAGTTTTGCACGATTGCGTAAAAAACGACTTCCCCAATGTGACAACTCCATATTGGGAGTCATTCAGGCCCATCTTGATCAGCGTCGTTCCGATTCGTTCCGGTGCGACCACTGCTCACATGTAAAAACATTCATGCTGCTGCACGTGAAAAAAACAGTCACAGCAAGCACATTTCACGATCTACTCTACCAAAAAGGTGTCCCTTCAAGATGCGATCATGGTGGTATTGCATCATCACAATCCGATGATGCCAAAACAATCATTTTGCTCATTGTTCATTGTCGGTCATTCTAATTGGGCTGATATTTGCATGGTGGTGGAAACCAGTTCTGGAGCAGCCTGCATGCAGCGTGGGTGTGGTATTGTATCTACCAGTAAGGTGGTACCTTACCATACAAAAAAATTAGCGATGTGGCACAAATTAGTGAGCAACCAACGGATATTTAAAATGTGTGCACGAAAACGGGCATTTTGCTTATCAAAACCTTCATTCCCTAATATGTGTAGACCCGTATAGTATGATATATTTAGTATTCATGTACGTATGTGAATAAGCATATCCCATGATTATGTATATAACAATTTGAATGCTTACAGGATGGTTGTTATGCAGCAGGCAAGAAATGTGTGATTAAATGATATACAGACATTAATAAAAAATAAACGGACAAACATTAGCTTATATTCAGACATGTTGACATGTCTGACTTTGATATGCAGCCATTAATATAAAATAATACTATCAAATTTCGTCGAGTTATTTAAACATAGTAAGTTTCCTAAAAATCAATATACTGTATATCTAGTAATTTCAATTTATATAACCCGCTTATATGTATACGGACATTAATATAAATTATTGTTACATTTTAAGATTCGAAACGTTTAAAATCTTGTTTGTTTTCTCCAAACGTCCATAAACTATATTATATAGGCCATTTTTAGGTGACCATTTTGCAGAAAGTGACCAAAATCGACCATAAATATAAAATACCACATGTGACACCAGTTGATGGAGGAAAATGTTGACGAGACAAATGAATGATTTGAAAAGGTTGCTGTAGTCTACCAAAAGTAGAGTGCTTCAAACCATTATAAATTGTAATGAAGTGAAAAATCAACACAAAAACTCTTCCTCACACAGAAAAATACTGTAGAACATCATAGCAGGATCTTTCTTTTTAAATGGTGTCCTCAAGAGAGGATTTTGTGGCACATCAGGTGACCGCTAATGGTTGATTGTTTAGAGGGGAATTATGTATATATTTGATTCAGATGCCAGATTTATCTAGAGTCGTGTTGGGTACTTTTTTGCACATAACAATATGAAAGAAGAAAGAAGAAAGCAGTGCAGTCTGCAAATGCTGGACAAGCAAGATGAATGTTGAGTTTGCCCTCACTCTGTCGATTTCACTTCACGTTTCCGTTTTTATGTGCAGGTGCTTCTTTTGGTAATGACCAGCACTTATGAAAAGTGTTGGAAACTAAAGCTGGGTGCAAATGAAAAAGCAGTTTATTGACATTGTACTCAGAGGTAAATACAAGAATTAGCATGTGCAATTCATAAAGAATCACGAACAAAAGTGAGTCATGAAGGAAATTGCTTTCTCTTATAGAATATATCCAATCTAGTCATACTGGAATTATTGGCAACCACTGCACTTTCTGCCAAAAAAAGTGATTCATTATTAAGCTTAAAATGTCTATTGCCAAATTTCAGGTTAATGCAGGGTTCCAGAGATTGAAAAGTTCATTGCTCGTAAAGTCTACCAAATCCATGATGGTTATGTTAGAAGATGAGATAAGCTTTGGTTGAGGAGTACAAACACTAAGCTGTCTCCAATAGAATTTTGCAAGAGTAACAAAATCCAACAGCTCATTTTTCCGCCCAGACAATCATATTGTCTATATCCTAAGAACAACAAGAACAACTGAGCTATGTTTATGTACATTTGCTTTTTTCTTTCTTGATGGACCCAAAACGATTTAAACAGCACACTTTTCAATCCTCCTTATTGGGAGGAATATGCCCATTCATGTGGCTCCCATTGGGTCCATATGATTGCACAGAAACTTCTGATGTGGCCAACCATTGCTACACATTATTCAAACACAGTTGAGGGGTGGACAGCTCGGGAAGTGAAGGGCTAATAGAGTACATTAGCTTCCTTCGAGTAAATATCATATACCATGGAGCATAAGACCCCAATGTAGAATTCTACATGGTTTTGTTTTGCCAAAATGACGTCTGTTTGCTTCATCATAGAGTTTTGATACTTCACGATTGTAACTAAATTAACTCACAAAAACAAAAGCTGAAAAGCATCCTACAAGTTTTTTTTAAATGCTTTTTGGCCTAGGTCACAAACATGGAGTCTACATCAAGATTTTTTTAATACTTTTTGGCTTCGGTCACTATCGATCAATAACCTACTCGAGCAAATTTTTTTGGACCATCTGTCCATTGTCACACTGTCGTTCAACTGTCCGTTGTTGTCAAGCCGACTCACATCAGTCCAACATCGTTGCATATGTCCTCAGCCAGTCAAGCGTTCAGCATCTACGTGTTCACCCGTGGAGCCATCGTCTATCAAGCACCCGTAAGTAGTAGCACCACGTCTGCGCTACATGATCCCACCGCCAACGAGATTTGTGTCAAGAGCATCTCCTTTGAGGCCGAACAGCCGCAAAGCTCCTACAAGACCCTTTTCCTTGGAACAAGCCTCAGAGCAGCCCTCTCAAGAATGTCTACTGAGAAGATCGTGCCCATCGGGCTTAAACACCAAGAATGCAAGCACGGAAGGGGTGGCAAGAAAGCTCCTATCTGTTATGTGCCAGACCAGGACCCAGTCCAAGAAGCTTGGGACCTCAAGCCCGAGTCCCTCAAGGGCACCCTCGCAAACTGGTCAGAAACCTGAGTCACGGTTTGGTCCGGCCATGGTACCAAGGAGCAGTTTGTACTGCATGTGAACAAGGCATACAGTACCGCTAAGAAAATGGGGCTAATATCCACCTGCGATGATGCCAAAAAGGCACATGACTCAAAAAAGGTGAATGGAAGGCTGTTCTCCACAAACTTTCCAAAGACCCCCAAGATCGCAGAGTTGCTCTCCCTAAAGGCTGAGGTACTCACCTTGATGAAAAAATGACCCACTCAACCCTAGAAGTCTTTCAACTCTACGCCAACTTTCTCACTGAGGAGGCTTGTCAGCCCTGGGACTTAATCATCAAGGAGCAGGCGGAGTCATCTCCCTTTACCAACATCTGCCGAGTCAAGAGGAAGAAGTCACCGGGCAAAACGTCCAAGTCATTTAGGAGGTGCCAGTTACTCCACCTCCAATTGTGTTTTGCACATGACGCAGACAAGAATTTGAGATTCTATAACTCTAATTGCCTCAAGAAGCTCAACAAGGTTTGTGTGCGTCAATTTGTACAACAACTGATGCAGTTGAACAATTATGTGGAAGATCTCCCGTCCTTGTACTACAGCCCAAGTGCTAGTATACAGACCAGACAGGTCTACTCCTTCATGGATTTGGAGCTCGCATGCCACATATTGCACATGTGCCCGTTGAAGTGGCAGGACCAGTACCACTTTCTTGAGAAGAGCATCCCAAAGGGGTTACGTCTCTATTGCCCATTCTTGAGTGCATTGAGGTGGCGCATCTGGTAGATGAGAAGCAGTTGACTTCTAAGCCTGCAAAGGCCCAAGCAGCCGGCCAGCCTTCCAGGAAGTTTGTGCCCGGCGCGGGCATTCCCAGGAAGACCAAGCAAGTGCGCACTGAGTATACATGCGTTGAAAAGAACTACGAGCTATGCAAGAAGTATGGGGGTGCACACACCACGCACAACACCGTGGAGTGTCACAGTTACAACAAGGATGGAACTCCTACACAGAGTACTTTTGGGCAAGCTGCACCAAAGTCTCGCGATGATGGCTGCCTAAAGAAGTCCTATGCCCAGGTCTTGGCTTGCATGGAGAAACTTGAAAAGTCTCTCAAGACAGCCAACAAAAAAGGAAAGAAATGTTGCCATCGTGAAGAAAGCATCAGCGATTCTGACTCCTCCTCAAGCGTTGGGTCTGGTAGTACTGGGGAAATTGAAAATAGTTGTAAGAAAAATAAAACTAACGATGACTTAGCTAATTACACTATCCCTGGTCTGATAAAAACTACCAGTAACCAAACATTGGAATTAAATCAAAAGAGTTTAATAACAGATTATTCAAGTCGCCTAGTGGATGCAACTTTGATTTGAAGTAGACCCCTTCTCAGAGAGGGACACCCTAAAAAAATCAAAGACAATTGAGCCATCCATCCCACAAAAATCAATGGACTCAGTAACAGCAGTATAAGCTGTGCAAAAAATAGTGACCGGAAGTCAGTCCTTAGTGACCGGAAGTCAGTCCTTGACAAAACTCAAACACTTGTCCAGGAGTCGCAAAAACAACTTCTTGAGAGTACTATTAGACACTGGTTCTGATGGTGACCTCATGTTCCATGAGAAAGGAACTACCAAGCGTTTTCCCTACTTGGCTAGGCAGGTGTCAAAGTCTTGGCACATGTCAAATGGGTGCTTCCAAACCAAAGGAAGAGGCAAAGTAACCAAAGGAAGAGGCAAAGTTACTCTAAAATTCCTAGAGTACTCCAACAGCATGGAATACACAGTTAAACCTGATGTTGTCGAGTATGATGGAAAAAAGATGACCAAGCCAGCATTTGACCTCATCTTAGGTGTAAAAACACTAAGAGAGCTGGGAATTGTTCTGGTTTTCGAACAAAGGATATTACCACTGATGAGACCATCTTGCCAATGAGAGACATCAACAGTCTGTCAACTAGCTTTAAGATTGAAAAAGCTTGGTCAGTTAACCACAGCATGATTCATGAACCACATAGTACTGAGGAAGCCACTCAGCGTGCCCTTCACATCTTAGATGCAAAATATGAAAAAGCAGACCTCCAATCAGTTGTTGACACCAACTGACCTCACCTTAGTCTACAAGATCAAAATAAGTTGTTGGAGCTCCTCCGTAAATACGAGGACCTCTTTGATGGTACACTAGGTGATTGGAATACTAAGCCTGTCTCCTTCAAACTGAAGGAAGGTGTCAAATTATACCATGGCAGAGCCTACCCAGAGCCACATTCTCTCAAAGAGACTCTCATGACAGAGCTCAAAGGACTATGTGACTTGGGGGTACTACAGTGGCAGTCTGCATCTGAATGGGCTTCACCATTGTTTATAGTGCCAAAAAAGATCAGACTGTACTTTTCCTAAGTGATTTTAGAGAAGTTAACAAAAGGATAGTTAGAAAACCATTCCCATTACCTAAAATTAGTACAGTCATGCAAGAGTTAGAAGGTTTCACCTTTGCGACAGCCCTTGACTTAAACATGGGCTACTACACCAGTAGGTTGGATCCAGATGCATCCAAAATCTGCACCATTATATTACCATGGGGAAAGTACTCTTACCTCAGGTTACCAATGGGTATCACTGGTTCTCTGGACATTTTTCAATCGAAAATGACGGAACTAATGACCGCCCTTGAATTTGTAAGAGCTTACATTGATGATCTACTATGTATCACCAAGGGAACCCTGGAAGACCACCTGGCTAAAATGGAATTGGTCCTCTCTAGACTGCAAGATGCGAACTTACTTAAAAGTAAATGCTTGCAAATCAAACTTCTGTGCCATTGAAACAGAATATCTTGGGTACATCCTCTCACAAGATGGAATAAAACCACAACCCAAGAAGGTACAGTCAATATTTGCACTGACACCGCCCAAAAATGTCAAAGACCTCCATAGATTCCCTTGGCATGGTCCAATACTATCGAGATCTTTGGGCATGACACAGCAAAATGCTTGCCCCACTCACAAGCCTTGTAGGCGAGTGTGGTCATACCAAACAATCCTAACTTTGCAAGGTTAAAAAGAAACAACCTTGGAAATGGACTGAGGAACATCAAAAAGCATACAAGGATGTAAAGGCCACTATCACCAAAGATGCGTCCTTGGCCTACCCTGATTACTCAAAAGGGTTTGAGATCTATACTGATGGATCCAAGAGACTACGTGGAGCCGTCATTACTCAGAACAATAGGCCCAATTGCATTTTTCAGCAGAAAACTCTCTGTCTGTCAGCAAAAATACAGCGCAACCAAAATTGAACTTCTAGCCATAGTTGAAACGCTCAAAGACTTCAAAGGAATGCTGTGGGGCCAGCCAATTGTAGTCTA
Organism: Cyclotella cryptica; assembly: GCA_013187285.1. Taxonomy (NCBI): domain Eukaryota; phylum Bacillariophyta; class Thalassiosirophyceae; order Thalassiosirales; family Thalassiosiraceae; genus Cyclotella; species Cyclotella cryptica. Next base: position 1,326,104 of record JABMIG010000006.1, read on the forward strand.
CACAGACCACAAGAATCTCATGCAAGATGCACCTGGTTTAACCTGTGACAGGGTTTAACGCTGCATTTATTGCTAGAGGAATATGGTCCTGAAATTGTGTACATCAAAGGAATCCACAACACAGTTGCAGATGCAATTTCACGCCTTGATTTTGATCCAATTGAAGACGTCAAGGAAAACTGGATGACCTTCATCAAATGCTGGTGTTATTACACTATGCAAGCAGAAGAGGACCCATCCCTGGTCAAACACTCAGACCTCATGAACTTTGTGTTTGCGAACCGCAGCGAAGAGAATGCCATCTATCCCCTGACAGTTCGGGAGATTGCTGCAGCTCAGCACACGGAAAACACTCTGGACAAACTCAGCCTGCTTGAGGCATACAAACCTCAGCTGGTAGAAAATGTTCAAGTACTGTGCAAGGATGGCAAACTTGTCATCCCACAGGAACTACAACAACGGGCAGTGCAGTGGTACCATCACTAACTGCAACATCCTGGGACAACCCGTCTCGAAGAGACTCTTTGCACTGTGATGCATTGGAAAGGATTGCGACGTTCTGTTTGCATCTTTGTCAAAAAGTGCCATAAATGCCAAGTCAACAAAAGACGCCAACGCAAGTACGGTAAATTACCTACAAAACTGGTTGTGGCAAACCTCTGTCAGGTACCATGTGTGGACCTAATAGGACCATGCACTCTCAAGGGCAAAGACGGCACTGAAATTGACTTTATGTGTGTCACAATGATAGATCCAGCTACCAGTTGGTTTGAAATTGTGGAACTACCGGAAACTGAATTCAATTCTGTTACTCCCACAGGAAAAAAGGGCCACAGGGGTACTAACACACATAATAAACCTAAGGAAGCTTACTTTGATAAATCAGCAGCACAAGTTGGCTCTTTATTAAACACGATCTGGTTTAGCCATTACCCATGTTGTCAGGTAGTCATTTACATCAACGGAATCAAGTTCAACCTCAATTTCAAAACCCTATGTGATTCATACTGTATCAAGCGTAAGCCAACCAGCATCAAAAAAACCCAAGCGAACGCAATACTAGAACAGATGCAGCAAGTAATCATGACAATGCTCCGTACCGCTGGATTAGACATGGCAAATACAGTGGCTCCAAGTGACATAGCAGACTTCCTCAGGGATGCTGCATGGGCCGTTCGCTCAACATACCACACAGTACTCAAAGCCTCTCCAGGTGCAGCAATATTTGGCAGGGGCGTGCTGTTTGACATCTCCTTCCTAGCTGACTGGAACAAAATAGGAGATCATAGGCAACACCAAACCGATTGCAACACCGAACGTGAAAACAAGTCTCGCGTCGATTGGGATTATAAAATTGGTGATTATAAAATTGGTGATACAGTACTTGCTTTTCAGCTTTTGTTTTTGTGAGTTAATCTAGTTACAATTGTGAAGTATTAAAACACCATGATGAAGCAAACAGGCGTCATTTTGACAAAACAAAACCATGTAGAATTCTACATGGATTTGGTATGTTTTGAGCTAATGACACAAAGAGATGTTGTGTAGGTTCTACACACATCTGGTATGGCTCCAATGTCATTAGTTAATGACACAGAGCATTTTGTCCCAAATGGTATTTTGGGTAGTGAAACAATTCTTGCTGCATTAGCGAGACTTGGATCATTGATGGATGTCCAGCATTTCCTGAGAAAGTAAAGGTATCTTAAAGGTTAAGTTAGTATAGTACTGTAGAGTAAATAATTGGCCTATGTCGTTCGCCCCCACGAATGGAGAATCAGGTGAGGTGTGTGAAAAAAAACCTTTTCTAGAAAGGAAAAATATGTAGGCTTTTCATAAGGAAGACACTTGTATTGAACACCCAGTACTACTGGTGAGATAAGACTTTCCTGGCTGAGTAGTGACTACGAAGCATTATTTCAAGCGTAAGTGTTAGTGGAGAGAGGAGTAAGTGTGATTAACATACAGTTTGTCATTTTAAGTGTCTGTAGTATCAAAGTATGGTGTTACTCTTTCACTCTTTCTGATTTTGTTCCGTGGTGAACCCTGATTGTACCACTTGTATCGACTGTTGATATAGTCCAAGGATCACGAGGGTTTCTGATTTGTGGAGGATACCTTCCTTGCAAAGAAGTACTGTATCACCAATTTTATAATCCCAATCGACGCGAGACTTGTTTTCATGTTCGGTGTTGCAATCGGTTTGGTGTTGCCTATGATCTCCTATTTTGAAAGATGACAAGTAGTAAATGAATTAGATATATGGTCACCATGGCATTGCCTTGGTGAGACGGTTCTGAGGAGGGTTTGTTGTGAGTTTTCATTGTGAAAGTTACAGGTTTGACATAGAATTATATGGGGTTGCTGTAGTTATGTAGGATGATAAATTGAACTATTCAAAAAGTATATATCTTGGAACCCCATTGCCATTGGGGCACTGTCCCAGTTCTAAAGCTGGACAATGTTCTCCCCATTGGGGCACTGTGAATTTAGACTTAGGCTTAGTCTTAGTGGTAGGCCAAATTTATCACCCAGTTCTAGAGTAAAAATCAGTTTATGAGAACGATCACATTACAAGAACCACCCTCTCAAACTGGCACAGTATTTTTCATTTTAAGGCCCTAAACGTAATCTTTAGAATCTAAATCATTACAAATCGACATAGGCCAAGAATCTACCTATTTATGACTTCTAAAGTACCAAATTGTAAATACCCAGATAGGGATTAAATCAGACCTCCCCAGTGAGAGAGGCCCCAACAAAACAAAGATCCATATCTTTGGATCTTTAGAAAGGTACTGCCCCAAAGCCAAAGATCCATATCTTTGGATCTTTGACAGTAGCACTGCCTCTTGTCAGAACACCCTCAAGAGAAGGGTAGAAACACACCAGATTGGTGTAGAAACCTACACAAAATCTCATTGTTTCATTTTAGGATGAAAGGGATTGCACTGCCCTTCCATCCTTATTTGTTCATTTAATTGATAATCAATAAGCTCACAATTTACCAACACCAACAAGTGGTATACGTTTATCTAGCCATATTCGTATTTAATATTTTTTACCTCCGAATGGCTTAGGTCACGTATCCATAAGGCGCATCAGCCTCAACATGCCCTTCCATAGCTCCCCGTAACTCCATCTGGTTCTTGAGTTATGTCATTTTCCCCTTAAGCTCACCACATAACACACCCACACCATCCACACACAACATACATATCACCGACATGCTTTTGGTGCCCGTACTTTTGGCGCCAAACAGTCCATACGGCCTATTTGAGGTAAAAAGGGAGGACTAAATAGAGGTTAGGCTGAGATTTTGTTCGTCAAACAGGCGAACAGCTTTATGGCCAAAAGTGGCTGTTCGCTGTTCGAAGTCTACATCGTGATTTTGTTCCTAAAAACAGGTGAACAGATAAGGAAAATTGTCCATTTTCTATTCGTCCATCTGTTTTGAGCGATTGCGAATAGACAAACAGAGGGTGCTGCCCCCTCCCAAACGAATTGACAAATAGACAAACAGAGTTTCCTGCCTTTTTTTGCACCACTCCGTGCATTATAACTACATCAAATTTATTCTTTTGCATTCTAAAACAAATAAAAGTGCGTAAGTTGTACTGTCCCCCTTTTCACAAAAATTAGCTTTGATTAAATATCCTTTATGACGTCAGGTTTGTGGAGGCGGGAAGGCTCGTGATTGGTCTATTGGCCTGTTTGCTGTTCGAGATGATCCGATTTTACAACAAAATTGTGATTTGACGGACAAATACGAAAAGACAAAAAACGCTATACTACCTACCAGTTTAATTGTAGTACTGTCGCCTTACATTGGCCTCCGTAAAAAAACATACCAGATTGACACTACTCTTCCACACCATGACAATTTCTGCCGCCGCCACTGCAACACCTCAATCATGGTAAATACCGTTGCAACACCCCGTCCTCACAATCACCCTCACCGCAATATCACCCACAACCATCCTGCCGCTTGGTTCGGTCAGATTTGCTATATTTTAGGAGAAATTGCACCGTTTCTACAGGGCGAATTTTTTTACATGGCGACCTTCATGCCCGGGAGGGGGAAAGATGGGATTTCAGTGAAGGTAAGTTCATTTTTGAATCAAATCCCCTGTCATTATTCCACGTAAATCATTAACTTAGTTTCCGCATTGCTCCTTCTGTTGTGGTCCCCTCGGTGGGCTAGGTTGCCTGCCTATTGCTTTCGTGGTGATACTTCACTCTATCCACATGCAAGACTAAACAATCAACCGTTATACTGCAGAATTTGAATTGGTTGAGCTGGCATAGGAGGTTCTTGCTGCTGGAAATGATTTTGTGGTTGCACTAAGATGGGAATTAGATTTGATATCTGCCATTTGTTGGGGAAAGGAGAGTGGATATGGTGGTGGTTGGAAGACGGGACAAAACTGCATCACAATACCAGACAATGAGTCTTATTCTTTACAAACATGAATCCATAGAAGAGCAGCAATTAAAATAATATTTTTTAATAAAACAATCTATTGAAATTATAGCTTTAAACATATTTTCACTGGTTAAAGTAGAATTTATTAGAGCATCTGAGTACAGCAGCAGTTGCAATCTGTCACAGCATACACTGATAGTGGTATGTTCAACTTCTGGTTTGGCATTGGCGGCCCTGTTCAAGCTCTTCCTCACTCCCATGTATGTCTGGAGTGAGGTGAAACTATTTTGTTGCAGTTATTCTTGTCAATTGAGAAGATATTGCCAGTGTAACAGGACAACATGAAAAGATGGTTGTAATTTTTTTCGTGAAGCACGACAAGCAACCATGATTTTGAATGAGAAGCATGAGTCCCAGACTCCCCGACCCATATACCAATCAAAAGCTCGTGAAAACACAAACCGGTAGTTTTTTTGCGCAATTCCCGATGCGAGGGTTGTGGGAAAAGTTATAGGCAATTTCCTTAAATTGACGAGAATGATTTTTTAGGTTACAAAAGGGGGTGCGTCAGTACGGCAATTAAACCAGCATTCGCTATCCCCTGTTCGACGAACAAAATCACAGCCTTACATGTAAAATTTACTAGCTTCAGGTCAAGAAAAAAATGTATCATTTGATCTTATAAACCGATTTTTATGGTAGAACTGCGCAACCCAGTTCTAGAACTGGGCATCCGAGTTCCAGAATTTGGTGCCCCAATGGACAGAAAATTGTCCAGTTCTAGAACTGAAGGAGGGGTGACATTCTAACAAAATTTACTAGCTAAGACCCAGGTACCAAAATAGACCGCCAATCTAATTGTGCAAAGTAGTTAAGTACCTTGACCGGAAAAATTGCCAGCCAAGAAAAATTTGCACTGAGTAGTTGGGTGCCCAAACAACCGGTCAAAGAGATAAAAATATTTTGGCGAGAACTTTCCCTCTGTCAAATATCGCATCGCCAAAAATATTTCCCCGAAAAGAATCGCCAAAAAATAATTCCCCCAAAAGAATCGCAAATCAAGAAAAAAAATTCTGGTACTTTGACCGAATGCCAGACTGACTTCCTCAAAGTATCCAGGTTCCAAAAATTTGGTCACAACTAGAGGGCTAGTTTAAAGTTGCCCGACTAACCAACAAAAAATCCTGTACAGTGCTTGGATACCAATGTTTTGTTCAAAGAGATGTCATCCCTCCTAGAACTGGGATGGCATCCCAATGGGGTCCAACAGATACAAATCAGTTTTCATATGCACTACAACAAGGAGGGCTGACATCACTACAAGTACAGCCTGGGACCGGACCTGAACGCTACAAATTCAACGTGAACTCGTCATACGCGCCCTGAAAATGTCCAAACGGACCCATTTTTTTCTTGAACTTCAAACGAATCTCTCAAAAATTCAAGATCGTGCTGCCACTGCAATCGCAAGGTACCAACTGTCTAGTTAGGTTTAATTCCAAAATAAAAGTAATCTCATCACTTGTATATTTGAGAGCATTTATCTTAGCTGTAGGCACAGGAAACTCAATGGCACACTCGGCAGTTTTCAAAGCAAGCTACCCGAGCCATCTATGGCTGAATGCAAAATTCAGTGAGAAAAGAATGGGGGGTAGTCCTGTCCAGAAACATGGCAATTGTATCTAACGTCCTGACGAGCTCTGACCCCCTTTGTTTTCTACATACAATGACCTATGCTGCTGTCGCCAATCATCTTGTGAACTAGACTATTTCTTCTCTCAGAATCTCCTAGTCTCTCCATCTTTGGTTCCATGTTTTGCTGAGTAAGAGCTAGAGAATACTGATCCCGAGTCATCAAAATCATAGCCATGTTCTGGATGGATAAGAATTGAGACTTTCGAGGTTGCCTCGTTTCAAATGATTCCATGAAGTCGGCTTGATTCAATGAAAACCCCAAGGAACCCATGTCTCCAATTACAGATGTCGAAGTCATGTGGCCGGCACCAGCAGAAGAGTATTGCTGCAAGTCAGCAGGTTCCTCGTAAAATGTGGGATCTTCCGTTTGAGTGTAAGAAATGTCAATCTCCGCATACATGTATTCCGGATCATCGAAATCAGTTTGCACTTCAACCGAAGAAAATTGCTTGTCCAGGGTTTCAATTTGTGGATGTCGAACAAATCGTATTCTGTTTTGGGTGTTGCGTAGTCTTGGGGCTCCAGCGTTGCGTAATATTGAGATTCCATGCTTTGCTCAAACCTATTGATTCGGGCCTGGGTGGGCATTGGCCCGTCGAATACGGATGACAAAGAATGTGTTGCAGGCGCTAACGAAGTCAAGTCATGATCATATGTTGCCGCTGTGTCCTCGGATGGGCGCAAAGGGGCAGCAACACTATTCATTCTGATGGACGATCGTTGAAGTTGAGGATCTCTTATGAGGCGTCCCATCTTGAGGAGGTAGCGGCCTGTTGGATTGATTCAACATTAATGATGTCGATGCCAACCATGGCAATATCGCCTGGGACATTTTGAAACTTAGGTAAACTGGGTCGTTGCCATTACTTGAGGCGGAACGCCCTGATAGATGTACACCGCTGCAGGGAAACAATTAGGACAGGAACGGAGGGTAATGGATGGAATGGACTTGGATTGTTCCATCCCTAGGCATGGTGTTGGTCAGTTTAATTATGCGAGTTAGTATGGGGCCGAGCGCGAGTTGTAATGGGGCCGAACGTTGCCTCAAGGGTTCAAAAGATGCGGGACACCGTAATGCATCCGTACGATGTTTTAGGCAACGTGGAGCCCCAGTAGTTTTGACGATATTGCGATTCCAGCCAATATCATTTTTTGTTCGACATGGTTGTGTCTTGATGTGTCGTGTGAATGTCGTGTGGACTGTCGGACGGCTGATGATCAGTACAAGTTGGACAAATGAGGAGTATCGGAAAATAATTTGAAATTTACAGGTAATCCTCATGTCATCTGATGGTGGGGCCCAGCTGTAGTACGCCCTAGCCATTCACCCAGGGGTTAACTTTTGGTCTGCCTTAAGCACTTGTGAACCTAACCAAGGGTTCAGATTCTTCCTACGCACATTCAGTGTCCGTCCGCCCGAACAAAATCCGGAATTAGTACCCGGGTTGGGATGGCTTGGACACTGCTTGGATAGGGTGTTGTCTGTTGTCAGAGGTGGTCAGTTGTCTCATCTGTTGTATCAGTTGTATCCCTTCTCCTACAACATAAACACATCCCTGGCCGTGACAAGAACCGCAACAAGAACACCGCGACAAGAACACCACGACACGATGAACTTGAAGACTTGTATATCTTCTCTCTTACTTTCATTCGGATCTGTCCTCAACTTGGGTGGGGTCGAGGGTTTCTCGCTATCTATGGACGTCGGGTCTTTCCCAAATCTGAATGTCGCCAGCGACAGACGAGCTTTCATCTCGTCATCAGCCGCTGCTCTTGCGGGCGTGTCTATTGCAAGAATCGCACAGCCAATGCCATCCTATGCTGTATCTACGAAAGAAATCTTCAACACCCCTTCTGGGATCAAGTATGCGATCTTGAAGGAATCCGCTGACAAAAAACCTGTTGCGCCCTATAAAGGAGACATCGTTGCGGTCGAATACACTGGCTACTTGGCCAATGGACAGATCTTTGATGCCACACATGCCGAGGGAAAATCAAACGCTTTGCTATTCAAAGTTGGTTCTGGGTCGGTTATTCCTGGGCTCGACGAGATGGTATCACTCATGACGGTTGGTCAAAAAGTTCAAGCCATAATTCCGCCAAACCTCGCGTACGGCGATAAAGGAGTATGTCTCGAGGATGGAGAATGCTTGATTAAGCCTGGTTCTACCTTGGTGTATGATATCTATCTCAAAAAGAGTTCGATTCCTCCTCCTTAAAGGTTACGGTCGCGTCAAATATCTAATTTCCGGATTCAATGCACTTGTCTGCAGCCTGAGAACTTGCAACGCTTATCATCCATCACGCACTCAAGGCCCTCGTTACAAAATCAAGACAGCGTTCCTCTCATCGTAAGAAGTTTATAAGATTCATCAAGCTTCACCTTCCGTCTTAGTGGTCCGCCGCGGAGATTAGATCAGAATAAATAATGTGTCAAATATATTAAACGTTGCTATCACTCCAACTTTTTAATGAATCACAATTTGTATGCCTATATAAGAAACGTCATCGATTCAAAAGAAGTTTGACAAAAATCTCCCGTAAGCAACTCTGAAAAAAGACATAATAATTGCAGTGTACCAAACTTCTCGCGCAAGAGACAAAGCATCAACTGGGAAATGTGTTACTATAATGCTCCCTGCCAATTCGAGAATGATCCGCAATGAACAGTAATCAACCCATATCTTTAGAGCATCTTTCACCGCAGCTGTGTCGTCTGATACAGAAGAAAACGAATAGGCTCGATTCCATAGACCCCCAAGAATCCATGAAATTGTCATCTTTGAATCTCTCACTACGAGGGGTAACAGTGTTGTTGGCATCGTCACAGGTTGGCTGAACCCGCCACTCATCCAAAAATTAGGATCACCCAGCTCGTCAGAGATCTGTAACAGGAAATTTACAATGAGAAGAAATAAAATGTCGCCTGCAAATAACCTTGTATCCGGTATTTCTGGAAATGAAAAAACGAAGTTAATGTCATGCATCCAGGTATGTTTTTGTTAGCATGAAGATCTTGTCACGATAGACAGAAATACTGACCTAAAATTGCGTCAAAGAATGATACCAGCTTTGTGACTTGTGGACGGAGATCTATCTGTTGCTGATCAGGCTCATCTGTAACTTCATGTTCTTCGTTCTGTTTCATCACGAGAGCTACAGTAGACATAGACCCATGAATAATAAACGGTTTCATAATTACTTCACGTGATAGGAGTTTCGAGTGCCGATGGGTTTTACTTCCAATCTGCTTTGGCAATCGCTCGCAGCGACGTAGATTAGGCGTAAAAGCACGTGTCAACACTAAAACGCATAACGTCAGAACACTGCGAATACTCATATTTGACGGCTTGTAAGGCACCCACCACTAGACTCTTGGCTCCCAAATGGTAACGTCACCAGATCATGTCACTGAGGATCTTCTAGAAAAATCGGTGGGTTTGGCGAGGGCTCCGTCTTTGGATTTGTTGTTACTTCGAAAGACTATCACAAGCGTAAATTATTTCGTCGAAAAGAATTTATTTTAGAATGCTACCTAGCTCATTGCTATTTTGCAGAACCTTTCAAGAATCCAGTCCTTTGTATTCAATGAATTAGTTCCGCTTGGATCGCATAGAGGTCTACCGGAGCTGTGATCGTAATCTGATGGCCTGACTCCGCGGGGCGGAATGTCGCGAAATAGTTCGCGAGACTCCGGTTTCACCATAATCGGGAGTCCGCGTTAACATGGACTACAAATTTATCCCCTTAACCCTCCAACACATTGTTGCACAATAATTGTGAGTTAACTAGCCATAAATCTGCGCTAGTTGTTTCGTAAACAAGATATAGATTTACGGCTAGTTCAAAGAGTTTTACCAATTATTACCTACATATGTACCCATCTATCTCAACTTACCATGTTTAGGCCATTAACTAGCGACGGGGCTAACGGACCATGCGCTAATTTTTTGTTAGCCCAAATTTTATCAGAAAAAAATGATTTAAATTAGCCCGCAGCATGTTTTTTCTTTGACCGTGCTATATTTAGTGCGCTATTCATTTCGATAGCCCGCCTCATTTCGTGGCCGCGTCTGGTCCTAAATCCCATAGCCCTTTTGCATTCTCAACGCATGTCATGACAATTCTGACACTTGCGTTCTCAAATGCATCGGCCCCAATTCCATTTCAACACCTCCGCAAATCTCACATCCTCGTTGAAACATCCAACCAGAATGTCAAAAACAAACGACGATTCCTATCTCTGGATCGTGTTTTCTACTTTTCTTCGTGTCGTGGCAGCTGCTGGTGTCGCGATCGTTGCAGCCAGCCTCCCGCAAGACATCGAAGTCCAAAGGGATGTTGCCCGGGACATAGTCGATGAGTTTATCCGTGAGGAAAACATCACGACGTTGAACAGGAATAGGGGAAAGACGAATGCAAATCAAGAAAATGCCCCCACGAATAAGAGGCAACGTGTGAATTATGACCACGAGCGGGCTCGTGTGTGCGTACAGGACGACTGGATGGGACCTGTTCCACGATTCTCTGACAAATCCTTCGAACGAACTTTTCGAATCACCAGGTCTATGGTCGAAACTCTCGTGACGCACCTGGCCAAGAGAGACTCCTTTTGGAGGCAGACTGTTTGTCGTGCAGGGAAGCCTACAATATGCCCATAAGTCAAGTTCCTAATGGGGATGAAGATGATTTGCTACGGCGTTTCAGGAAATGCCTTTGTGGATTATTTTCAGATGGGTGAGTCGACTACGCGCAGATGTGTTTCGTTGCTCACCAAAGGTATTGTGAGCTGTCGTCCATTGGCCAATCAGTACTTGCGAAGACCTTCAAAATCAGATGCAAGAAACATCGTTTCAATGCATGAGCGAGTCCACAAGATCCCCGGGATGATGGGCTCCCTGGATGTGACGAAGGTACACTGGAAGAAATGCCCAACTGCATGGAAAGGTCAGTTTCAGGGACGTGAAAAGATAGCGATTATAGGTCTCGAAGCAGTCATCGACAACAACCTGTGGCTTTGGCATGCAGCGTTTGGTTTCCCAGGGACATTGAACAACATCAACATCTGGGAACGATCGTCACTATATGAATCCATGATTGATGGCCACCATGAAGAACTAGATTTTGAATTCATGGTGGACAGTGAAGTATTTGACAAGCTGATTTATCTTGTCGACGGCATTTACCCACCACTGACCCGTTTCCTCTCATCAGAGTCTGATCCTCATGCCAAACTTGCCTTCAGCTTTGCTCAAGATCAGGAGGCATTCAGGAAGGATGTTGAGAGAGGATTCGGTGTTCTCAAGCTCAAATTCCTATCTTTGCTACATTCAATCAATCTCCATCACAAGGATGACATTTACTACTTGGTTCTGGCCTGTATCTTGATGCATAACACGATGGTTGGCTCGTGTCAAAAATGAGGAAGAAGAGAGTGCGTACCTCTACAATACTTTGTCCGCAACGGAGGGGCAGACTTATGCAGGAGATTTGGTCGACGATTCTGAAGAGATGGAAGCGTTTATGACTGAAGTTGAGGAAGACATGATGGACATGAACATGAAACACCAAATAGTTGTGAGGAGGTGGGCGTCTCTGTATGATCGCGACGGTGCTCAGATATTGAAGAAGGCAATGATGTGGCATTTGTTCCGACAGAAACATGGCAATGCGGCGTTGGAGACTGCTGATCTTTTTGTGATGAATACAATCCACTTAATTTCTAGTTTTATATTGGTTTTATCCTTTGAAGTGATATATACTATCTAGACAATTATAATATCACTTAGAATGGAAGGAGTTACGTATTTCTTATCGATTCAATCTGTTAAACACTTAAAAACAGAACTTAAACACTGTCGCGAACACTCTTCCCAATGCAGGATTGTTTGATCTGTTCCTTCATAGGATGGCAATACCATCCATAGGGACCCCACTCCTTGCTAGGACCTTGATCCTCATCTTCTACGATGTGATCGATTACTACTGTAGCAGTTTCATGCAATAAATCCCAGCAAGGAGGATCTTTGCTGTATGTCCGCTTCAGAATAAAACGTTGGAACTTTGATTCATTCATAAAATCATTGCTGTCCCTGTTGTGAACACAGGCGAACTTGGTTCCTTTTGGACAATTCAATAGTTCCAACGCCTGTACCTCAGTCTTACCCATTGCTAGCTGAACCCAACGAGATTGGTTGTTGAGGTTATTCTCACCATCGGCTTCCTCCTCCTTCTCTGAGACGTCGTCACCTTCAGTACCTTCCTCTACTGACAAATCCTCGCTTCGTCTACTTTTATTGCTGCGAGAAATCAAAGCTTCGAGCTCTTTCTTTTTTGCAACCAACTCTAGTTGACGCACCTCCTCCTGCATCCTCCTGTTGGCAGTCTCGAGCTGGATTGTTGAATAGATTTCCCCAAAGTACTTCTCACGAATGTCCACAGGAGCACTCATCGTCACTTGATGATTGGCCATGGTTGCCTGCTGATGGGCAATGCTACTCATGTGCTCGTTGGCTTGGTTCAATGTCTTCTGGAGGACACCCATGATTGCCTTGGTACCAACAGTTGGCGACTTGAGATTGTCTGTAGCTCTTTTTGAAACCTCATCAACTATGAATTTGACTGCATTGGCCCTCTTGGCTGATTCTCGACCGATGGGACGGGACCTACTCTGTGGATGGATGACGAAGTTTTGGTCGGGCTGTGAGTCTTTGTTTTCAACGTCGGCGGCGGTGAAGTCATCAGCTTCTGCCTGAATGGAGTTTGGATTCTTTGATGGCCTCTTCTGGGAAGGGTTGACTGGAATCTCAACATCAAATTTTGGGTGACTGCTCAAGAACAAGTACGCCTTCATGCATTTCAAGAAATCCTTGGGGACATCTCTCTTGAAGGTGTGCGACTGTTCTGAGTATATCTGCCTCATCCTGGAATAGTACCGATCCATAATCTGATCGTCCTTGACCTCGCCTGACTGTGGTGGATTTGTAGCGAGGATACCGCAGAACTTTTGCACTGACGGCTGAAGACGACGTTGCCAACAGTTTCGTAGTGACTCGGCATTCCTCATAATATTGATGTTTGTGTAATCGATGTTATCTTCGTTGATGCTATTTGCTTTTCCCACCAGCTCAACATAATGAAGAGAGATATCATCCCAGAATTTCTCTGCCTTCTTGTCGGTCCCATGCTTCGCATTGCAACTAACCTTCATATATGCTTTTGACAGCAACAATAGCTCATCGGGAGTGAAGGTAGTAGAACCAGCCCTCTTTCCCTTTCCAGTAGTATTGACAGTGGTGTACGACTTCTTCTGTTTCTTCTTGCCTGCTTGCTTCTTGGGTTTACGCTTGCGAGGAGTCTTCTTTGGGGCACGTGATGATGAGGAGGTTTCATCTTCCGAAGACTCACGTGACTCCTGAATCTGCTTCTTCTTCGGAGTCTTCTTGACGTTGACACGATCGTTGTCACTGTCAAGACGCTATGATTGCTTGCGAGGTGCTTTCTTCTTGGGAGTCTTGTTTACTGCTTTGGTCTTGCGAGGCGGTGGAACGTGCTCGGAAGTGCTCTCGGAGGAGGAGCTCTTGTTGTCAGTGCCAGAAGACTCGCTTTCATCGGCGGATTCTTCTTCCGCATCAGCGACCATCGCTTTCTGTAGTTCGTCGAGTGTTTGTGATTCACGTTCATCAGAAGAGCCTTCTTCACTACTAGAAGATGGCTGGAATGAATCATCGTCAGATGCCATGGTTGTCGATGTTTGCATAGAGAAAAGAGAGAAATGGGAAAATGTATGGTAGATAATGATCCAAAAATGAGTGGGCGACGGCTTTAGCACTCCAGGCAAAAGAAGCCTCTTTTTGCGCAAGGAAATGTGATTTAGCGCTCGGGCTAAAAAAAATCAGAAAAATCTGGGCGAGCGCGGACGTTGACACAAGTCGGGAGGGCTTAAAGAATGGTAATGAGCTCAAAAAAAGACGTTAGCCCCTGCGCTAGCACGATCGCTAGTTAATGGCCTTAAGAGGGGTACTTCAATTGGAACCACCCTCAAATAGGGGTTTTTTTCGTTTGTATTGCGGAAGCATGGCAAATGGTGCTATCTGTTCGCCTAAATAATAATGATCAAATAATATTCTTGGTGGGGTCTATCGTGCTAATTTTTCATGAGGAATCGATCGGTGACATCAGATTGACTCAGAAGTGGGTGGAAGTGGGCAAAACTGCGATTTCGAGTTAACTAGTGTCGGTTTTACGGCTAGTTTATTAACTAGTATCACTTTTACGGCTAGTTACGTTGGAGGGTTAAGGCAGCAAGACAGGCAACTTCACTAAGGCTGGGACTTTGTAGGCCCTATGGACCGATCAGATCGGATCGGAGTGAGTCCCGCGAGCCCGATTTGCTTATCGATACTACGAATCGGTGACTTTTTAGGCCCCAATGAATGCCTCCAATCCAATTAAATCCCCTTTTTGGATTGGTGGATCGGTTCTGTCATGAGTCCGATAGTCCAATCGGGGCTCCGATTGGACGCTATTTTCCCCTCGTCATTCAATCGACCAATCGGTTTTTCTATGGGCTTATTACACGTAAGTAAGTAGAATGATTGAAAGTGGCGGGAAATTCACTGACGTGGTGAAGAAAAAGTTGACGTGGCAAAGAAAAGATGATGTGGCGAGGGGAAAAAATGACACGGGGAAAAAATGATTGGACTATTGCCCTATCAGATGCGATTGGCTCCCGACTCCCAGCAATTGCTCCTACAAAGTCAAGTCCAATTCAAAATGGTCCTTCACCAAAACTTTTCTCACGGATTCCGATCGGTCGATTGGGATCCAACCTTACAAAGTCCCAGCCTAAAAATTGCACAACTATCGACTGCCGTAAAATTGGTTTATAGGTCCCATGGGATCATAACAATGTTTCTTGACATTTGAGTTTTGGCCTAGTTAAGTGTCCCCTGCGTACCAAAGACCAACACAAATCAAGTGTACTTCTCTTCAACAAGATGCCAATGTGTGTAGCTCCATGTAGCTCCACGTAGCTCCTTCTGGTTTTCAATAAATGCCATTCGTCACATAAATCCACCACACACATACTATACACATTTTTATAGCCCTAGTCTTATTTTCACACACAGCACCCAAGGACCAGCAATGTATGATTTTGACAAGCCGCAAAAAAGAGTGAAATGTTGGGGGTCATGCTTTTTGTTTATCGTTTATCTGAGAGACACATCAAAATCATGATTTTTCAAAATCCCTCACGTGCCCCGTTTCTTGGTATTCTCGACGTATATTCATGCGTATTATTGATATTTGATGTCATTTTATCTTTATCTTGCCTGAGGCCACTCAAGTGATCGAGATTTTGGTTTAGAAGCAATATTTATGCTCTAAAAGGCTGTTTTCATTTAAATATTCCATTTGGCTTCCTGGAGCATTTATGTTGCCTGCAATTTTTCTTAGCATTCATGAAATAATTATTTTGGTATGCAAATTGCTAGTAAACCCTTACATGAACATGCAAGAAATTATTTTCTACATGTTGTCTTCATGAAATACTCTGGAAGTGTTGGCCATTTCACGGATGTCCCCCCTCCTTCATTTAATTTTCTTAATTAACTAATTGGTCATTGCTCTGTTGGTGCACTTTCAGCTTTAGCACATGATGTCACTGCAGCCATGTAAAAACTCCACTCCATTGCATCTGTCAATCATTGATGGGATGCACCAGGGTGAAACATCCTTCTTGGGACCAAAAAGGTGGGGGAGGGTATCAACTCTTGGCTTCAAATACTTTGATTTTCACATCACCAATTTTCAGTCATCTCATCTACTACGTATGTAGTTACTTGTTGAAAAGGCGTCTTCTGCTGTCCTTGCTACTCACACATCTCCAACTTGTCAAATATTTTTGTAATCAATTCTCCAGCTT
>JABMIG010000364.1:0-2500 GCA_013187285.1 Cyclotella cryptica
CTTTCCTCAACTTTCACCTAATGCTGTGCTTGCCGATTCGTTTTGTCAATTTCCCACAATCACTCATGAGCCTAGGTAAAAACCTGTGATGATGGGACCGTTGCCATCTTCACCCAATCTGGCGTCACTGTACACAAAGACACTGGCGGTGCTCATCACTTGCAGGCAAAACCCTCCTCATCGGCGCTTGCATTGACGCGCATGGGCGTTACGCATCCCACTCACCCAACACAAAATGGCCCGGTGGCAACATCGGCGCCCCTCCAAGAAGGCTCGACAAACACTCCGACATGGCCAACAGTGTATGACGACCTCCCATCCACCGAACAAGCCATCAGATGGATGCATGCGGTGTGTGGATACCCTGTCAAAAGTCCACCTGGCTCAAAGCCATCCAAGCCGGGCAATTTCAGTGGATGGCCACTGCTAGCCTCCCGCAACATGACAGAAGTACTTCCCAGAAACAGTGGAAACTCCCAAAGGGCACCTCAACCAACCAGCCGCAAAAAACGTGCAGATCCACTAAACAGAAGCCCATTCCCTTGAAACCTTCCAGTCTCTCCTACTCATTGAAGGCCAAAACTACGGCGACGTATACACTCATGTATAGGACACCGCATTGACACCATCTTCTCAGACCAAACAGGAAAAATTCCCTCACCGCTCTTTCTCAGGCAACCATAACCTCATGGTCATGTGTCGACATCAACTCTGCGCTATCCTCGTTGAGCCTATCAAGAATCGTGACTGACCTTGAACTAACCTGTGTCTATTCAACACTCATCACCAGGCTTCATTGAGCAGGCACTTGTTCCCCGCAAAACACATCTCTTGACAACGAAATCTCTAATGCCATGAAGACGGCATCATCATCCGACACCTACAAAATGACCTACGAATTAGTGCCACCGGGCTGCCACCACAGAAATCGCAGCAGAGGTAGCAACACGCAACTTCAAAATCTCACTTTCCTGGAAGTACCGCGCGGGGGCACTGGACGACTTCCCAATGAAACTATAGGGACAAACTACTTCCCCAAGCCGAGATTACCATCAACCTACTAAGCGACAGTCCAACGCTACACCAACAGTTTCCTCCCCACGCACCACTTTGAATGGGCCCTTCAATTACAACAAGATGCCACATGCACCCATGGGATGTAGTGTCCAGGTGCATGAAAAAGTCCGACGCTTCTGCGGCACATGGGGGCCTTCCATTCCATCGACGGCTGGTACCTCAGCACATCACCTGAGCATTACAGCATGCATAGATGCCACATCAAGTCCACCAACAGTGAAACGCCTCAGCGACACGGGGTGGTCTTCCAACACAAATCCATCACTCACCCTTTCCTCACCCCCACTGACAAACTCATGCAGGCAGTTTCGGCACTTGCTGCTGCTCCACCAAGGACATCACCAACCTCAAAGCACTACTCGACATCACCGCAACCACCTCACACACCTCCAACAGTGTTCCAAGAGTGCGCACGACCAGCAACATGCCCAGCCTTCCAAGGGTGCTGCCAACTAATGATACGGCCATATCCCGAGTCCACGCTCCATGACCAACCAATTCAACCTGCCGCCAACCACACCAGTCTGCCATCCCCACGCCACGCCCCTACTACCAAAACCAAGCGATGCAAACACACCAAAAGTACGCAGCTGATCCTGACTCAGCTCCTGCTTCGCAAACACTAGCTCACACACTAGGTCCAAAGCCAAACTTCTTGCCGCCGCAAAAAAACACCCGCGCTGGCGTATCATACGCATTTCCAAACCCGTCCCCATCTTATCCATGCGCATGAAGCGGGTAGACGAAAGAAGTCCACCGGGCCCTGGTGGTCATGGACCAAGACACAGGTACACTCCTCAATTACCGCTCCTCCGACACCCAGCAACGACGACTGGACCAAATCCTCTGCCAATGAGTTTGTCCGTTTGGCTAACGGCGTCGGCGGCAGGATAAAGGGCACCAACATCATACGCTTCATCCGACAACGGGATATCCCCAAAGACCGTGTTAAGATATCATCGATACGGTCAATTTGTGTGCACCATATGACCCGAAAAGAAAGAACCCAATCGCACACGCCTCGTTGTGGGAGGGGACCGAATCAACTACCCCGTGAAGGTTGCCACACACACACCACCGACATGCTCGCGGCCAAAATTCTATTCAACAGTGTGATATCCACCGTCAATGCATGCTTCATGACCATGGACATTTCCAACTTCTACCTCAACACTCCACTTAAAAACAGAGTACATCAGGATGAAACTCTCTCAACATACCAGGAGAAATCATCACCAAATACAAGCTCCGTGATCTCGTGGAACCCGACGATTGGCGTGTACATCAAATTATCCTTGGCATGTACGGACTCCGCATGCCGGACTCATAGCCAACGAACTACTCGAGGAGCAACTTAACAAACATGGCTACCAACAAAGCAAGCTTGTGCCAGGACTTTGGAAACACAAATGGCGACCAATAT